>CM021101.1:174641313-174980475 GCA_007115665.2 Sequoiadendron giganteum | reverse complement strand
AGGGAGAGAGGGTGGGAGGGAGACACCCGAGAGAGAAGGAGAGGGAGACAAAGTGGGAGAGAGGGGGTGGGAAGGAGAGACCTAAGAGAGTAGGAGAGAGAGGGAGTGGGAGATAGAGGGATGGGAGAGATACAAGGAGTGAGAGAGAGAGACTTGAGATATGGAGAGGGGGTGGGAGGTAGAGGGAGTACTCGGGATAGAGGGATTCAAGAGAGATGGATGGAGTGAGAGAGAGATAGAGAGAGAGGGGGAGTGGGGGGAGATACTTGAGATAGAGGGAGAGAGAGAGAGAGTGGGAGGGGGTGGGAGGGAGATATATGAGAGAGAGGGAGAGAGATAGAGGGAGAGAGAGAGAGAGAGAAGATGTGGGAGATAGAGAGAGTTAGTGAGTGAGAGACAAAGAGAGGCCTGAAAGAGGGAGAGGGGGTAAAAGGGAGAGACTTGATAGACAGAGAGGGAGGGAGAGTGGGTGGGAGGGAGATACTTGAGAGAAAGGGAGAGGGAGAGAGAGTGGGAGAGAGATAGAGGGCATAAGAGAGAGAGGGAGAGGTGGTGGGAGGAAGATACTTGAGAGAGATGGAGAGGTAGAGGGAGAGAGATAGAGGGAGTGACTATGAGAGGGAGAGGGGGTAGGAGGGGGAGACTTGATAAAGAGAGAGAGGGAGAGCGGGTAGGATGGAGATACTTGAGAGAGAGAGAAAGGGAGAGGGGGTGGGAGGGAGAGACCTGAGAGAGAGGGAGAGAGACAAAGTGGGAGAGAGTGGGAGAGAGGGAGTGGGAGAGAGGGAGGGAGTGTGTGTGTGAGAGAGAGAGAGAGAGGAGGGGGATGGAGGTACCCGAGAGAGAGGGAGAGAGATAGATTGAGTGAGAGAGAGGGAATGGGAGAGAGATAGAGGGAGTGAGTGGCAAACCTAAGAGAGGGATAGTGGGTAGGAGGGAGAGACTTGAGATAGAGAGACAAAGATAGAAAGATAACAACCTAAGAGAGGGAGATGGAGTGAGAGAGACAAAAATTCCAAAGAGGGAGAGAGAGAGAGAGGGAGAGTGAGAAAGGGGGTTGGAGTGAGATAGATTTATTTAGGTACCTATGTGGGAGGGAAAGATACATGAGAGAGGGGATTGGATTGAGAGAGTGGTCTAGGTCGCGTGGGAGGGAGTGAGACCTGAGAGATAGAGACTTTAGAGGGATAAAGAGTTATCCAGTTACGGTAATGAGTTAGAGAAGGTATGAAAGGTAAAACCTCGACTATCCATCTATGATCATAAACTGTGCACTCTAAGCATTATCAAAGTTGTTCACCAAAGAGGGGAAATTTTGGTTTTGTGCAAAGTAGGCCATTTGGTGAGCACCAAATTTGGCGCTCACCAAATGACTCATCACATAAAAGTTATATACAAAATGCTCATTTATGAATGTTAACTAGCTTAAGACTTAAGAACTTTAAGAACACCAACATTAATATATAAATTGGTATTCAAAAATATGAATGTGATTAAAAAAGAGCAAATAAAATCTTTAAATAATTTAATTAAATCAACTCCATCTCATGTATATTTAAAAATATTTGGATAATAATAATTTCAATACTTATTTAAATCACAAGACTTGGAAAAGTTACTCTCACCCTAGGAATATTTTAGTGGTAATTCCTCTTGCTATGGAACACTTTGGAAGACCTATATTTAAACATAATGTGTGCTTACTCACACAAATCCCTAGATGGGATAATTCCACATGTACCTTGTACCCTGGGTTGGACACTCTTGTTTGACCCTTTTCCAATTCCCATAGCCCCAACAAACCACTTTACTCTTCATTGAGTGATCTCCATACCCCCTTCTCCAAGTCTCATATAAATTATTTATATAAGCCTTAAGGGGTGGTTTCTAAACCATCACACTCTTTCACAAAAGCTACCTTTAATTATTATTTAATAAATATAATTATTTATCTCTTTAGGAGTTTTCATAAATAGTCTTCATTAATCTCCATTTTAACCAAAGGATCATATTATCCTTCATTTTTATATCTCATTTTAATGCTTTCATAACTTTATTTTTATTTTGGGGAAAAAGTTTCATAACAACTCGAAGACTAGAATAGTTGAAACTATAGCATCATAAATTGTCACCCTTGACAATTTCACACTATGTTTTTCTCCCCCTAAATTATTGGGCTTAATTGGGTCCCTAATTTCCTAAATTATGCATTTTATAGCCCATTTGTACCACTTTCTGAGAAATTACAAGCATTTAATAAATGCATCTAATTAATATTCTACCCTCGACACTTAATGTCCTAGAGAATATGGCCAATACCGATTTTACCTAGGGATATGGGTCCCCCTATTCTATCGGGGACCAATTTTGGACATGTCAGAGTGGCTATTTTAACATTCAAAATCTACATTGCAAACGTCAGTTATCAAGATTTAATTTTTAGAAATTAGAGAAATGCCTATAAATGCCTAGTTATTGCATCATTTGAAATCTAACAAGGAGAACAAAAATACTATTGGCAAACTTATGATCAAGAGCACTATCAAGTAAGTCAAGAACAAAATTTCAGAGCTTTATTGCAGCAATTCAAGATCCTAACATCATGTCAAATCTTATGTGAGTTTATGTGTTAATGTTATCATTGTTTTGTGAATGTTAGCACTTTTGTAGGTCTCCAAAGTATTCAAACAAGCAAGATCCAAGACCTTGAGGTGATGTGCAGGACTTCAATCCTTGAAGGGAGTCGTTGAAGGGTGGTGAGTTGTAGCACTTTTTGGTTTCATCATTCCTCCCTATCCATTATCATTTTATCATTAGCATTGCCATTATGGAAGTGAAAACACTTACACTGGGTTTGATTGAGGCAAGCCCCTAAATGGCCCAACATTTTCTCTCTTTGAATGCGCAAGTTTTAGAATTGAAGAGGATTGAAGGAATCTTGAAGACAAATTTTTCATTGTTTCATTTGAATCCCTACAACTTGTATACTCACAAAACACATTAATAGAATTATGTGACAACGTTCTAACAACTCCACAACTAGAAATCATAAGCTTAGATCTATCATCAAAGGATCCCTAAAATAGAGTAGGACACCCCTACAAAGACCCATACGCCCTAGGGCCACTTTGTCCTTCTACAACACTCAGACCAAACTTTTGGTGACAAGTACACAATCCTTTTCACTTCCCATATCTGCTTTCAAGTTGTTGTTATAGCCTATGCATTGATAGGATCTTGCATTTTTTCATATTAGGTCATATAATCTAATTAGGGTAATCATAGCAAATCAATTCCAAATCATTCTAATCCTTAATAGATGGAGATTCAAGTTTGATTGGCTCACCTTCATGGTTGAAATTCAATCTACTCACCTTGTTAATCTCCATCTTAATCAAACATAGGAAAATACCACATCCATCCTAACCATTTCAATCCTAGGTTTACATAGTAGACCTAGGGTTCCAATTTTCTTTGTTTTAGAAACCAATATTCTTACAGAGCTTTATAAATGTTGGTCCATGACCTTCTTCGTTTTTTTAAGATATTATAATCTCTTTTATTGAGAATAAGAGATCTATCCATGTGTTTACCACCAAAGTTCCTAAATAGTGAACAAATACAACAACTTAAGTGTAATTAAAAAAGGTGGAACAAGGTTCAAAGCATGTCTCTCTCATAACTGTGTTCATTTTTTCCTACCTAAAGTTGGAGGAATAGATAGGAGACAATTGATATTTTACTGTGTAAGGAATCAAAAGAAGACGAGCAAGATTTGACATGTGTGATCATCATGTGTTGATTTAGTGGACTTTTACAAAATTTTACTTATTATATTTTTTATGAACATAATATTTGTCTAAATTATTGCCATAATTTTTCTATACTAGGTCATCAAGCTTGTGCTCTTTTATTTCCTCTTTGTTTGTGTTCTTTTAGATGGATCATGTGGAGGAAAATGACAAGTATTGCTTCTATAATTGAGATTAGTGGTCAAGGGTTTTACTATGTAGTTAAGGTCAAAAGTAGCAAATAAATGTGGTGGAGTCTATCACTGATTTAAATCCATCAAAGAATAATAGAAGGGGAGTTTAATTAAGGTGTTTTTTGTTAATACCCAATAAAAATTTATGCTTTGACAAACTAACTTTCACTATGAAACAATCAAATGCATTATTGGATACGAACACATTTATTACACCTATAGACTAGAAGCACAACAAACACAAGATTAGTGATTTGAGCTTTCATGTTGATTGGAGAGATTACCATTATTCACCTAAGACACGTGATTGAATTTTAGCATGATATTATCATTTTTTGACACACTTTCATTACTACAATGCATGATTGGAGGTCATTCCCTCTATGAGAGGGACTGAGATAACTTTGAGCATTAATTATCAATATTATCTTAAAATAATGCAAGATAATAGAACATATTTTGATCATCTACATAATACATCCTCATTCATCCATGTTTTTATTTTCTATGCAAACTTAGATTCACTACTAACTTAAGGTGTACATATTATGGGAGTTATGCATTAGGCTTGCATTACAATACTTATATGTTTTTTGTGAAATTATCTCACTTGTGCTTCTTTATAATTTCCTTCTTTCTTTCTTTTCCACACTCCTAGTTTTATTTGAAAGCCAATATACAAAATCTAAATCTTACTCATTACAACTCAATGTAAATTTTAAGCAAATAAAATATATGTTTCCCTTTGAATTGTTCACATTATTGATTAAAATATCACAAGTCAAGCAAAAGATAAAATATGTCATCCTTCCCACATCACTACAAGATTTTAGAGCTTGCGTAAACAATATGTTATCTCTAATATTATCTTTAGTATAATATTTATATTATAAAAAATTAAATTTAGATTAGATAATATTTAATTATGTGATTATATTCGTATAAATTATTGAATACATTTCTAAAATAATGTTATATTGTAAAAGGGTGCTGGCAAGAAGTTGAGTCCACTTTTTGGCCAAAAAGTGGAAGTGTTTTCCCTGATCTTCAAAGTTTGACACATTTGACCTTAAAATTTGAAGCACTTAGAGATGGAATCTTCAAAAAAGTCACTTATCATAAAATTTAGTACTCGGAGTCTAGTTTCCAAATATGTAATTTATTTCAATACCCAGATTGTACAAATTGAGTTTCAATAGGCTTTTGTAAAAACCACTATTTAAAAGTCATTTTTTTTACCATACCATGCACATGTACGACATCCATATTTTGACCTAAATTATCATATTTTTCTAAATCCTTTTGGGAAAAGACTTGTGACTCACTAAAGCTTGTTTTGGATTTTTTTTGTAATTTTTTATTGAATTTTTTTTTTTGTTAATTTTTTATCAGGCATATTTGTCGTTTTGAAAAAATCATCGTATACAACATGCATAAGATGACCTAAAGTTATCATTTTTTGCAAAAAAAAATTAAATTGAAAATAATTGTCTGAAGTTTGCTCTCGTGCAATCCGTTCATCAAAATGTTATGTTGATAAAAAATTAAAATAGTAAAAAACCCTGATATTTAAAGTTTATGGACCAATTTCATCAGAACTTAATTGAAAAGTAGAAAAAATAATCCAATTGTAAAAAAAACACATATTTGGAATCTGCATTGTCTCATCTAAAATGGGTTTTAATTTTGTCAAAAAATTCTACAAAAAAAGTCGTCAGCCATATGTCCAAACTCGATATTTTTCTGACATTGTTAGAACCTTCAACTTGCAAGTCAAACTAGGTTGAAGGCCTAGGTTCGGACTCCCAATGCTTTTCCCAAACCAAAATCCGAGGCAAAAACCCGACCACAAAGAAAAACTAATTTCAAATTTTAAAAAACAGGATCTCGATTATAGAACAGGATCCTGTTTTTAAAAAAAATAGGATCCCATTCTATAATTGGGATCTCGTTCCTAATATTTAATACGGCGATTGTTGGTAGGGAAATGGGATCCCGTTCCTTTGCTAATGGTCCCCACAATAAATATTGGGAACGGGATCCTATAGCCCGTTTCTTTTTAACCATGTTATTTAAATTTACCGTCAAATTTTACTGTGAAGCCTACAACTTCACATGTACGGTTGCGAGGAGTAAAATTGGACTATTTTTCATCAAACATTATTTTTATAGGTGGTGACTTGCATTTTTGATTAATTTCTTCAAAGGAGAGATCCCGTTATTTCAAAGGAGGAATAAAAGGTCTTCAACTTGCAATATGAGTTTATTTTTTCAAAGGAGGCATGAAGAAATCAATTCTAAAGTGGAATTGTGCTAGTTTTCTACTTGTTTTGAGGAACACAAGATGAAGAATTTAGTCCTTATAGATCTTGAACTTCCAATTTGGATTGAATTTTTTGAAGAATTTCACTATTGACATTCATTTGTGCTTGATAATTTTATAATCGTGGGAGATAAAACTCGTAATAAGAGGAGGAAGACATTGACTCCGAAAGAAATTGAAGCAAACAAAGAGAAGGAGAGACAAAGAGAAAGAGAAAGAAGAATGAGAATTAAATCAATGAATGATGGGGGAGCATCCAATTCCACAACTATCGAATATGAAAACATAGAGGAGACCATGGTTGTAGATGAAGCTAATTTACAAGAAGTCAATTTGGAGAAGAAAATGATTATACAAGCAAGTCCTACTATGTCATCAAATCCCTCTTTCAATGCTATGGAGAATGTTTCAATATGCACAAATCCAGGTACGTCTTCAAATCCACATGTTAGTGAAATGGTAAATTCGTATGTAGAAGTTTTACAAGATGTTGGACTTAACGATGTTGACATTGATAATATTTAGAGAGATGAAACTTTTATAGAATTTGTTGAAAATGAAAATGAGAACGATCCTTTTGTTGAAAATGAAATTGAGAATGATCCTTTTGTTGAAAATGAAAACAAAAACCATTTTGTTGATGTAAATGAAAATGAAAACCATTTTGTTGATGAAAATGTAAATCATTTTGAAGTTGAAAATAAAAATGAAAATGAAGATGAAGATGAAGATGAAAATCTAGAATGTAATGTTGAATTTAATGAAAATACTTTTTTTTAAATTGAAAGTGGTTTTTTCGATAATCTTCCTAGTCAAATTTATTGGAGGCAAATAAGAACACATGCGAATAAAATATACAATGAATGATTTTATTGTAAAAAAATTGCAATTCAATGTCAACTAATGATGCAATTGATGAGAATGCAAAAAATAAGGAAAATAATGAAAAGGTTAGGCTTTTTTGTTAAACCAAAAAGAAAAGATCAATCATTAAAAAATGTTATGTGTATTGTTGCTAGTGCCATTCAATCCATTGGGAAAAATAGTCGATCTAAAGATAAAAATGCAGCAAGAAGAGCTATAACAACTGTTATAGTTAATAAATAAAATTTGAATAAAATAATGGTAAGAAATATTAGTGAAGTTTTAAAAATACATCCTAAAACATTGCTAAGAGCGGAAAAAAGAAGAGAGTATAGAAAATGATCCTATCAACCAATGTTGGAGTTTCAGTGGTTGACTCCCGAGGTCTGATATGAAATTGAATGTTGAAATTAAATCTTTGATTGAAAAATATTGGCATGATAATACTAGGGTTTCATCTAATGCTAGAGATGTTTTAAAATTAAGGGTGGGGTCCAAAGTTCGTGGTCCTCACCCGAAACACCTATTAGATACAACACAAATTGAATTTTATAGAAAATTTTGTGGTGATTTAGTGTTACTCGGTAATATTAAAATAATTCAAAGGTCTTTTGAAAAATGTAAACCATGGTATGTAAAAATTAATAAGCAACAAATATCTTGTTGTTGTAAAACGCATGTTCAATTTCGTTATTTTTATGATGTTTTTTGATATATACGTTGTACCTTGCATACTAACATGATTATATAGGAATGTGGTATTAATATGCCACCTGAAGCAATAAGGGAGTTTGTTTCAAGTTTGTTTTGTGAAAGATCTAATGGTAAATTGTTTTATTTAAGTTCTTGTATTTCTAGACAATGCATTGATTTTGAAAATCTTTCATTCTTAGGAATTTGTATGCATGAAAGTGTTGATAATGATTTTGGAAAACAATTAGTAGAAGTTAAAAGATTTAAGAATGTTCACTATTCTTTAAAATATGGAAAAATAGGAAAGCATTGTGATTTAGTTACATAAAAAATTAGTGTTCGTGCATTCATGAGTGAATTTAAGAATAAGATAGTACAAAAATATATCATACACTCTCAACATGCTCAATGGCTTGATGGTCAATTTTGCGCATGTAGAAACACATTTCCAATTGATACTATACTTTCAATGGTTGATTTTGCAAAAAATTATACTCTAGCTCTGCAAGAGGAAATTCAATCACAGTATGATAATTTAGTGCAAGTAGCTATGCTTGTCCATATTGTTTATAGACATGTAGATGATAGCACTAAGGATGATAGAAAATTTCTGAGGGAGTATCATTTTTATTTGATTGACAACTGATTACACTTGTCAGAGTTTGTTCAATACTGTTTCATTATATTTTACAAAAATTTAAGAGAAAGATGAATCCATATGAAAGAACACCTCATATGGTCAGATAATTGTACGGGGTAGTTCAAGAATGCTCGAATGTTCTATTGGTTAAGTAGGATTCACAAAGAACTTAATGTCCAACATATATGGAGTTTTTTTGAAGCTAAGCATGGTAAAGGAGAACATGATGGTACTAGTGCATGTGTCAAAAGAATTCTTGCTAGAGAAAAATTAAAATTCAAAGATGCAGTAAAATTTAAAGATGCACGTGGGATTGTGGATTGGTGTAATACAAGATTATCTGCACTTGGTTCGAGTGAGTACTCTAGAGTTCATCGATTCTTTTGGTTGGTTGAAGAAGATAACATTGTACCTAGAGTTGACTGTGAGACAATTAGTGGATCTACTAAATGGCATTCATTTAGGAGTTTGACAACAAGCACATGGACTATTTGGACAAGGGAGCTTGCATGTTTTTGCCAATTTTGTATCTCAGGAGATTGGGAAGCATGTGAAAATACAGAATGGGCTGAATAGTGGGAGCAAAGATCATTAACACCTACACAAGCACATGATCAATATGAAAGAACTATTGAAGAAAATGATCAAGTGTTTGCATCTGAAGACTACGACCGTGTTTTAGACCTTGTACAAGAAGGTAATTTAATTCAATTTATTTCATTTTATATCACTTTATTAAGTTATTTTTTAATACTAAATTATTTATATTGATATGCGCAAGTTATTAAATCATTTTTTGTTTGCAGGACATGTGTATGTTGTTGTTGCACCTGAGGGGAATGAAGAGCAAATAAAATATTGGTTGGCTCGTTGTGTGGAGAGTAAACATAAGTTAATATCACCTCGAGAAGATGATGATGGCTATCATTATCCAACAGGTACCGTGATCCCCTTAAGACATCCCCTTAAGCAAATTTTGATAACAAGTTTTTTGATCCCCTTAAGCAATTTTTTAGAACAAGTCTTTGATCCCATTAAGAAAATTTTGAGAACTTATATGATGATTTTTTTCATGTTTTCCAATAGGATCGATTGTGGTTGCTGGAACTTGGCTACGAAAAATACCTAGCAAGGAAGAATGGTCTACCTGCATTCGAAGATTATGAACCGCATAAAAAAATTATACATTATTCACATTTGGTAGTGGCAACAAATATAAAACTAGATTAGTATCGCAAAAGACCTGCAAATAAAGTTTTATGGACAATTTCTATGGAAGAGAATGAGACAATCATAGATGCATTACAAAAAAGAGAGGATGCAGATGGTACAATGGAATAAGTAAATACGGGTAAATATAGTTTAAGTTTTATATTATCCTTTTAAATAGAGGTAATTATTAGTTAAAAAATATTTAAATACATGTTTTGATTACATATTGATATTGCTTGTACATTAATAGTTAAAATTGATTTATTATCCTTTTTTGCATCCTTAAGCCATCATTGCATTGATCTCATACTTTGAAACAAAAAGGAGAGGATGCCTGGATTCAACCTACACACGTGTGGAATACTTTTAAATGCAGGTACTTGAATTGTGTACATATAGATAGTTTTATATAAATTAAAATATGTATAATTTGTTTTGATGATTTCATTGATATTGCTTGTACCTTTTTTATATCAGGCAGTGTCAAGACCTAGTACATTTTGGGCATGAGTTTGAGATGTTCTTGAGATGGCATATCCAAATTTTATAAACATTGTTTTGAGATGACATATATGTCCTACTATGTCTTTAAATCACTAAATATCATGCATACATTATTGTTAAATCAATTATATCCTTAAGATGTTGTATCATGACCCCTTAAGACATTTTATTATGACCCCTTAAGACATTGTATTATGACCCCTTTAGGCATCCCCTTGAGACATTGTATTATGAACCCTTAAGACATAATATGACCCCTTAAGACATCCCCTTAAGATGTAATATGACCCCTTAAGACATCCCCTTAAGACGTTGTATTATGACCCCTTAAGACATCGTATTATGATCCCTTAAGACATCCCCTTAAGACGTCGTATTATGACCCCTTAAGATGTCCCCTTAAGACGTCGTATTATGACCCCTTAAGACGTTGTATTATGACCCCTTAAGATGTCCCCTTATTTGTTTTCAATGTACCTATTTGTTTTGACAAGTTATAAATTAGTATTGGATGCCATTATCTATTTTGACAGCTTATAAATTAGTACTGGATGCCATTATTTGTTTTGACAACTTGTAAATTAGTATTGGATGCCATTATTTGTGTTGTCAGCTTATAAAATAGTATTGGATGCCATTATTTGTTTTGACAGCTTATAAATTAGTGTTGGATGTTATTATTTATAGAATTTATTAATGCTTTTGTTCTCTAATCTTGTATGGTTTTGTTTATTTCCTAAATTTTTATCCATTTTGGTATATAAACGAATTGCTTTTGTTTGTAAATTATGATTTATTGACTAATTATTGATTGAAGTGAATTGAATAAGTTCATTGACTAATTATCGCTAATTATTGAATGTAAATATCATGTATATCATGTATGAGATCACTAAATTTGTAAACTACAAATATTAAAATGTCCTATTAATTTCAACTTTAATTTCACATTAATGTCCTATATTAATATCTTGACTATGAACATAAAATGCATAAATGTATATGTGTAAATTAAAATTTGAAACAATAATAAAGTCCATAATTTATGTGAATATATTAAGTGCATGAAACCAATATATTAAGCGCATGAAAAAAAGTCCATCAGAGTACAACCCATGAACTAAAGTCCAACGAAGTACTCAAGAACCATGAAATATAAATTCAAACAGAGTAAATGACAAACCAAAAATGTAGTCCACGAAATAAATAAATAAATATAACCCACAAAATCATGTTTCTAGGTCATGTATTGTCTCTATAATCAAGAGACCTCTTCACGCCATGCGGACTATGCAGATGACCTAAAACACTCAATACAAGAGAAAGATGAAATCATATGTAAGACAATGAAAAAATATTTAATGATAATTTAATTTATAATTCATCATAAAATTAAATTACCATCATATATGGGTTTGGATGCTCTACTACACCTGAAGCAACCTCTACAGTCTTTGAATCAATCTACATAAACAAGATAAACAAAGTTGAAATTAGATGCACAAGTCTACAATTAAAAATGATTTAATTGAAATTAATTTATAATTTATCATATTTTAATTGTACCATATCCATAGGTTGTGCACCCTCTCCTGCAAGACATGTTTGTACATTCTCAACTACTAGATGTGTCTCATGCTATAAAAGAAAAAGAATTTAAAACATGTATTAGCTCAAATTTTATATATATTCAATTTGAAATTTAAAATTAAATTTATATTCACAATATATAATTTATAATTGAATTTAAATATAAGAAAAAATTTAAATTACCATTTGATCTAGAGCCTTCTCCGCATGCCCTCCTAGAGGTGTAACTATGTCTGGGTCAGGGCTGAAAGTCGCACTAACAAATTCCTGCAAGATCAAAATTAAAGCATGTACATACTTGAATTAGGTAAATATATATATATATATATATATTAAAGTTTGCATATTTTGTGTAGATTTTTTTTTAAACAACCTGAACATCAGAGGCCTCACGAGTAGCCGCAATATCTAATGTTTGCCCGATTCCCATTCTCATTGTGGTATCAACCTAGACATACATGTAGACATGTAATGCAAGCTTATAATATTTACAAGTGTACATGCACATTTCATATATAGTGAATTAAAAATTCATAATTGTAACTATACTAATGTAAGTTAAACAATTTACAATATAAATGTACCCGCCCCTAGTCTACGACGACCGATAGTGGAGGAGTGCTCGACAACCCCTCAGGTGGAATCGACGTGGAAGCTGATTGACTCACCTAAACCAACATAAATATTTAACATATATGTTATTCAATTATAAATTTAAAACCCAAGTTAAAGTCATTTCATTTATAATTTAAAAAATTGAAATCAAAATACCCCATAAGGGTTGTTGATTAGGACTGGTGTCGATGTATGTACTCATGGAACAGATGATTGCCCCATCGTTACTATCATTTGTACACCAAAAAGTTTGATTGTTAAAATGTATTGCAAACTTTACTTTGATATATACATTCATCAAAATTCTTATAAAATGAACGTGTAGATGCATATTTATACCTGTGTAGTAGTGTCCTCAGGATGTTGGCCTACTGTAAGAAACTCTACAAATGAATTGATGCGACCAAATGAACCACCAGAATCTCCATGTCCACCTGAACTAGGTGTGGCCTGATCAGGTCCATAACATACTTGATGGCAACTAGTACATACATGTGGGACGAGCCTCGACACTCCTGGAGTGGTACTCAGACCAACTCCATAAAATACTCCTCCATCATCATCGTCTCTATGCTCCCCACCTGCTATCACAGATCAAGGTCTCTTGAGAGTGTACTAAGGGAACCTAATGTCAAGACCATAGCTCGATGATGCACAGGTGCAGGAATGGAGGACTAGGAGAAGCAACAAGGGGTTGCGCATGCACGAGGCATTGGGGATCAACCCTTGCCCCTAACCTCTGTTGTGGCATGCCGCCACCAACACCCTGAAATGATTTAAAATCAAAATAATTGGGCTTTTTCCCCATAACAAACTCTAAATACAAGTTCCTCAAAAAATACAATGGGCACTCCCAATTAGCGTGTGGGGGACTATCAAAAACCATATACCATCGATCCCAAAAATGTGCACTCATTTATGGATGTATGCACCACCTCATGGATATTCTAGATTTGTTCATAGGAATGGGTTGTCAAGTAACGGGGTCGAGAAAATAGGGGGCTAGGTGGGATTTCATTATTTTAAGGTCTAATATTTGTTTATAAGAGAGACCGTCAGCATAAAATTGTCTCATTTGTTCTTTGTCTCGTCTATGCCTATCTAGATCAGAATCAATGGTCCTGATGGCATCCACAACATTTTGCATTGTAGATGCAAAACGTCTAACATGTAGTGGAATCAATGCTCGACTCTGCATAGCATTGATTTGATTTTGTATGGATGCAACCTGATCATTTATGTGTGCTCACAAGTGAGGCTCATTGGATGCAATTGGTTGTGGAGGTGGCATATTATTTGGAGGGGGAGGTGGAGGAGGCTGAGGTGGTGGATTGATGATATCATCAATGTTAAAATCATCCATGATATGAGATATAAGTGTGCACCTGCATTAAATTATACTAAATTAACATACAAACTTTAAAAAATACAAGAAATAGTTAAATTTGAAACGCACATGCAAATTTGTTTAAATAGGATGTGCATACATATATTAAGATCATATAAAATTGAAACACACATATACATTGATTGAACTTGAGCATGTGCATACAAAATTCAAAATTGAACATGTACATACATTTAAAATAAAAAATACCATGCATAATTTGCATGCATACATCATTAAAGTAAACTATGTACATACATACAAATTTCAAAATTTAACAACTATATGCAATTTTAATACATGTGTACATACTAAACAATAAACTTGAAATATTCACAAAAAGCTCATTTTATGTCTAACGCATATATATATATTACAATTTTCCATCATGATTAGACTAGATAGTCATAAAATATATACTATTATAAATTCATCATTATAGGTTCATAAATTCCACCAAATTCATAAATTCATGTCACTAAAAATATCCATCTAGAACCAAAATCATAAATTCAAGTCACTGAAAATATCCATCTAGAACCAAAATCATAAATTCACGTCACTAAAAATATCCATCCAACCAAATTTATAAATTCATCACACAAAATATCCATCGTTCACCAAATTCATAAATTCATAACTATTTAAGATCATTGTCTTAATTTAAAAACTATTGTGGCTCTCTACTGCATCTCTTCATTTATTTGTGCTTTCCTTTTCAAAATCAAAAGTTCTCCTCTCCTCTAGCCATTGTCGATGCTCATCTAAGATCCCATCCATAGCCCTGACAACATCATCAATGCTTTGCATCCTAGATGCAATCATCCTCACAGGTGGTGTGACAAATTCTTCATTTTGAATAATGTTGATTTGATCTTGGATGGTTCTAACATTGGAATTGATTCGTTCTTGCAAACGAGCACCATCAATTTCAGGTGGTGGAGGTGGCGGGTTATGAGGTGGAGTGGGTGGAGGTGGAGGTGAAGGTGGTGGAGATGGATGGCATGGAGGTGGATTGTGAATATTATTGAATCGATCCATGTGATCTCTAAGATATGAGTGAACCTGCATTAGATTTATAATTTCAAAATGTAAGATACATGTTTAGGAAATACCCTTAAACCATTCAATATAAATGGCCTAATTGAATACATATGATAAAATGAATAAGCCTCATTTATGTCTAAGGCATGTTACTTGAATGAAAATACAATTAACCATTAATATAGGATAATTTATGAATGTTATAGGGTTTACGGTTTAGAGTTTAAGATTTAGGTTTTATGGTGATAGGATGGCTTAAGGGGATCTATGTAGTAAGGTCCTAGTACAAAATGACATGGATTTTAAGTGAATAAAATTTGGTGAAGATTCCCAAGGCAACCAAATTTCATTAAGTTCTGAGGCAACTTCACCAATTTTATTCACTTAAGCCATATCATTTTGTCCTAGGAACTTACTAGACATATATCCCCTTAAGCCATCCTATCACCCTAAACCGTAAATTAATCAACCTAGATCATGATTTATCTCATTCATATTATAATCTTGCAAGATCTTATTATTGTTAAATTTGGTTTACGGAACTTAGGGTGAAGTTTTGGTGTCCCTTGGAATATAATGAACTTGCAAGTTAGTGAAGAACATTTTCTTGTGGAATAGTTGATTGAGATAGGTCTTGTTTCAACTAACCAACCTACATCATGAAATATAATTCATATTATAATCTTGCACAATCTTATTATTGTTAAATTTGGTTGCCCTGGGCAACTTCACCAAATTTTAAGAACTTCTTTGATCCCATAAAGAAATGTCATATTAGGACCCCTTAAGACATCGATTTATGATTTAGGGTGATAGGATTGCTTAAGGGGATCTATGTCTAGTGAGGTCCTAGGACAAAATTACAAGGCTCAAGTGAATAAAATTTGGTGACGTTGCCCAAGGTAACCAAATTTCATTAAGGGCCTAGGAAAAAATGATCTCTTTAGCCCATTTAGGGTTTAGAGTTTTGATTTTAGGGTTTACGGTAATAAGATGGCTTAAGGGGATCTTTGTAGTAAGGGTATACGACAAAATGACATGGCTTAAGGGAATCAAATTTGGTGGAGTTGCCTAAGGCAACCAAATTTGATTTTAAGGTCCTAAGACAAAATGAATGCTTTAGTGAAGAAAATTTTCTTGTGGAGCAGTTGATTGAGATAGGTCTTGTTTCAACTGACCAACCTAGATCATGAAATATCATTCATATTATAATTTTGCACAATCTTATTATTGTTAAATTTGGTTGCCTTGGGCAACTTCACCAAATTTTAAGAACTTCTTTAATCCCATTAAGAAATGTCATATTAGGACCCCTTAAGACATCGATTTACGATTTAGGGTGATAGGATGGCTTAAGGGGATCTATGTCTAGTGAGGTCCTAGGACAAAATGGCATGGCTTAAGGGAATCAAATTTGGCTTAAGGGAATCAAATTTGGCTTAAGGGAATCAAATTTGGCTTAAGGGAATCAAATTTTGTTTAAGGGGATCTTTGTAGTAAGGTTCTACGACAAAATTCCATGGCTTAAGGGAATCAAATTTGGTGGAGTTGGCTAAGGCAACCAAATTTGATTTTAAGTTCCTAAGACAAAATGAATGTTTTATGTTGAGGGTTTAGATTTTATAGTTCAGGGCTTAGGGTTTAGCAAACTTAGGGTGAAGTTTGGGTGGCCCTTGGAATAATGGACTTGCAAGTTAGTGCCTAGTTTATGAATATTTTTTATTTTATGAATAGATTGACTATTTCCGTAATAGAAACACATAATTATGTATGATTAAGATTGAGTTTGATGTATATTTTAATTGGATGTTTTTTAATTGAATATAAGATTATTTTATTTAGCATTTTTTTCATTAATATTAAACTCACTTAAATGAATTTTACGATATAAAATGTATAATATAAAATTAGTTAATGTTGAATCAAGTATTTTATTTTAGATTGTTTGTAATTGAAAGAACCTAAAATAACTTAGAAAAGAAAAATATTTAGATTATTTAGTGTCTAGGTAACTAGTGCAAAAATTTAAATCCTAGACCAATCCTCTAAGTATATATGGTAAATCCTAAACCATGGATTTAATCATTAAAATTTTAAAATTTAAATTCAAAATTTTCCATCCCCTACACATTTAATAATACATTATGAGCCAACTAAACTTGCTTAGTATTCAAAGGCATTCAATTGTCTTTATTTTATCATTTAATTACACTTGATCATTATTCACAAATCATTTAAATTTTTGAAAGTACTATGCTAGGAACACTTCAATAGGAGGACCTAAATTTAATATAATTATGCATCACCATTTCCAAGTTTGAATACTATTGTCCTCAATCATTCCCATAATCATGAACTTGATCTTATTGTGAGGGCTAACCTCTAAGAACATGACAATTGAGATCCAACACTCACCCCTAAGTGTTTTTAAATGCCATTACTTAATAACTTAAATCTTAATTTATAATAGTTAATTTCTATGTGTCAAGTAACCCTCTCATTTAATTTCACAAAAAATCAATATTATGCATATGCCCTAAACTCTATTCTTTAAATTAATTTATATATTTCTTACCATTATTTTTCTAAAAAATGTATTTAAAAACTATATTTTACTTCAAAATAGGTAATAACTTAAATCTTAATTTCTAATAGTTAATTGTTCAAAATCCTCATTTTTTCTCTAATAGAATAGACATCTATATTTTTTAAAGAGAGTTGATTTATTTACCATCCCTAATAATTTACATTTCATCAAAATACCCCATTTCTTCTTAAGTAGTTCAACTTCAATTCAAGAATCCTAGATGAAGCTAGATGAAGCTAGATTTCGAATTTAATCCTCACTTAAGGTTTCATAGACCCTAGATGAAGCTAGATTTTCAATTTAGAGTGTGTTTTTATTTTTCTTTTATTTTTATTTCATCTTTTTAATAGGATTGATTATTTGACCTATAATTAATTATCAAAATTCATATAAAAGATAGTTCTAAATGAAAATTCATATAGCAATATTGTACTCATTTCACAAAAATTAGAAAGTTTTTCTAATCTCATTATAATTTAACATTGAAACTAAAGTTTAACATATCATTTTCTCCATACAATGCTAATGAAATTTAAAACATTTAAGCAATGCAAATGAATTTTCTTGAGCTCGAATATTAGGGTTTTCAAAATCAAAATGATTTGTTTGATTTCAATTTAGGGTTTTAGCAAATTTTTTTGTTTCAATTCAATTTAGGGTTTCAATTTCTAAGCAATTAGGGTTTTTAATACAATTTTTTAGTTTCATTTCAAACTATAGTTTTGAATTTCATTTTTTTTGCTTTGATTTGAATTCGAGATTTCAAACAGTTTGATTAGGGTTTCTAAATGCAAATTTTTAATTCATTTCAATTTCGAAGGTTTTGAAATGCAATTTTTTTTATTTCATTTCAATTAGGGTTTTCAAATACAATTTTTTTTGTTTCATCAAACAATTCAAGTTTCAAAAGTTAAATTTTGATTCTAAAATACAATTCAAGGTTTATTTTTTCGTTTCTATTCAAAATCTTCATAATTTGACATATTTTTTAATCTATTTGTACAATTTCTCATTTCTACAATAACATGAAATAAAATGCTTAAAATGTAAAAAAAAATGAAATAAACATGCTAAAAACAATTAATTTATTAACAATTTCAATTTGGAATGAAAAAATGCCAAAAATGGGGGAGAGTATAGTATCTGGGAGGTCTTTTGGGGTCGTTGTCGCTCTAAAATCGAGATCCCGTGTGCATTGGTAAAAATGAAGGTTTCTTCATTTAAAAAAATAAATACTATTACGAAACGAGATCTCGATTTGTAAAAAATGGGATCCCGATTTTTACAAATCGGGATCCCATTCCCTCTCCTTTGGTTCGGGATCCCGTTTGTGATTTAGGCTCAAGATCCCATTCTTAAAAATCGGGATCCTGTTTTTGCTTCGCCGATTTCATTTTTTCGGCTAAGGCAAAAACTTCCACGTTTCGTGGACCCAACTTTGTGCATTTACCCAAAATTGCATTTAGATTAAATATTATATATTTTATATATATATAAAATGTATATTATTGTTATATTTATTATAGTCTATGATATTCCATATAAAATGAATTATTATTATTTTTAACAAAGGAATCAATACTCAGTGGGACCCACGAAGTGACGTCCTAACATGCACCACTATAACCTTTGTCTGCATGAGCTACCCTTTGCCCATGTGGGGGTAAATCTAGGAGAAGTGAACCTACAACCATCATGGATGCTTTCCAACATCTTGATAGTCTGGTATTCCTCTAAGGGTTCATATACTATAAATTATTAAATATAAATATAATAGAATATAATATTATGGTGTTGAAAATTGTCACCCTTGACAATTTCATACTAGGTGTTTGCTCTCCCTATGTGCTTGGACCTAATTATGCAGCTAATTTGTTAATTATACGTTTAATTGTCTTTAATAAAACATTTATCAGAAAATCAAACATGGGATATCAAATTATACATTTAATATTTTGCCCTGACACTTTTGATCCCCAAAAGAAGGAATCTAGTCTACGCCCTCCGCCTTAGACCAACAATTGGCTCTGAATTTGAATATGTCGATGTCGATAATTTATTATTTTAATTTCCAATTTCAATTGTCATCCATTAGGATTTAATTTTCGATAAATTACATTAATTGCATATAAATACCTAGTCATTTTCACCATTTTAATACTAAGAAAATCTGTCGAGCAAATTGAAGATCATAAAATTAGTCAAGGGAAGAATTATCAAGATTATTGCAGCATTATGTCATGCAAACATCATGTAATTTTTTATGCGAGTTTCATTCATGTTTTGTATGCATTTTGTTTTTTTATCACTAACATTTGTAGGTCTTCAAATCAAATCAAATCAAGTCAAGCAACAAATGATCCTTGAAGGTGATGAGTGTGACTTTAGTGCATCAAGGTGATTAGATTTGAGTGATGAGTTGTAAAAAATTGTCAATTCATTACGTGTTTATCAATTAGCCTCTATCCCTCAAAATGATAATCTCTCTTTTATCATCAAATTTTCCATGTTGTGGAGGTAGAAATACCAACACAGGGTTTGACTAAGGAAAGCCCCTATATGACATAACCCTTCCCCTCTTTTCATGTGTGCATGCTACAGATTTGAAGTGAATTGGAGGAATATTGAAGGCAATTTTCTCATTTATATTTTCTTAGTAACAGGCGAAGATTCGACAACCAAACTTGGAAGGAAGAAGCTACAAATTAGGGACCTCAGGCTTGTGAAAGCAGTTTCAGGAACCAAGTCCTCAGTCTAGGGCATACTTGCACCCTAGACTAGCCAAATCCTACCCAAATTTAAACTCCAAGTTCTTATGTGTCTACCTTTTGCATTTTTGGTTCCTAATTTTGTTTGTCCATTTCTAGTTTGTCATGATTCATAATAAAATGTTGTATTTTCATAATTTACATAGTTATATCATTACATCACATAAAATTTCAATCTATAAGGCCTTCAAAGAATCAAAGCTAAGGTTGATTGAATAACCTTTTAGGTTTCAATTCAATCTCATACACTTGTTGATCTCGATTCCAATGTTTATTAGAAAAGGCTTGATCCTAGTGATCTAAACATTAGACCTAGGATCTCCTTTTCCAACGAAACATTTTGGTGAACCTGATATATCTTGCACTTGCAATTTTATGATTTCATAGCATAAAAATTCTGAAAATTGATTCAAAACCTAAATTATTTGAAAATCATGTTGATAATTTACCTTTATTTTCAAAAAACTACTCATTTTCATCATAAATTAAAAAATAAAATATGTAAATAATTGGAATTAAATTGCAAAAAAAAAAAAAAGTTCTGATTTTCCTTGTCTAGGGCTTAGATATGAGTTATTTTCATTGATAAAATTAATTACAAAATTATTATATCATTGATGCATGCATATTTTAGTGAAAAGTGAAAAAATACATAGTATTTTCATTTCAAAAGATCAAAAGCATTGATTTTTTGTATTTTTGGAAAAAAAAAATTCAATTATAGTGTTCAATTTCTGAAAATTATCATTTGAACATATTCAATTGCTCTAAAATTATCTAAAATTGCATGCATGTATGTGACTCATATAGTAAGATTAGGTTTTGGAGCATTTCTAGAAATTTGGTCACTTCCAAACCTGAACCTTTGAAACATGGGACCCTTAGACACTATGAATAACTTTCAGATTTTAAATTTTTCAAAATTACCTATCTAGTCTAGGGTGTCCTTGCACCCTAGGCCAGCTAGTTCAGGGGAAAAAATTTTGTGCACATCCCTGTGTGTGGTCTCTATTCAAATTCGGCTCTTGTTCTGAAATTTTATTTTTCAAACTTGTTTGATTTTTATTTGCATCACTCATTTGATCCATAAGGAAAATAACAACATGTTTCCTTTTAAAATATGTGGTTTTGATATGGTAATGCATGTCTTGTATAACTTTTCTACCTATGATAACATTTTGAAGAAACAAAATGAAACCATTGACAATCATGTTGATTCTTCTCCCAACACCTCCCCTACTTGTGAGAGTGTTTTGGTGCTAGAGGATCCAATAATTGATACTCATGATAATCATGTTTGTTCTTCTCTCAATATCTCACTTCCTTGTGAAGGTATCTTTGTGTTAGAGGATCCAATCATTGTGCATCATGAGAATCTTGTTTACTTCTCTCCCAATATATATCCTACTTGGGAAGATATTATGGCACAAGAAGATGAAATCATTGATACATTTCTTTCAAAAGATAGTAAGATGGATTACATAGATGAAGATGCTTAATTGATATTAGATCCCCCATCGATAGAAGATCATCAACAAGTAATTAACTCAGTTGAGGTTATGAACACACAATTGATAATTATATATCCTTTAATTATTAGATCTCCTAAAACTCCTCTAATTATTGGACCTCCTAAATCACCTCTCATTATAGGACCTCCAAACCTCATGGTCATATCCTAAACTTTGAAAAATAAGTCATTGGTAATCATGCACAACAAGATGTGTTGCAACAACCAAGTTATCGCATAGTTGCTCACACCTATAGCACTATAAATAATAAGCAACCAAAAAAACACCAACATCCATTGCATTACCTCAACCATATCTTCCACCCCACCTAATCTTTCTCAGCGTAGTGATAAATAATATGATCTTGTTGAGAAACTTCATAATACTCCATCTAGTATATCCCTTTGGGACTTGATTCAAACATCACCTACATACCATGGGATGCTCCAAGAGGCTTTGTAGAAGATTGATGTCTCAACTTCTATCAAACTGAATGATGTAGCTGCCTTGTTTGATTGTATGTAAGTGATGAAGTTGGATATTATATTCCCTCAACATGAAATACCCTCACTTGAGATCCAAAACAAACATGAAGCTTTAATGATAATGGTGGTCATTAATAAAGTTGGGGTTAGGCGCACTCTCATAGATAATGGATCAAGTCTTGTAGTATTGATCTCCTAGATAAAACTAGTGTAAACAAGCATCTCATAGAACCTAATGATCTTTCTATTGGTGGCTTTGACAATATTAGTAGGCCCAAACATTAGGGACAATCACTCCACCCATTAAGGTAGGGCTCATGGTTTCTCCTATCCTGATACATATCATGCTAGGACCTCTTTCATGAAGGGAGTCCCATCTACTCTTCATTGTGAGATGAAATATGAATATAATAATAGGATATATATGGTCAAAGCAGATGAAAAATGTTTTAATTCACAAGTCAAAGTTGAAAATAACACTTCCAACTCTCTCAATAATTTGATCCCAACTTCAAAGGTAGAGCCTATACATGTTAAATATAATGATAATCATATTTCACCTATAATAAAACTCTTATACAATGATTAGGGTTCATTAGATTTTACACCCTCCTTTATTAGAGAGTAGAAAATTTCACAATATAAACCTAAAGAGTCTTGTGTTTCATTTGCTCAATCTTGTTCTACAACAAAAAGTCCAAAAACATCACCCCATGATTGTGATGGAGGCTCTTTAGCTTTCGTCCCTCATGTGTTGGTCATGTCTAACTTTAAAAAAAATTGCATTCTTGTGAAAGAATCAATTCTTCTCAAGAATATTCACATAAGACTTCTTCATTTGAGTTGGAAAGGTGTAATGGGCTTGGATATAAAATACTTTAGCTAAAAATGGATTTAATGAAAATATGAAACAAGGTGATGTAAAGTCTATATTGTACCTTTCTAAAAAGGGTTTAGGTCTTCAACCTTCGTCCCTATATCCATCTCATGCTCCATCATCTACTGTATTTATGACTTCTTGTGGTAAGAGAGCAAGCTTTTCTTCGTAAGAGAAAGGAATGTCTCCTACTACTTATCATATATTTGAGCAAGAGCATATTTTGTCAAGGTTCCTCAAAGCCCACTTGATTACTCTTCCTCCAACATGTAAGAAATTTTATAGCAATAACTCTTTTTGTGCATATCATAAAGTGCATGGTCATTCCATCAATCAATGTCAGGCCTTGAATAATAACATACTTTTTTATTGTGGTGCTCTTCCATGTGTCGATGCACCTAATCACTCTAAAGAATAGTGATATTTATTTTATGGTGTTGCTCCTCACTATGTGGCATTTATAGCTTCGTATGTTTGCTCATTGTAATTCATGGTGGTACAATCTTAAGTGAAACCATATCTCTTTCTATGGTAGCAATATGCTAGTCTCTTGTGTGGTTATATTTTTCCTTCAACACATGGGGGGAAAGATAACTAGTCTTGGGAGGTGTGTATTATTTTCAAGGATCCCCTCTTTTTCCTTAAAATGCCAACATAGCAAGTATGTTGATATTTTAAGGGGGACATATTACCCCTATCCATTTCATAGAAGTCTTGTGAGATTTGACTTGTTGACATACCTCTTTGGTGGTGGTGTTGTTTATAATGCCCCCTAAGGCATGGTTATCAATTCATCCCTTGTGATGCTAAACATTTATGCACCTCCTTAGATGTGGATGGAAATTCATTCCCCAAAACATTAAAATTTGTACATCCCCTATGGCATTAAATGGCCCCCCATGACATTAAACTTTATGCACTCCTTGAAGCATGATTGGCAAAATAGTCCATGGATTTGGCACAATAGAACTTACTAATTTATGAACTCGAGCATTTTAACATGCCCACCCAGCATAACACACCATGCTTACTAGTGGAGTCGTGTGTTTCATGAGTGATTTAACATCCTTATGAGAGCACCATGTTGTCTAACACATTCAAGAGATGACGCCTGGTATTTGAGACAAATTTAACACTAAGATCTCTTTGCCTTATCAATTTGAATCCTTTTAGCACTAACCCATGTGTTTGTATTTTATATGTCTTCCTTTATGTTTGCATTGTGTTTGCATCATGTTTGTTTGCATTTTTTATCTTTATACTATGTTGTTTGTCTTCATCATGTATGCTTCATGCTGGCCATGCTACATTGCATATTATACATGTGTGTTCCTTTGTCATTATGTTGTCTTGCCATAGGATCTTGAATCATGGGGGCTTGCATGTTTCCATTAGATTCATTTCCATCCCATCTCTTGAATATTTGAATAATTGAGCCCCTCTAGACATATTTTTACTTTAGCGTGGGTCTAAGCATAAGTTCGTACTCTCACTAGAGTGGAGGCTAAATGTAACATCGAAAATTGTCACCCTTGACAATTTCACACTAGTTTTTGCTCCCCTATGTACTTGGACCTAATTATGCATCTAATTTCCTAATTATGCATTTAATTACCTGTTATAAAACATTTATAAACAAATCAAACATGGGAAATTAAATTATGCATTTAATATTTTACCCTCGACACTTTTGATCCCAAAAAAGCAAGAATCTAGTCTAGGGCGCCTTGCGCCCTAGATCAATGTTTTTGGCTCCAAATTGAATATGTTGGTGTCAATAATTTATTATTTTAATTTCTAATTTCAATTATTGACCATTGAGATTTACTTTTCAGAAAATTAGATTAATTGCATATAAATACCTAGTCATTTTCATCATTTTAATACTAAGAAAATCTGTTGAGCAAATTGAAGATCCTAAAATCAATCAAGGGAAAAATTATCAAGATTATTGTAGCATTATGTCATTCAAGAATCATGTCAAGTTTTATGTGAGTTTCATTCATTTTTGTATGCATTTTGTTTTTGATCACTAACATTTGTAGGTCTTCAAATCAAATCAAGTTAAGTAACAATTGATCCTTGAAGGTGATGAGTGTGAATTTAGTCCATCAAGGAGATTATATTTGAGTGGTGAGTTGCAACAAATTGTCAACTCATTACTTTTTTATCAATTGGCCTCTGTCCTTCAAAAGGATAAGCTCTATTTTATCATCAATTTTGCCATTGTGGGGGTATAAATACCAACACGGGGTTTGAATAAGGGAAGCCCCTATATGGAACAACCCTTCCCCTCTTTTCATGTGTGTAAGTTACAAATATGAAGTGAATTGGAGGAATATTGAAGGCACTTTTCTGATTCATGCATCAAAACCCTACAAGTTGATAAGTCAAAAAAATCATTTTCTCCTAGTAATAGGCGAAGATCTAGCAACCAAACTTGAAAGGAAGAAGCTACAAACTAGGGACCTCATGCTTGTGAAATCAATTTTCAGGAACCAGGTCCTTAGTCTAGGGCATCCTTCCACCCTAGACCAGCCAAATCCTACCCAAATTTAAACTCCAGGTTCTTATGTGTCTGTCTTTTGCATTTTTGGTTCCTAATTTTGTCATCTTGTTTCTAGTTTGTCATAATTCATAATAGAACGTTGCATTTCCATAATTTACATAGTTACATCATTGTATCACATCAAAATTCAATCTCTAAGGCCTTCAAAGAATCATATCCAAGGTTGATTGACTTGCCTTTTAGGTTGCAAGTCAATCTCATACACTAGTCGATCTTGATTCCAATGTTTATTAGAAAAGACTCGATCCTAGTGATCTAGACATTATATCTAGGATCTCCTTTTTCAACAAAAAAAATATATTTTAATAATGTACAAGAAATATAACAGCTTAATCAACCTTGTGTAGGTTAAGATGGAGAAAAAGAGAGGGAGACAAAGGGATGGATGGAGGGAGAGAGAGAGAGAGATTTTTTATCAATCATTTCATGTGAACAATCCAAAGATGACATGTGTCCACAAGGTGGTACACTTTGTTGGAGTAATTAGGAAAATCACCTAATAGTTAATCAGTCATTAATTAATTATTAGGTACCTTATTAGTTTATTACACTTAAGCTAAAATTAGGAATGCTTTTTTATTATTAGATTGGGTTATTTATAGATCAAGTTGTATCATTGCATAAGATTAAGACATGTTGGAGTAAACAAGTCATTATCTGATAATCAGTTAATCATCAATTAATTATTAGAGGCTTTTTTACTTTAGTTCACTTAAGCTAAACTTAGGAGTTGCTTTTTTAATATTTAGTTTGATTCTTATTATTAGATTGTACTAAATTTAGGACAAGTTGTCTCATAGCATGAGATTAAAACACTTGTCACTATCTTGTTAATTCACATGTAGGGTTTGTTTTGCATTGCTAATATAAGCATGCACATTCGTTTGTAATATTCATCCAAGTTATTTGCATCAATACAATTCTCAGGTTATTGAGCACAATCACACTTTTGATCTTCTCTATTGTGATAGGTAATTGCATGCAGGTGTTTCATGGGAGTTGTGAATTGAATCTTCAATTCCATCATGGTATCTGATGAGCCAAGTTTTTGGCACATCTAGATCATACTTTTACAAACACTTTTATGCTTTTTCATTATGCTAAAACAAACATTTAGTGCTGATTATGGGATAAGACAAACTTTTTATGCTTAATATAATAAGTATATTATGCTAAGTCTTCCATGGTTATTAATTTTAAATGTTTTATTAGTTTAATGAATTCCTTATAACTTTGTGTGATGACAAACCTTTCCTGCAGCCTCTACTGTTGAACTTCCTGCAGCCATGTCTGGAATAATGTTTGCTTTAGATTAATGCTTAAATAAATATATAAATGAAGTGATGGATCATCTTAAAGGTTGAACGTGTTGAGCTAACTTTCAGCCTCATGAATAGCTGGCAGGATATTTTGCAGGTACCACGATTGGAGGAAGGAATTCAATTCCCACTTGAAGGATAAAAGACTAAATCAATGAAGACTGGTTCAATAGCAAAAGAATAGGGAGGCAGTTTCAACTCATCCACCATGCAAGAGGAGTGTTTCAGAAATCTAGCTCAGGCATCTTGATGGCGCATAAATCTAGGATGATGGCACTTTAAGACTGATGAACTGATTTGACTTAGTTCTTTCATTTCCATCCACCTCTTTACTAAGTTAGTTAAATGTAATAAAGATCTCTCGTTTTACAAGGGAAGGTTAGTTAGTAGTTAGATTTAGTTTCAACAAATAGCCCATTCTCCTTCAGAAGATGGGCTGGAAGATTGCTATTGTAACACATTTTCAGTTTTAGAAATGCAGTCAAGAGATTGTGTGCTATGCATTTACCTTGAATCAATAAAGTTTATGAAGTTTTTCGCCTAATCTATTGTCTACTTTTGGCATTACCTAAGGGGGCCCACTTAGGGAATTGCCTATACTTTCATTCTGCAAGTTAGAATAGTTGCACTTCCTTTTATAGAAGTTTATGTGATTGTTCCTGCCGCTGGTAGAAACACAGAGCTGTCAACTATTCCTGCAGCCACTAGATGCAAAATAGTTTTATCTTTCAGTTTTTATTTCCAAAGCAAGTTATCTAGTAAAGTTATTCCAGTAATTCAAATTCCAGTATAAAGCATCTTAGGAAATCATGCATGTCTGGGAAAGGTGATTAGTGCATATATTGTTCTGACCCATTTCAAGTTCACATCCTTGGGTTGATAATTAAATGAGGTTCTTTAGCAGATTATGACTTTTGGTTGTGATGTTCAATCCCTGAGTAGAGGAATTCATGTTCCTAGTTATTGAGCTGATTAAACAACACTACAGTATCATAGCCCAAATTTACAACACCTTATTCAATTTTTGGAGGTATTTGACCTTGAGCAATTTTTTGGTGCATCTTGGAAAAAAATGGGTCTCGCCATCGCGTTCGAAGTAGTCGAAAGCCTTCAGATCCCTAGTCGTTTTGCTCAAATCCGAGCAGTTGTAATGAAAGGCAAAAATTTTTTAGGGGCATGAGATTCGAGGCAAATCCCGTAAGATCTGTATAGTCATCATATTAATCTGTGCCCCTGTAATAATTTTTTTCAAGTATAGGGTTTTGCAAATTTTTTTTGGTTTCATTATATATTTTCCAGATTTTAAAAAAAATCAAAGCAAAAATAAAAATAAAAAAAGGGCTTTCATAGCCCTGCTGCATGTCATACCCTACACAACATGCCCGGGTAGATAGTGTCCCATCACTGTGGGCCCCCACACTCATGGCAAGCGCTTTAATCTCCACGGGTGGCTTAAATCCCAACCCTTCAATGCCGACGACAACATATAGGTCGACACCCTCAAGAAAGTCAATGCTAAAAAAATTGGTGACACCACAAAAAATCGAAGGTGAAAATCTTCAAGCAATGACAAGAATCTTTGAAAAGATTCCTCAAAAATTCCGAAAACAATACATTTTTTAATGACTGCCATTTTTTATTAGGGGGCATTTCTTTGCGTTGACGATTGATAGGTCATCAATTTTAAGCCCACAAAGTGTTGACATCAGCATGGTGTTATGCTGACATCATCTGTACGACAACCCTTCAAGCCTTGATTTTCCCTAAAGGAGTAATTTTTCTTTTTGGCATAACTTGGCCATACGGTGTCAAAATTGAGAAAACGAGATATCATCGAAAAGCTAGTTCTGTGAACTTTCTAGTGGTGCAGGTCTCATCATCAAATTTTTCTAGTGGTTCCTGTTATTCTTATTCAAAGTCAAATTTTCATTTTGTGCTTCCGAGCTCGTAACTTTTTATATGTATCTCTGATTTTCATTATTCAAGCAGTGTTGTAAAGGTATTTCAAAGGTTCAAATCTATTTAGGCACTTTTTCTAGAATTTTCCCCAAGTACATTTTATTGAATATTTTGTGTTTTCACACTTTTCTTAATTACTTGGATGTCCTGGCACCTAGAAAGGATCTGTTTGTGTAGGATGGCATCATTTAATCTGCTTTATTAGTACTGAGGTTATTAGTCCCTGATTTTTTTATTTGAGTGAGTATCATGGGTTTTTTTGTTCATCCTTTTGTGATCAACTTGGGTAAGGAGAACTATGAGTCTTGGCGAGATGGATTCCCGACACATCTCAGGTGACTTGATATTTTGCCTTATTTGTATGGATTCATACCTACACTAGACACACCAGGAAGTTTATCAACATGGGGCATCATCAAAGATCATATTGTAGGGTTATATGTTCTAGTGTTGATCTAGACACTATGTATGTTGTATCGAACATTGAATGTCCCCACATATTTTGGACATGACTTTGGGAGATTTGTGGAGACCCTCATATCTCTCCATACCCAGAGGATCTTGCTATAGATTGTCTTATCCCTCTTGCAGATGCAGATTCCATACCCTTTGATGGTGATACTTTAGAGGAGCTTGAGTATATCACACCTGTCTTGCATGTTTTGATGGTTCAGAGACTTGTCTTCATGTTCCCACTCTTCATATTGAGACTACATCATCTTATGTTGTTCTTGATCAGCTCGACATCGCCACATCTTTGGCCCCTATTGGTTTAATGTAGCAGGACATAAATCTTTCAGACATAGCTACTTGGGATTTGTATCTTGCAGACATATCATCCTTGTTTGTAGAATCCTATATTGTAGAATCCAGAGGATTACTTTGAGGACATTCATCTCCTCTTTGTTGACAGCCACATCACTATTGTTGGCCCACCATCTTCATCGCCTTTGCAACTTGTTCTATATCAGTCTTCATAGGATCTTGGATCAACATCATCGCTTTTCAACATGTGGATACATGAGCAGTTTTCAGAGGCACACATCATCTAGATTTGGATTCCAGGATCACCCATTCTTTTGGATTGGCTTCTCCAATCACTAATGGATCATTTTCTTCCTAAGAGGAGAAATTTTGTTTGCAGGCAGTGGATCATATTTTGTCTTTAGGCGTTCATCATTGGCACAAGAGCTCTTTCATTATGGGGGGGATTCATATCTTCATTTTCTCTCTCCTATCAGGGGGACATCATAAGTACTTGCGTGACAAAAGCAGTCCTTGGGGGGTCACATTGAGTCCTCCTTCTATCCTTCTTTCACTAGTGTAGTCATTTCTTTTTCTCTCTTTTGGAGAGGAGTTTTTTCCATGCAATTTTTTCCTTTTCTCTAGTTATGAGAGATTAAGTTGCATATGTAAATGGGTACCTCATCGGGCCTTGTAGTTGGGACCCATTCTACATTCATTTTAGCTTCCTATATAAGCTGGTTAGTTTCTCCCTAAGTTGATCTTAAGGGGGGTGTTGGAGTAAACAAGTCATTATTTGATAATTAATTAATCAATTAATTATTAAAGGATTTTTTACTTTAGTTCACTTAAGCTAAAATTAGGATTTTCTTCTTAATCTTTAGTTTGATTCTTAATATTAGATTGGACTAAATTTAAGACAAGTTGTCTCATTGCATGAGATTAAAACACTTGTCACTATCTTGTTAATCCACATGTAGGGTTTTCTTGTGCATTGCTTATATAAGCATGCACATTCATTTGTAATATCCATCCAGGTTATTTGCATCAATACAATTCTTAGGTTATTGAGCACAATCACACTTTTGATCTTCTCTATTGTGATAGGTAATTGCATGCAAACGTTTCATGGGAGCTATGAATTGAATCTTCAATTCCATCAAGACACTTGTCACAATCTGATTAAATATTCATTTAGGGTTTGCATTTTTTTCTTTTATAAGCATTCATTTGTACTTTACAATCATTTTGGATACCATTTAGATTAATCATTGCACATACAGTTGCTTTTTTGGATCAATCATTCTCTCTTGGTTGCATAGCAAATAAATTGCTTTGATCTCTTATTTATAATAGGTGTTGTGGTTGCAGGTGATTTTTGGGAGCTATGGTGTTCACTATCAACTCCATCATGGTATTAGGGCACTAGATCAGTGACTTCCTATTCAAAATTTGAAAGGTCCATCCTTGAGGGAAAATTCAACTTATCTGGGAGCGAAATGGGCTTCACCATTAAGTTTAGAATGTCCAAAAACCTTAAGACCGCTTGTCATTTCATCAAAATTGGAGCAATTGAAAAAATAGGGGCCTAGGATTTTTGTACGACCATACGGTTGTATAGTGTCATGCAGCTCCTAGGCTACCATTCTTGCATTTGTGACGTACCAATTTCAAGGTTTTAAAAAAAAGGTTTGGTTTTTTATTCATTTTTTTCCAAAACTATTTTTTCAATTTTTTTTTTTTTTTCGTTCAATCATACCCTGCTCTACAGGGTTGTCCTTGCCAACGACAACTTTGCAACTGTCTAGTGGCAACCTTACTGATCGACTGACATATAATTGACGCTCTAAACAAAATGGTGGTGACATAATCTTTGAATATTCCATTGCAATATTCTTTTTTTTGGGCATTGCCAAACCATGAAATATTTCATGTGTAATCTAGCATACTTTGTCATATTCCTCAGATTCTAGTAACCTACGAACATTTCAGGCGATCTGAATTCTTTTGATAGATTGGAATATTCCACAAATATTTCATTGACATCAACATGCTGTCAATCGTATGGTAGGTCTTTTGCCCCCCATCCTAGACTCTATTTGGCCTGAACTTGGGCATTTAATGTCAAAATCGAGCAAATGAGATATTGTTGGAAAGTTGGTTCCATCTAATGTTCAATGGTGTAGGTCTTATCATCATTTTTTTTTTGTTCATTTTATTCTTAGTCAAATTTAGATCATCATTTTCTACTTTCGAGCTCATAACTTTTCACCTATATCTCTAATTGTTTCGTGATTCTATGTTGGAAAGGTATTTTAAAGATCTTCATATCTATTCATGTACTTTTTATATAATCTTCCCTAGGTACATTTTATTCAATTTTTTTTGTGATTTCACATTCTACTTGATTATTTAGAAGTCTTGGCACCATGAAAGGATCTGTTTGCATGAGATGGCTTCATTTGATCTTCTTTACATGTAATTAGGTTATCAATTTTTTTTTTTTTTTGATGAAGTATCGTGGGTTTTTTTATTCATCCTTTTGTGGTCATCTTGGAAAAATGATAATCACTAGTCTTGGTGAAATGACATCCTGACACATCTCAGGTGGCTTGATCTTTTGCCTTACCTAGATGAGCTCATATCTATATTGGACACACTAGGGAGTAGATCAACATAGGGTATTATACTTGTGACCATGTTGTAGGAGTGACTTATTCTAGTGTTGATCATGACACTATGTGTGTTGTATTGAACATTGATTATCTCCACACACTTTGGAATCAGCTTTGGGAGATCCATAAAGACCATCATATCTCTCCACACCTAAAGGATCCTGCTATAGATTGTCTCATTCCTCTTTCAAATACAAATTGCATACCCTTTGATAACGATACTTTAGAGGAGTTTGAGTATATCATAGGTCTTGCATGTTTTGATGGTTCAAATATTTTTCTTCATCTTTCCACTCTTCAAATTAAGATCCAATCTCCATCTTCTATTATTCCCAATCAACTTGGCATCATTGCATCCTTGGCCCCTATTGGTTTAATGCAACTAGACATCCATATTCTTCCAAACATAGCTACTTTGAATTCACATCTTGCAAACATATCATCTGATAGTTTGTCATTAGGTCCTACTACTTTAGAATATAGAATTATCAATTAGTTGACCAAGCAGTGTCCAAGGCAGTTTGCAAAAGAAGATGATTTAGATAACTCATTTCATATTTTTAGTTTTTCTTTAAACTATTGAAATTAATTTTAATCTAAGGCTATTTAACTTCTTAGCTGGAAAACAGTCTATTCTAAGAAAGCTAGAAATACTAAGCTAGAAAGCATAAGATAACTAATTTAGAAAGCATCACGACTAAACTAGAAAGCATGGAAACAAGCAAACTAAACAACTGATATACTACAGAAGTAGAGAAATAAGTGAACAAACTATGAAACATCTTTTTAAACGATAAAAGATTCTAACAACTACGAAAAGTAACTCACACTAACTAAAACAATGGTGCTCTGGAACTACAGACTCGACTCTTCAAAAAACTTAGTTACTTCCTACTGAACAATAATCTATTTTAACAAAGAAAATAACATAACAGTAAAATACTTATCTATCTAAGCTAACTTCCCTCGAGTGGCCAGCTCACAAGTTAACACGTCATTCTCAAATCACATACACTACAGATTCTGGAGTCTCTCCATTAAAAATAGTCATCATCATTCATAGCTCAACAACTTAGAAAGTAACAGAAGAAAGTTCTTTTATTCATCAGTAATCATATAAGCAGAATAACGTTATCATTCAGTCCCCCCATATATCTTTTGAAGTTACATTTTTATAGACAACTTATAACTAAATCCTAGATTCTAGATGGCGTGGATAGCCATTGAAAAAGTCTTCAACAACTTAAAACTAACTTCCATGTCTTTAAAGCTCATAAACATATAAAAGGCTCGAGAGGAGCCATGAAGTTTTTGATAACATAAATTAAAGAAACAAAAACTAAATCTTCAGTTCATCCTCTTGATATTTAGGAGCAGGTTCGCAGCATCTATCCTTTACCATGCTTAAGGCACGTGCTAGTTCAACATTTGTAACAGCTGCTAGATGACCGATTATTCCCTACAAAAACACTCAAGTCAACCCATTAAACTTGCATTGGAAAATTTCCTCAATTGATCATAAGAAAGAAAGTTTGCATAATTTTCCTTTAAAATAAGCAAATTATTTCTCCTAAAGTTTAATAAATTGGCACAGACTTATGATTGAGCTTGTAAGAATAAGCTTTCAGATTTTATTATGATGAGGTTATTTTTACCTCATCATCATCCTTATTTATAGAGTCTCATATTGCATATTTCGAGGATTACTTTGAGAACATTCATCTCCTCTTTGTTGACAACTACATTATCACTATTGGCCCATCATCTTCATTGCCTTTGTAGCTTGTTCTACACCATTCTTCACCAGTTTTTGGATTGACACCATCTTATTCTTACATGTGGATATTTGAATAGTTTTTAGAGGCACACATCATTTGGATTTAGATTCTTGATTCTTCCATCCTTTAGGAATTACTTATCCAATCACCAGTGGATCTATTTCTTCCCAAGGGGAGAAATGTTGTTTGTAGGTAGTGGGTCATGTTTTATCTTTAGACATTCACCATTGGCACAAGAGCTCTTTCTTTATGGAGGTGATTTATATCCTCATTTTCTCTCTCCTACTGGGGTGACATATATTATACTTATTTGATAGAAACAATCCTTGGGGGTCACATTGAGTCCTACTTCTATCCTTCTTTCACTAGTGCAATTTTTTTTTCTCTCTTTTGGAGAAGAGTTTTTTTCCATGTAGTTTTCTCTTTTTCTTTAGTTATAAGAGATTAATTTATTTGTACATGGGTACCTCATTAGGAACTGTAGTCAAGACCCATCCATGCATCCATTGTTGCATTGTTCATCAGGTTTTTTGCTTCTCCCTAAGTTGATCTTAAGGGGGGTGTTGGAATAATTAGGAAAATCACCTAATGATTAATTAGTCCTTAATTAATTATTAGGCCCATTATTATTTTATTACACTTAAGCTAAGCTTAGGAGTGCTTTTTTATTATTAGATTGGACTACTTATATGTCAAGTTGTCTCATTGCATAAGATTAAGATATTTGTCACAATCTAATCAAATCCTCATTGAAGATTTGCACTTTTGCTTTTATAAGAATTCATTTTTACTTTATAATCATTTCAAATACAATTCAAATCAATTCATTGCACACATAGAAAAGATCAATCATTCTATCTTGGTTGCATAGCAAATCAATTGCTTTGGTCTCTTCTTTGTGATAGGTATTTTGGTTGCAGGTGATTTTTGGGAGTTGTGGGGTAAACTATGAACTCCAACACACTTGAGGCAATACATAATTTTCTTAAAGGACACGTTAATTCACCTTTAAGATCCATTTAGGGTACCTATTACAATTGCACATATATGTGAGTATTGACATTTCTCTCTTTCTTATTTTTTTAAATTCATCCACCAATGTTCGCTTCTTTTACCCACTAATTAGATGTATTCCATCATCTAAAAAAAAAATTAGTGTTCTTTGCATAAATATTTTTCCTACATCTTGAAATTAATTAGAGGTTATCAATTAGATTTTAAGACGATTAAAAAACAAAGGAAGCAACTAGAAAAATACACTAGAAAGCAAACACATAACATACTATGGTCTCCATTTTCTTGACACTTTTCAAAATCCCTTTGTTTATAGAAGACTAATTCTTTCACTATACAATTAAAATTCAACAATGGTTTCCATGATATTTGACAAACATGGGTCTAAGAATCTAAAGGTAATGCACAAGTTACCTCGTCTTTAACTTATAAGCTCAATGAGAATTCAAAATGACTACAAGTAAACACAAAGCTAGGTGTAGAAGAATAATACTAAAAAAATCAAATAGAAGATACACACAACTACTAAGAAGCCATAATGAGAAACCAATAATTATGCTAAATGTTGCTTCATTAGTGTTGTAATTGAAACTCCTAATTTTTATAAACAATAAAACTCATTAAAAGCGACCCTCACTAAGGCCTATGAATCTATTTTATACTAAAAATAAATTGCACTCAAGAAAGAAATAATTGAGAAAAGTAAGATTATTGGAGAAAGATGTCATTCTCAATCCCATATTTCCAAGTAGTTATGCAAATTTTTATTTGACAAATGTAAAAGTGTAGTTGCACATTAATTACCCCTTTGTTTTATGCTTTGATCCCTTAGACATTTTTTATCTTGAGAAGGATAAGGGCACTAAAGGATAGTCAATTGTAAATAATTCAAGATGAAGACATGCATGCCAATTAAAAACAATTCAATATTCCATTAAAACTTTTATCATTGGTCCAATAATTATAAAAGGTATAACCACCATACATAGGTGCCAACATATTTTAATGTCTTGCTTTGAATGTCATATAACAAGGATATCACCCATTAATTTTAGGTAAGAAGACATGAAGAAATCAATCTTATATCACTTGATGTGTGATCAAATGGTCTACACACTATGAATGCACACGTAATTGGTGGCACTTGACACACAAACTCAAAGTGATTGGCTTTGAGTTAGTTGTACACCAACAATCCAAAAATGACAATGTCCATAGTAAGATAAAGAAAGACAAAAGTGGGAGGGGGGGGATATATCATTTGCTTAATGGTCTAGAAATTGACCTCATGTATTACATAATCGTACATGCAAAAAAGAAATAAAAATAATTTTCTAATTGATCTTCCACACCTCTTTAACGTACCCATTACACAAAGTGAGACTGGGAGGAAGATAAAAAGAGAAAGATAACCCCCAGAGAGAGAGAGAGAGAGAGAGAGAGAGAGAGAGAGAGAGAGAGAGAGAGAGAGAGAGAGAGAGAGAGAGAGAGAGAGAGAGACCACCACCCAAAACATTACACAGGCCCAAAACATACAACCAATGGGACAAACCAAGCCAAAATCCCATACCCAAAAATCCCACCACCCAGAACACCAGGAAAGCAGCCACCACACCCATCCCCCAGGCCACCAAAATTTCGTTCGAGCCAGAACAACAAAGAAACCCAAAAATGAAGGCCAACCCTGACCACCATAAACCCGACACACCGCCAAAAAACCAGACGAAATTCCCCATCAACCAACAACATACGTCTTGCCGCTCGCACACGAAGAAAGCCCTCCACACCACCCCACATCAACAGACCAAATGCCCAGGAGGGTTTTGACGGGTACCACCCCTGCTCGCCGAACACTTCTTCCTCGGAATCGAGGTAGGGACCCCCGCCACCGCTTGGTCCGAGTCGAACTCATGTCTTCTCAGGACAAATTTCAAGTTCTCCCATGCAACAAACATCTCCATCCTATAGGCATCCTTGTCCAGCCTCCTACGCCACCTCATAAATGGCACCACACCCAACTCTTCCGCGTCCTCCATATCCTCGAGGCCTTTAGAGATGTCATACCCCACTCCCGGAATAGCCCACTCCAAAAAGGAGTCCATGCCCAAAAGCAACTCCATGTCGAAAAGTGAAACCATTACCCATCGAATAACTTTGACATCCTCGCCTAATTCCAACCCCCACGAGAATAACATGGAAGCAATGTCCACATTTATTCTTTCCCTGTGGGTTGCATCCATGAAAAGCCTACCCAACGCACCCAACACCACTTCCACTACATTCTCAAATGGTCGCTTCAAAACAAATTTGAGGCAAAACTTAGAAACCGGCCCAAAGAAGGCCTTTTGTTGCAGTGAAGTCTTAAATGAATACATAGCCTCCATCACACATTGCGTCAACCCCCAAGCATCCACTATGTAGCAAATGAAGAAAAGAAAGGCCAAACTACCATAAATAGCCCATCCAAACGTGCTAGGTACCCTCGACAAACTTCGACCATCAGCAAACATTAATGCGAATCAAACCCCGTCGTCAGCAATCAAATCGCCCACACTTGAAGCATAACCGAAAAGACATTCCCACATGCCCAAGGACAACCATTGCATCCTTGAGAGCTGGGCATCCGAAAAAGTACCAAAATGCTGACATATGACACAAAAGCCAACACCCAAATGAAATATCCATAATTCACATGGAATCATGAACCGAAACAACATCCCTCCGCAATACCCATCACTGAAAGATGACATCACCACCCTTTGACATCATTAACACTCACCCTCCACCTCAGGGAAAAATCATCCACCTCCACATCTTGAAGGTCTTCGAATTGCGTGTCCCCTTCACCAAAAAAAGAGATAGCCCAGTTGGAGAGGCTATCAGCTTCACCATTCCCCAAACGCCTGATATGACTTAACTTAAAATCATCAAACCCTTCTAACTCCTTTGCAATGGTCCAAATAAGGCCCTGCAGATGCCATGCCTTTGCTCTCCCATTTGCAATGGCTTGGATGATTACCATCGAATCACCTTCAAGATGCAAATTGTGAACACCCATTGAATGTGCTAACCCTACACCAATCAAGGCAGCCTGAGCTTCAACAACATTATTGGTCCCACAGGCTAGCCTCTTAGCCCCAAATGCCACTACCCTACCTTGCCAATCTCTAATTAAGGCTCCCGCCCCCGAAGGCCCAGGATTGCCTTTAGATGCCCCATCAAAATTCACTTTATGCCAGCCCACACTCGGACATTCCCAATGAACATCCCTCCCTACTAGCAGGTTTCTCCTTACCACTCCCACTAATTTGGCCAACTCTAATCTTAATGCCTAGCCATTCCTTTTGCAAAACTTGGTCACTCACAGTGAACGAGATTCTCGCCCCCAAAGCCTCCGAAGCCACATTTCCAACAACCTCCTCAATAGAATTATCAATTCTACTTAACAACCTCTTAAGAACTTCTTTCTTTCCCAGGAAAATCCTTCTGTTTCTCTCCTTCCAAATCTCCCACACCAAAATCGAAGGGCTACAAAGCCAAATACTAGACAAGACCGACTTCTTCTAGATAGACGACCAACTCTCGAAAATACCTTTAAGAGTCCATTGAAGGGGCCTATTCCAACCAAGTTTCCTTCACAAGTAATCCCAACACTCCGAAGCCACCTCACAGTGACACAATAAATGGTCCGCCGATTCTTCAGCTTTTTCACACATCACACACCGAGTGGGCCCTTCAAAACCAAGCATTTTCCTTCTCTCCCCTGACAAAATTCTACCTTTGACAGCGAGCCAAGCAAAGGTACCCGCTTTCTGTAAGCAAACCTTGCTCCAGCTCAGTTTCTTGGCCCAAAAGATTTCGCCCTCATTCAGATCTAGGAGCTGATACCCAACTTTAATCGAATAACTGCCATTTGTAGACCCACACCACACCACTTTGTCTTCATCCTCCGTCAATAAAATTTTCCTATTATGAAAGATGTCCTTCATACTTGACCTTTGCTCCACGAACAAACCTTCAACATCCACATTCTTCCACACCCATTCCCTGCCAAATATGCCCATAAAATCAGAACATCGTTATCTTGACTCAAAACTAAATGAATTGTGTGGCAATGGTAATTAATCTAACTTAATGACCATTAAAATCAATAACTTCGTTGTACAATAACCATTCAAGAGAGAGAGAAAGAGAGTGTTTCAATAGTTGAATCAGGACCCAAAACTAATGTCAATGGTAATTATTTAATGTAAGTGGATGTACACTCGGTTCAAATTTACCATTTGTTTAAAAAAAAACGGCTAATTAACCTTCCCCAATACTTCGTCAAACCCATTGCACACGAAGATATGACTGCTACCTAGTAATTAAAATAATAAAATTATTAATATCGTGAAAAAAACCCACGCTTTCACTTAGGGTTTTAAGCGGTTTGGATATAAGCCCTTTTTTTTGCCCTATCTTGACCTATTGAGATTGTGAGGGAGGGTTTCAGTTCAGCGGAGGCGCGAAAGATCTGCAGGCGCAGGACTCCACTCGGCAATCATGGGTAACGATCCTTCCTTAGTCGCCGCTATTCCCATTTTCAGTATTTTTTCCGTGTTGATTCTGTTTTCTTGGGTTGAAATTTTTCCTCGTATTAGCATTTTTTGTTAATGGATGCAAATCTGAGATGTAATACTACGTCGTTGCAGGTATCTCACGAGATTCGATGCACAAGAGACGTGCAACGGGAGGAAAGAAGAAGCAATGGAGAAAGAAGCGAAAGTAAGTGTTATGTTTACTATGTAATTGTTACTCGTGTTTACATGTGGAAATATCGAATATCTCAATACAATTGGATTTTTGAGTTAGAAGTATAAACCTTAGTTTTTTTTGGGGTATCTAGGTATGAGTTGGGAAGACAGCCTGCAATGACTAAGCTATCAAGCAACAAGACAGTTAGAAGGGTGCGCGTGAGAGGAGGAAATGTGAAATGGAGAGCTCTGAGGCTGGACACTGGTAACTACTCGTGGGGTTCAGAGGCTGTTACTAGGAAAACGCGTATTTTGGATGTGGCTTACAATGCATCCAATAACGAGCTTGTCAGGACGCAAACTCTGGTTAAGAGTGCTATTGTTCAGGTTGATGCTGCTCCTTTCCGTATCTGGTATCAGCAGCACTATGGCCAGGATATTGGCAGGAAGAAGAAGACTCCTGCTGCTGCTAAGAAAGAAACTGAGGTATGTAGGCAATAGCTTGTTATTTGACTATTTTTGCTCAATAGAAGGAAAATATATGGTGACTCAGATATTCTTTAAAACAAAATCAATTAGTATTCATTATATATATAGAATTAAAAGTTTTTGTAAGGTCTATGTCAAATATTCTGCGTATTATGTAATTGGAGATTTTTTGTCTTATGTAGATTGGCGTGCATTTATATATTTATTGCATAATAGGTACTTGAGTGTTATTCCTGACTTTTATTTTTTGAGTTTGATGTTAGTTTATTCAGGGTAGTTTTAGTTTGGTGACTTTGTTCACTGTAATGTCCTTTGAAATTAAACCCAGAAAATATCCCCGCTCCTGTCATTTTCCTTGCGTCTTGGGGACTATTTGGGAGATTCAAAGATTTAAGTTTGTGGCGGACGATTTAAAACTGCCTTTGGAAACATCCATTTGCAGGAATAGTAAATCCCCTGCTAAAGGAAACACTTGGAGGTATATAAAAATGTAGTGATTCTCATTAGGCAATCTGCAGACAAGGAGAAGCTGCCACTTAAGCAGAATAAAGGAGATTGTAGGTCACCAAAGCGAGAATTCCTATGAATTACAAAGGCAAGCTGAATACATATCAATTGTCCAGTGTAATATCCACTGGAAACAATGTATACATGGCATATAGCTGAAATATTAAGTTCAGCTGCTTGGTGAAAACATATGAATTAATGTAAGGAACAGGAAGTGCATAGTTAACAATCGTATTAGTTAAAAACATGAAATTTCTACAGTCTGTGATATCATTATAATAATATTTTTGGATTTTGATTGTGTTTAACATTTTTTTTATCATCAACATTTTGGATCATAATCAATGATCCATCATCAAGATGAGTTATAGACAGAGAAGAGAATGGAAGAATAGTAGCAGACCAAGATAGCTAAATAGATACGGGGAGGGGGGCACAGGATCCAAAAAGTTAGAAGGGTTAATTAGTTGAATTGGTCACTTTCCTTGTCCTTCTAACTTTTTGGATCTTGTGCCCCCTCCCCTCATTTATTTAGCTATTTTGGTCTGCTACTATTCTTCCATTCTCTTCTCTGGCTATATAACTCATCTTGATGATGGATCATGAAGTATGGTCTGAAATGTTGATGATAAAATAATGTTACATAGTCAAGTGTTGAAATCATTTTAGTGTTAAATAATATTATAGAATGTCAATGGAATTATAATTAATGTTTAGTTTTAGTCAAGGGGCATTTGAAAAGATGCGTCTATTGGGGAAAAGTTCTATTTGAGGGAGGCCAAGCAAGGAGAAAGGGACATATTGAGAAGGCACTTTATTATCCGATTTTTACTCTTTATGGAGCATGGAACTTTGGTTAATTATGCGGACAGAAACCCTTTACGTCTGCAAGTGGAGGATGAAAACCCCTTGATTTCCACTGCTGAATTAGTGGAAAAAAACACCTGATTCAGACTTGGGGCAATCTCACACAGGGATTGCATATGAGTATCATGTTAACGGCGTTTATGTTATGAATTTCAAATAAACAAATATTATATTTCTGGTGGAATCCTGTGCTCAGCTTGAGTTCTTTCCTGTATTATATTGAATAATGCCTTATTTTTGAATCTGTGGATTTGCCCATACTTGTCCGTATCTTTCAATAAGAGTAATGATTTGTGTGGCCTGCCGCCATTACTCATAATTGTACAAAATCTGATCCTGACTTCATTTCTGATTTGTGAGGTTAATTGATGAAATTCACTAAGTTGAACTTAATTCAATCAGGAGAAGATGAAATGTTCCGTTTAGGATATTACATTCACCTTTAAGTCCAGAAAATCTTCTTGCTAACACTGTGTACCAGGAGTTCTGTAAAGCCTATTAAATTTTAAAATTTTCTTGGTCTCCACAATATTGAATTGCTGAATTTGTTTTGTGGCTCTCTAGAGAAGACAATGTTTGGCAGCTGGACTGCCATATGGCACTGACTCTTGGACTTAAAAGTTTGAAAACAAAAAATAACAATCTTTGCATATCTATCAATGGGTAAAAATAGATAGATGCTCCTTAACTGTTAACTTAAAGTATTTAACTTATTCTTTTTGAGCTGTGATCAATATGTTTGTGCCTTCTGCATTTACAGGAGGGTGAAGCTGCCATAGAAGAGAAGAATAGGAGCAAACATGTATTAAGAAAGGTAGAGAAGCGATGTGAAGGTCACAAACTTGATCCACATATGGAAGAGCAATTTGCTGGTGGCAAATTGATGGCATGCATTTCTTCTCGCCCTGGACAATGTGGGCGTGCTGATGGGTATGGACGCAGTTTTTACTTTCTGTTGAAATTTGAAAATAATATGCTTATTGGAAACTTGGGCGAGATGTGTTTTTTTTTTGCTTTTAATGACTATGAATGAGCTATATGATTTCATTCAGGTACATTCTCGAGGGTAAAGAGCTAGAATTCTATATGAAAAAGTTGCAGAGGAAGAAAGGAAAGGGTGGTGCTGGTGCTGCCTAAGAATTGATTTTGGCTTCTTGAGGATTTCATTAAAATTTGATTTCTGGTAAACAATTTTGAGTCAGATTTAGGGTAACCACTTCTGGTAATGGACAATGATGAATTTGCTTTTGCTAGTCATATTACCAACGTGGTGTATAGTACTTCAAATTTGAGAGATGAATGGTTGCTCTTATTTCTATCATTAGAAATAAAATATCACATTCAAAGACCATGCTGTTTTAATTTCCGTTTTTGGAATATATTTGCAGCATCTTGAATTAATCTTATTTTAGCTAAGAAGCAATGTTATGAGCCTTAATTATTTTAAAATCTTTAGTGGAGGGTTTATATTTTTTGGCTTTTACTCTTTCTAAGGGTTAGAATTTATTGACCCTTACAATTTTAAGGGTTTGAATGTATTGGTTTTTATTCCTGTTATCTATGTATTGCCTTATCTTTATTCTAGTATTTGCTGAATATTTATATATGATTGTTTAAAGTTTGGTATATGTAGTCCTTTTTACAGTTCTTGTTGTAATGAAACTCTGGTGAAGAAACATTGGCTATGGTAATTTTTTTCTTAAGCTAGTAACAGTTGATCTTCACTGGTTTCTTCATGGTGCTCTAAAGTGTTTGTTAAGGTTGCTATTGTGCAGCTATGTTAATAAATAGCATGTTTGTCTTTCTTTTTGTATCCATCTTCAGTTAGATTAAAGTCTACTAATATGTACTTACACAAAATGTAATCTTATTTTCTTACTGTCTACAAATGAATAAACATTTCTCTGCTAATATGTGCTTCCTCAAAATGGAATTTTATGTTGCACTTACTGTGTGTGAAAGAACAAACACAATTTTTGTGGATTTCTTTACTTTAGTTGAGGCAGAGTTTTTTTTTGGTGTATTGTCAATGCTGGTCACTAATGCTTTTCTTTTTTATTGTGTTTATTGCAATCAAATGTGTGTATTGTTTGACTTATGCCTAGGAAAAACAGAACCACCATGAAGAAAACTGCTATCCTATGAATGAAGAACTACAGCAGCCCCCACGTTTCCTAGTGAGGCACCATTAAAATTCAATTTTCTAGGGGCTTTCAAGCTTCATCTCTGTTCCTGCCTGGAGTTCTATTCTTTATTGTATTTATCTTTTGATTGGTCACATTAACATTTTGAATAATTCTCTCTTAGCCCCTTAAGGAGGATAAAATGGAGTTAGCTATTAGTATGCAAGTACTCTTTATAGTGCAGCAGACATGATTGTAAACAAGTTTTGATATTAGTGTGCAAGTACTCTTTCTAGTGGCACAGGCACGAATTAGGTTGCCATTTGTCTCGAGAATGCAGAAGAATTTGTGAAGGAACCGACTTTCTATACACAAATGGAAGTCCAAGCTCTGATTGCAACTTAATTTGTCAGGAGTTGGGGGAAGCAAACACCTTAGCCTGGAACTTTCTCATAAAAAGAGGCAAAGAATTCACTGAATCTATCAAGGGGTTTTATGGCTAATACATTTGAAACCCTTGCATCAACTGGAAGCTTCAGGGGATGCTCTAACATAGTCTCCACGAGAAGTGGGTGCCTTAACACCTATTAAAAGCTTTGGAAGAACAGCCTTCACCAAAGGCACAGTAGGAGGCAAACAAGTGGCAGTCAAAGATGAATTAAAGACTGGTAATAGAGAAATATCCAGTGAAACTTTACGTTCTAAAGGTGAAACTGGAGTAGAAGAAATACAAGAATAACCTTGAGTAGATGAATGATAAGGCTCTACATTCTTCCACCAAGTAGAATGGCTTGCCAACTAAACTTGTAACTCACATATTCAATTGGCAAATGCCAATCTCAAAGTAGCACTTATATTGAAAAGAACCTCTCATAGTCCAAATGCTACTTCCAAACTCAATCTGCAAAATGGAGATCTATCTTTGTAGGGAGCTCATCATTGATATCCAGCTCCATCAGGATACAAGCAAAGGTAATGTGGGAGAAAGCAGATGTTTTCATTGCTACTGACATGAAGGTACCCAAAGAGTTGCCTATAACTTCAAATCAAGACTCAACCCAAAATTGTTGGGGGGAGCTTAACTCTCATTGGCAACACCTTGAAAGATTCTGTCAAAGGGTTCAAGGAAGGATACAAAGGTTTCAAGAGAAGCGCTCCCTTATCCCAGAATCAGAAATGGTCCAAAATAACAAAATCCCTGCCCCTTTTCAGATTCAATCACTACAATAAAGAAGCCCTGTGCCCATGGGTAAATTCTACATTTCCAACCACATCCAATCATGAAGAGCTGGGACCCTTGGTCAAAGATGAGAAAAATCTACCGACCACAACAAATTCAGCATAGTGGGCCCACGCTACCAGAATTTCATTGCCAAACACCAGATGAGGGTTGTGAGCTGAGTGCTTAATCAAGCTAGTTTCCTTCCCCATACTTTTAGAAGAAGGAACTAAGCCCTTTTCAAGAGCCTCTATAAAAGCAAAAGACAAAGCAGCAGGTGATTCTTGGAAAGTAATAAAGGTGTAATGAATACTCCCTTGCCCACCTTAGCATATCAGAATGAGTCATACAAAGACACAAGAAATAAACTGGCAGAAAGCCCTAGCAGCACTAGAGAAATGAGATGGGAAGTGGGCATGTGAAACTGGAACTGACAAATTTTGAGGAAACCTCCATACACTGGAAGGAGGCATATGAAGACAAGAAATAAACTGGCCCAAAGCCCTAGCAGCACTAGAGGGATGAGATGAGAAATGGGATGTGAAACTGAAACTGACAAATTTGGACAGAAGCACCAAACAAACTCTATCTCCACCAGAACTTGGCATAGCAGAAGACAATGCTGAGCCATACTTGCCTGCAAATGAAGAAGCAATGACATATTGTGTAGGTTAAGTGCAGGCCCAGGAGCAATATGAGTGGCAGGAGACTTCACTCATTACTTTCTGCTTTCATTCTTACTATGCTGTGAATTGTAGAGTGATTCTGCTCTTCTTGGTGTTCTTGACCCTGTAGTTTGTACTTAGAGTTCACCATTGATGTTCTGTCTGAGTATTCCCTTTATTTTTATGCTTTTCCTACACTATGGATTTGAACTTGGTACATATTGTGCCTATAATGGAACAGACAATACTTAGACTATTGTAGCAAGCCTTTCAGTCTGTTGTCCTTTAATATTGATCATAATATTGACAATTCATATATTGGATAGCATCCTGTGATAGACTTTGTTCACTTTTATCTTATTTTTGTAGTTTCCTATAGGAGACAGACTTTGTAGAAGTACATAACCTCTCGAGAAGAAGCGGTACACCTGCTTCAGATTTAGACAAAGCAGCAGGGGTTTCTTTCAAAGTAATAAAGGTAAAGTGGACACTCCCTTGCCCACCTTAGCATAGTGGAAAGAGGCATATGAAGACAAGAAATTATGTTTCAAAGCTCTAGCAGCAGTAGGAATGAAACAGGAAACAGGCATGTGGACCTGGAACCAACAACTTTGGAGAGAAAACCTCCAAACAAACACCATCTTCACGAGAACTTTTCATAGCAGAAGCCAACACTGAGCCATTCTGCCCTGCAAACGAACAAGCAATGAAAGTTTTAACTGCAGGCCCAGAAGCAACATGAGTGGCAGGAGATGATGTCACTCATTCCTTTCTGTTATCATTCTTACCATGCAGTATATTGTAGATTCATTCTACTCTTCTTGGTGTTCTTGACCTTGTAGTCTGTACATAGAGTTCACCATTGATGTTCTGTCACTGAGTATCCCATTGATTTAATGCTTTTTCTACACCACAAATTCAAAATTCCCACATATTGTGCCTAGAGTGGAACAGACAACACTTGACCATTACAGCAAGCCTTGTGTGTATTCCATTAATATTGTTCATAATGTTGATAATGCATATTGGATAGCATTCTTTGGTAGTCCTTGTTTGCTTTTATTTTATTTGTATATTTTCCTATAGAAGGTGGAGACTTTTTAGAATTAGATGTAAACCCTACAGAAGAAGTGGTACACCTGCCTCGAACTCCGACAAAGCAGTGGGCAATTCTTGCAAGGTAATGAAGGTGCAACAAATATCCCCTTGCCCACCTTGGCACACTGGAAAGAGGCATATGAAGACGAGAAATACACCGGCCTAAAGCTCTAGCAGCACTAGAGGAATGAGATGGGAAGCAGGCATGTGAAACTAGAACCGACAAATTTGGAGAGCCACTGCCAAACAAACCCCATCTCCACCAGAACTTGTCATAGCAAAAGCCAACGCAGCAATTCTGCCCTGCAAATGAAGAAGCAATGAAGGTTTAACTGCAGGCCCAGGAGCAACATGAGTTGCAGGAGACATCACTTATTTCTTTCTGTTTTCATTCTTTCTATTCAGTGTATTGTAGATTGATTCTACTCATCTTGATGTTCTTGACCTTGTAGTATGCACATAGAGTTCGTATTGATGTTCTGTCGCTCAGTATTCCATTGATTTTAATGCTTTTCCTACACTACAGATTTGAACTTGGCACATATTTTGCCTATAGCAGAACATAACCATTACAACAGGCCTTTTGGTCTGTATTCCATTAATATTGATCATAATAATGACGATATATTGGATAGCATCTATTGATAGTCTTTGTTCACTTTTATTTTATGCTGGTATTTGCCTATTGATCTATTGAAGGGCTAATTTGAAATTACTCTTATGGATGATAGAATTGTCTCCCAACATCATGCCCCAGTTTAATGGAGTATTTATTTAAGTTGTGCAGGTGGTATGATGTTCCCTAGTTAGTTTCTAATATATGTTACTGGAATGGAAATGTCCTATCCCCTGCAGGAATAGAACACAAGTTTTTCACCAACAAGCCAACTTAAATCAAAGGTGAATTTTTGTGTACATGTCTTACTAAACAAAACCAGAGTAGCCAGATACGGATATGGCAGCAGACACGTGTTGGATGCCGTACCCACATGTACCCACATGGTCCCATAGACTGTTTAGTCTCGTGGATGTCATTAAAATCTTTCATTCATTCATTCATGTGCTTTGATTTTCAAAAATTCTGACATGAAACTCTAAACTTAATCTTAAAGAACTTCAATTGTGCAATTTTCTTTTTGTTTTGTATAAACAAAACTTACACCAAATGAAGACAAAGAAAATGTTTTTCTAGTTCAGCGACCCATTTTTCTAGATCTTCTTCTAGTGCAACTCTACTATTCTTTTGGCATTTTAATTTTTATACTTTTAAAAAGTTAATTATTTATAATTTTATATTTATATTATGTTGTTTAAACATTGGAAATTAAAAAAAATTAAAATTTATTCTTTAAATATAAATTTATTAATATATATTTAATTGTTTATTCTTTACTAAATTATTCATATTTAAATTTTAATATTATTTAATTTATATTTACTTATTTTCTTTTAACGTAACGAAAGTCACCTCTAATAAAGAAAATATATGTGTTTTTTATTAATGTTGTATCCAGCCATATCCTGATGTGATATGCCTGACATATAAGAGAGCCCTTTTTGTTTTAAAGGGCGCATTTCCGAGGCAGCCATGACACTTATGTCTGTTTGCAATGGAACAACTGCATCGAAGACTTTTTACTAAAATCAGTTTGTTAACTTTTTTGTGATTTTTCCCCAAAAAATGTTTCTTTTTTAAGAAAATCCTATCAGAACGGAAAGATTAGAGATTTGTTTTTATGTTTTTATTTTTAGAAGCTAATATGTTTGTTTTTTAATCTTAATGTCTATGCGCTTTTCCGAGGCAGCCATGACACTTATGTCTGTTTGCAATGGAACAACTGCATCGAAGACTTTTTACTAAAATCAGTTTGGTACTTTTTTGTGATTTTTCCTCAAAAAATGTTATTTCTTTTTTAAGAAAATCCTATCAGAACAGAAAGATTGGAGATTTGTTTTTATTTTTTATTTTTAGAAGTTAATATGTTTATTTATTAATCTTAATGCCTTAAAAATAATTATTTTTTTGATTTATATATTCTTATAGGTATAATAGTTAATACAGTAGAGAAGAATGTAATGGTTGTTTAGATTAAATACTTTCACATTATAACATAAAATATAAAATATTATATATTTTAATAGCCGATAGGCTATATTTTGTAGCAACTTCCACCCGGGAAGTTGTCTTACACCGGAAGAAACAACTTTTGGGCAGTTTGAAACATTACTGGCCGTACGCTTGAAAACAAATTTTAACTCGCAAGCAATATTTTTGTTTAGAAGGCTGCAAAAATCTTGTCACAAGCTCAAGAATCTAGTGACTCTTAAAATTCCAATATTTTTGCATTTACTCTTTGTTTATTGTGATTAGACTGAAGCAGCAGCTGTAGGAATATTAGCTTTGGTTCGTCTCATTTCTTAAACAAATCTGCTTTGGTAGGGTTTCATAAATCATTTCCTGCAAACTATGCCTATTTTTTCTCATTGGCATTGTTCACAGCATGACATAATTTTTTGTAGAATCTTGAGGTAAGTCACTTGCCATGGTTTCAATTAGTTTTTTTTGGGAACCTGTGTGCAGACGGATATTGTTTTGTTGAGTTTAATTTCATTCTAAAAGAATTCTGTTGTTATTTGTTAATGAAGCCATTTGTTCTGTGGTTTTGTCTATGGCTGTTTTCGGATATGATATTATTGTAATACCTAGTGTTAGATACCTATTTGTTTCTTCACATGGAGATATTTTAATCTGTGAAATGAACTTTACATGTGTTCGGTGGTTTTATTTATTTTATAATTTTGTTTTCCTTTGTTCCTGAGGTTATTTTTGTGAATTTTTTTCCAGCAGAATTATTAGTATCGAATGGATACAAGCTACTGCCGACGCTGTAAATGCAATGGTTCAAGAGCTAATTTCACATAGAATGAGTAGTAGAGATTGGATCATCTTCCTATGTCATACTTATTGCATGCTTCTTTGCAAACCTTAAACATTATACATCATATTTCTTCACAGTTTTGTGCCATTATACTGCCTCTTTACTTAAAATACTGACACAAAATGGCTAAAATTTTAAAAGATCATGTTAAGTGATAAACAGCATCGTTTTTTAGATGGGCACGTCCTCACATATGGTTGTTTGCTTGGTTAGGATTCAGCGGTATAATTAGGTATCAATGTGGCTTATGATGTTATTACATTTTTTTGTGAGACCACGTCTCTGTCACTTCAACAAAAATTGGGGTGCTACATTTGAGAGATCATCCTCTCATAGACAAATGGACATATCATCTCTGTTTTTTCATCAATTTGCAATGATTCAACATTATCTTAGAAGCATTTCTCCCATAGACAAATGGAGCTAACATCTCTGTTTTTGCATCGATTTGCATTGATTCAACATTCTCTGGAAGCAATTCTAGATGTTATTGTGTCTAGCAGGTCTATCCTTCAAGCAGTAGGTTTTTGTAAATGGAAAGAAGAATTCCCTCCCCAAAAATTTGAAATTCTTTTGTATGCAAAAAAATTGTACAGCTCAGCGTTTGTTCTTGTATTTTCCAATCATCCAGATTTCTACTGATAGTGTTATTTTCAATTGCAAGGCACACGAAGAGTTCCCTATAATCTGCTTTTTATGCAGCCCTAAAAGGCTTTAGCTCTATACAAAAATATTACATAGTTGGCATTTGTTTTTTTGTAGTCACCAATCATCTAGATTTCTTCTCCCATTGTTGTTTTCTATTGCAAGGCACATGAAGAGTCTCCTATAATCTGCTTTTTATGCATCCCTAAAAGGTTTTTGCTGCTTTTCACTGCTGAAAGGTGCAACATTGTTTCTTCTTATGTCATTTAGCGGAGGTAATGTTTGTGAGCCTTAGCTTATTCAGTCTTATCGTATTTGTTTGTGAGCCTTAGCTTATTCAATCTTATCTTATTTGTTTGTGAGCCTTGGCTTATTTAGTCTTATCTTGACTGATGAGTTTTAATGGAAATGTAATCAACTTGATACTTCTCACTTGAAATATTTTTACATTCTAGTCTTCTATACTTTGGAAATTATGCAATCATAAATTGTTTTTGATAAAGTAAGCAACATTTATAGGGTGCTTTACGCTTTATATAGAGTCCAAAGGGCCAAAAAAGCGCTGTTTCAAACTAGGAATGAACTAGGAGAGGACAAACCAAACACAAAAACAATTGATAGACAACCGTCAAACCACAGACTAGGACAAATTCCAGAATCCGAGGGTACCAAATTGGCACCCTTAACCCTAGGCCGCAAAAAAGCGACAGATCGAGGGAGTCCCTTCTTTCTCAGCACCAAAGACTAGGAAGACTCAGTATCCAAGTCCACCGAGCAAGGTGAGAAGTGGATCCACAAAAGCCACCAAGGGCAACGAGCTACCACTGAACGAGGGAGATGACAATGCAGGGGAGGAGACAGGAATTGTCAAAGGACCAGCTGAGGCATTTAACGAAATTCGGGTAGGCACAATCATAACAACGTCAGCAGAACGAGTCAATTGTGGCTCCACGGTAGGGAGATCCGAAAGAGGAGCAAAAACATGTTCTTGAGAAGGCATAATAGGGTCAACCTTTGCAGAAGAAACTCTCGAAGAAGGAGAACCCATCGTGAGGTGGTCCGAGAGAGCATCCTTCCACCAAGCCGCAACCCCCTTGCGGTGGGCACGAGGGCAAGCAAAGGCCAAATGATCCACCAAAAATCATCTTCTACACCGAAAGGGGAGGCCCTCATAGTCCAGAAGCTGCTTCCAAGGTCTGTGCTCCACTAGCAAGACTACATCACCATGGAGAGGTTTGGAGATGTCCAAATCAACTAACAACCGAGCTATTGTAGTATGCCCAAGCTCCCTAGTCGTAGAGTCCACCATTAAGAAGCATCCAATGGTGTTGCCAATAGCTTCATAACATGATTCCGCCCAAAATTGGAGAGGAAGATTCGATAGTCGGACCCAAACAGGTCTGGTGTTCAACGGTTCCGTAAGGGGGTTGAAAGAACGAGACCAAGGCCTGATGGACAGAGATTGAATACCCCACATCCACCCCTTGTCCAACACACTGTTTCGCTTTGAGGGGGAGGCAAAGGTAGCAATAAAGGAACCCCTAGCACTAGGGTAGAGCTCAATCTCCCTAGCGACCAATGGCTTTCAGGAGATCAACACCCAGTCATGGAGATCGGGGAGGGAGGGCCACAAGCCATTAAACCTATAGACCACACTTTGCTTCAAATAATATTCCTCGTTTTCAACAACCTTCGAATGATAGACCACCACAGGGGAGTCCCAGGCACAGGGCAGAGGTTGATGAGTCAGAGCAGGAGGCCGAACACCCACCTTAGCAGCCTCAGAGAAGGACTTAACCCAGCCCGAAGAACCCCCAACAACAGGAAGAGTTGGGACATCCATTCGTGATGCAACACCAGGAACAAAGCCCACAATAGCAGCTTCAGCCATAAAAGAACCCCCACCATCACTCCCAGCCAGGAGCCCATAGGCCACAACAGACTCAGACCTTGTCACAGCTAGAGAGGTCACAACTAGAGAGGTCACAACCTCATGAGACACGGTATCTGTAGACAAATGCCCTAAACGTCCAAGATTATACCCACTCGTGTAAGCCACCGAGATCCCGTTAGGAAGCACGTCGAAACAACCCCCAACGGGAGGGCCCTTGTAGACCAAACCAACAGTCTGCGACACTAGATTTGCACCCAAGGCACGTGCCACATCGCCAACAACAGGGGAGAAGAGTCGTTGGCCTTCGCTTGTCAAAACCATTGCCATCCAATCATTAATTGTTAGGTCTTGGACCCCCACTCATTATTTGGTTGATCCAAAATATGACACTCACGTTCATACCTAGTTGCATTAAAGAAGAAAGATTACTTACTAGTCCATCTTTAGTCTCTCCAAGTTGGCCCCAAAAATTCTATTTGCGTTTTAGAAAAACACTCTAAAGGAGCAACCTTGCATGCATTATGTAAATTAGCTTATTTGCTCCTACATATCTTTGGATATGATAGACTATCCTCAAATTTGAACATATCTAGACTATCCTTTTTTATTTTTTTAATATCTAGTAACTTGGAAAAGAACCATGCTCTTTAACAATTGTTTCCATTCTAGTTTGGTGTGCTTGCTTAGTTGTCCTCAAGGTGTGGGAATTTGCCAAGTCTAATGAGAATCCTTGAATCTTTACGCTAGGAGTTGCTTACTTTGTCAAGCACATTATGAAGGTTGAAGGAACCTTTAGTACTTGTTTTGTGTGATTGTTCTCACAATGTCTTATCTTTAGTTTTTGTAGGGTATTACCATTGTTAGTGCAAACTATCCTTTTTATGGTTGGCATTGCTTCTTGAGATGTTATGTTAGTAGCACCAAGTCTTTTTTTTTATCAGGGTGCGTCCTTTTTGTTATCCCACTTGTGTTTAATGTTTACCCTATAAGACCAATTTAATGGTAATTATTATTTATTGAACCTTGTCTTGGAAGGGAAGATGCATGTTGAATTAAACATATGGTTTATTTGATAAATTTGTTATTGGATAACAACTTCCTACTTGGGAAAGGTCGAACAAACAATTATGTGGCTTTTTTTTAGGTTTCAAATTGTCTTGAACTTCTCTATTAGTTGGTTAGAACATTAATGTTAAAATGGATGCTTGGATAGCTAATAAATCAAACAGGCTTTACAATTTTCACCAAATCTTGTATTGCATCATGGTAAATAATGAAAAGCTTTTTTTTTTTTTAAAATTTTAATAATTTTTTTTTAATTTTTTTTGATTGGAGCTATGAACTAGTGAGGCCACATTCAGAGGACCTCATCCCTGACTTCTTTTCACACCCTCACATCATCTCTTCTCTCACCTCCTTCCTCTTCTTCTTTCTCACTTCTCCTCTTCCTCTCCTCCATTGCTTCTTATCATTCCCTTTGCCTCCTTACTCCTCTCCTCCTCCTCCTCCTCTTCCTCCCTACTCCTCTCCTCCCACCTCTACTTTTTCCTCCTGCCCCTCCTCCCCTCCTTCCTTCTCCTTTCTCTCCTTCGTCTACCTCCTACCCTCGATTGTTCCTTCGTCTCTTCTCTTCCAGCTCTTTGTCCTCCTCCCTCCATTGTGCTTCTCCTTGCCATCTCCCCAAGCAGTCGTCACCTGCAGCCTCTTATCATTGCCACACCTAACTCTGATCCCTTCACCTCCTTTTCCTTTGCAAGTTATTGGTTCACAAGTCTTCAATATAGATATCTAGACATCACATTGTTCCTTCAATTATTTTGTGAGGTTCAAGGTCAAATGAAATGTAGTGTACCATTTTGAGCTTCTGATATGCATCAATAGTAATTTAAATGGCAGGGATATGGTGCATGGTGACATGTACACCTTTAAAAAAATATATGCAATAATTTTTTTAAGAGAGTTACATTTGGCCTAGGAAGAGCACACAAATCAATCTTGTGTACATATTATGATCATGCGATACAATTAGGCGTGAAAAATTGAAGGAAACTTGTTAAGACTTGAGTGAGCCAATTGGGGGACAATGCAATGAGAAGTTGGGAATAAAATGTGTGATGCTCGATTTGAATGCAATAGGTTTTTTTTTGCATGATTGTTACATATATAGAAGAGCGTCAACCTTCATTTTGAAGGTTATCTTTTGTTTAGGTTGCCTAGTTTATACACCAGTTGCTTGAGCTTTGTGAGTTGTAAACTTACACCCTTAAGTCTATTGTTGAAATAAAACCATGCCAATGTTTATTTTTGGTTTACTCATTGTGGTTAGAATTTTGATTTCCCACTTAGGAGAACTCACAAAGGCAATATAGCAATTTGAGTTGTTCTGTTTTCAATGGTTGTGAAATATCACTGGTAGCTAGCATAGATTGCAAACCATAGAGCCCTAGAGGTGGGTATGAAGTTGTTTTATTGGCCAACCTTTGGTAGCCACCTTATAGTGTAAGCTAGAGGGTGTTGGTTATGAGATGGCTCTTAGATATACTTCAGAAATTATGATAAATCACCATACAATGATCAAGTAGGTGGTATTTTTACAATACAATGAATTCTCCAATTTTGCTTGTATATGTAACATAATCCCATAGCTCTCAAGTCCAAACTATGCCAAACATTACTATTGGATCTTCTCTCTCTCTCTCTCTCTCTCTCTCTCTCTCTCATCAAATCCTAGATTACTTCATGAAGTTCATGGCCATCAATCATGTAGCAATAGCATCTGCCTCAATGCAAGGCTCAAAACCTCTAGCGATTACTCTCTACAAAACCCTTGTGTGATCTCTCTTTATTCTAGAGAATACATGATTTAACATTAAGATTACACATGCTCCTCTTTCGTCTATCCCTTTTGTGGAGCCTTTGTTGGCTCGATCTATTGACGTTGTTCTGTCTGAGCTTGCCCAAACATCGTTGATTGCCTCTGTTGGTCCATCGATCCATCTTGTTTCCTCGCCTGCGCTGTCGGCTCCCCCACTGTGTGGTGGCTCATTGCCCTTGGTGGCTACTGTGGATCCGCTCCTCTCGCCTCACTCGGTGAACTTGGATTTCGAGTCTTCCTGGTCTATTGTGCTGAGAAAGAAGAAGGAACTCCCTCGACCTATCGCATCTTCGCCACCTAGGGTTAAGGGAGTCAGACTAGTCCCCTTAGATCCTAGGGTTGTTTAGTCCTCGTCTATGGTTCGACGACTGTCTGTTAGCTATTTCTATGTGTGGTATGTCTTATTTTCCTAGTTTATTCCTGGTTTGAACTAGCTTCTTTTTGGCCCTTTTGGGCTTTTTGTGTAAAGGGTACATCACCCTGTAAATGCTGCTTATTTTATCAAAAACATTAAGATTACACAAAAATAATAATCTCAAAGCACTTGAGCTTGCATCCCAATATTGCCACAAATATTTAAGAAAAATGTGTTTGGGGTTACAAATTGCTTGTAAATGATGCAAAGATTTGAATTCAGCACGGTGTTTTCATAGTTGCAAAACTAAATTTATGCTTTATATGACAAACTACCCACTTAAGAAAAGCAGAAAATAAAGTTGAGATGGATACACTATCATATGATGATTGTGTATGCAAATGGGTAGACGAAGGTGTTGTGCATCATGTGACAATGATGCTAATGATAACAATAGTATAAGCACTGGCATTCAATTGGATAGGTCATTTGTTAATGATGATAATAAAGAAATAAATGATGACCTTCAACCTGAAGCTAAGATGAATAAACTTGATGTTTGTAAAAACCACATGGATAGAGAGAAAAAAGGTGTACATTGGTGAAAAAGTGAATTAGTTTATGCAACTACGAGTAGTAGCAACAAAGTGAATGTCAAATGCAAGATGGATACACTATCATATGATGATTGTGTATGCAAATGTGTAGAGGAAGGTGCTTGTGCATCATATGACAATGTCAGTAATGATAACAATAGTATAAGCACCGACCTTCAATTGGATAGATCATTTGTGAGCAATGATAATAAAGAAATAAATGATGACCTTCAACTTGAAACTAAGATAATGAACTTGATGTTCTTAAAAACCACGTGGATAGAGAGAAAAAAGGTGTACATTGGTGAAAAATAAAGCGAATTAGTTTATGCAATTGATTGCATTGAGTGTATACATGAAAATGATGTAAAGAGTGAACACGTATTATATTTTTTGTGTGATATTTTCCCATCTTTTTTCCCTTTTTATGACCTTAAATATCCTAATGATTGTTTGCATGAAAATGACTCATATATGGCTACACCAAACAATTATATTGTTGATATAAATATTCGTGTAACCAATTTCAAGGTAAACATCTTTCCCTTGAGGATTATGAATATGGTCATCATATGGAAACATATGATAGTATATTATTTTGATGCAAGAACCCTTCTTCATGCAAAGTGTGCTTCAAAGAGGTTAAAAGGTGTTTTTATAGTAGTGAATGTGGAATAGGAAACATGCCACAGGTCTAATTTTAGCAACACATCTGACACAATCAATTGCCAAAATGAATCTACAACAATGAGACATTTTGAGGTTCAACTAGGTTCTTCATATGGGGTGTCACATAGTTCTAATTTTTATGTTGATGAAAATAAAATTTTGGATCAAGTGCTTGATTCAAATATGAAATGCATCAACATACATTATAATGGTGTATGTTGACCACCTGTTGTCCAAGTACTAGATGAAGATGCCATTAAGTACGAAGATTTCCTTTATGGTGAAGGTATAATTTCTAATGTTGTGAATAATAGTGTGCCTTAGTTTGAATCATTTTCATGGGTCCAACATATAAATAATAAGGACATTAAGTAGCAACCCAACTTGACTATGTACCTAAGTTTGAAGTGTTCCAATTTGGAATGTAAGGTGATTTCATTCCTTTTGCTAGCAAGGGTTTCATCATATACACTTTTATTTTCCATGTGAGAGGGATTTTATTTTTTCCTTAGTTTAGACAAGGAGGTCAATAAGTGTAACAACAATGTGCACTTGTGTGAGGATGGTTTGTTCTCTTCCACAACTTACAATTATTTTAAGGCTGGTCTATTTTTATTAAAAAAACCCTACTATTGAATGCATACATGATGCATAATTGGATAGGTACAACACTTATTATTTATGGATTCCCAAAAATAACAAGTTTGATGATGGAGTATCTCTTCACTTTTGGGGCAACATTTATAATAAATTATATGTACATGGAAGTCTTGCATTATTACAGGGTAATCCCATAATACTGGTTTATAATTTTTGGTCAAATTGGACATTAACTGATTTTTAAAAACTAAATCTTCACTTTCGAGCACCTATAGCTGCTAAACCACGAGGAATTTGAAGATTACACAAACTAGTGATTTGAGACATTTTGTCTGTAGATTCTAAATATATATTTTTAAATTGTTGGAATCAAATTGCATTTCTTTTTCCATCTCCTTCGAAAACTAGTTTTTAACAGTAAACACCATTTTTAAAGAGTGACGTGTACTTGCTAACACAAATTTTTTCTATGAAGGATAAAATTCTATTTTTTTCGAATTTAGATTCATAACTACAATATCTAGTGCATGCAATTGGTTTCATAGTGTTTTATTGAATATTTTTTCTTAATTAAGTTTTGAAGTCATATCAGTTACAATTTAGACATAGGTTTACTTGCTAACACATAATATTTTTTGTATGTATCAAAATTCATTTTTTTTGTTGGATCAAGGACATCAATATCTAGTACATAGATTTTTTTTTGATAATATGTTATTTTAGTTCTCAGATTTCTGGATTGTAACTGTGTGTAATCTTTTTTGCATCAACATTTTGGATCATACTCCATGATCCATCATTAGGATGCTGAGCAAAGAGAGTAAGAGAGTGAAAAAATAGAAGTAGACTGGAAAGTTAAATAGGTGAGGGGGTAAGGAAGGAGATAGGTAAGATAAAGAGATAGGCAAACACCCACCCAATGAGACAAAAAAATTTAAAAAATTAAAAAATATTATTTTTTATTAAGACTCACAAGTCTAGCCAACAAAATTGAAAAAATCCAAAAACACGGATAACAAAAAAAAGAGAATCATGAAACAAAAAACCCAAATGATAATGAAAGACAGTGAAAAACCAATAAAATTAAATAATAATAAAAAAACCCAAAGAAACCCAAACAAGATGAGTTGAATTTATTAGTGTTAGTTGAACCCGGTGACAAGTGGGTATTGCAACACTAGGATCGGTGAGCGATGGAGGTTGGTACTGCTCCTTGCGCGGGCTAGGGGAAACCCTGGCCGCATCCTTCTGTGCTTGGGCTGTCGACGTTGGTGCTTGTGGGTGGGTGTTTGGTGGGGGTACGAGGGGAGTTTGCTGGTCTTCGGACGATGGGTGTATTGGTTGGGGGTTGGTGGTTTTTGTGGGAGTTTGGGGGGTTTTTGTTGGTTTTGGTGGGAGTTTTTGCTCTTCTTCTTGCATGCGTAGCGATCAGAGACATACTATGTCAGTGAGGGTTCAAAGTTGAAGAAAATCAATGGTTGTTGGCCTTAGAGTCAGGATCACCTAGTTCTGGTTCTTTCTCCTAAATCAGTTGTTGAGGATGTTTTGTATTGGAGCCGTCATGCTCTTATTTGCAAATTTCTTGGGATTCAGATTCCCTTGTTTGCTTTGCAAGCTTGGATCAAGCGTTCATGGCATATCGAAGGAGATATGGAGACTATGCTTCTTGCTAATAGTTATTTTATGATGGTTTTCTCCAATATGGTTGATCGGAATCGGGTTTTTGAAGGTGGGATGTATTTCTATAATCATGTTGGACTATTTATTAAACCTTGGCACATGGGTTTCAATTCGGCTGAAGAGTTTCCTTCTCGAGTTCCTGTGTGGGTTTGGCTACTGCGACCTTCCTTGGAGTTTTGGAGAGAGGATATTTTGCAACAAATTGCTACTCCTGCTGCGGTTGCCCAACAAACCCTTGACAAAAAGGTGATTACTTTTGCACGCATTTGTGTGGAGGTGGATCTGAATAACCCTCTCCTAGATTCATTGGAGATTTGTTTGGGCTCTTCGTCCTAGATTCAACAGTTAGATTATGAATCTCTCCCTTTTCGATGTCGGCTCTGTCATGAGCATGGCCATCTTCAGTGACATTTCCCTAAGGTTCATAAAGATTCTCGCCCCACTAATTTCCCCTCTTCTTTAGATCTACTGGTGGGTAATGCGGACAAGGGGAAAGCTCCTATGAAGGAGGGTGTTGCGGGCAAGGACAAGGATGGTTTTATGCCAGTTCAATCGAAGGATAAGGGTTGGGGCCTGAAGTGGACTTTGAAGGATCACCAGGTTGATGAGGGTTTTAACCGCTTTGAAGTGTTGGATACTGTTGCCCTAGAGGAGGGAATTCCACCTTCTATCACTCCTGCGGTTGCTAATACGGATATGGCGGTGGTGTCGGTTCCTAATTCAAGCCATGATGTTTTGGCAGTACAGGATCCACAAAATCCTTTAAATGATCATATACAAGATGATATTGTGCTGGTTGACTTGGATAGGGAGGTGTTAGCTTCTAATCCAGGTAAGGGATCTTCTTTGGGCTAGGGACTGCACCAACACCTCCTTAAGAAAGGTCCTTCTAACAATTCTTAAAGAGAGCGCAAGTTAGATTCATAAAATATTGTCACTGGGGATTTATTGGTGGAATTAGGGTTGGTTAAACCCATTGATGCTCAATTTTATCAATTCCTCCATGATTGTTATCTCTTGGAACGTGTGGGGATTGAATAGCACCTCTTGTCAACAAGCTATTCATGATTTGGTTGCAGTTCATTCGCTGAACATATTCTGTGTTCATGAGACTAAGGTTTCTATTGATGTTATGCTTCAGTTGGATTCTCATATTTGGAGGTTTGGTCAGTGTCAGTGCATTGGATCTCAATGAAATTTTAGAGGTTTGGCCTTTTTTTGGAACCCGCAAAATATTTCTCCTCTTTGGTGGATTTCTAGTCAATCTTCTATCTCATGGTTGCGTCTGATTTGGTTTTAGGTGAGACTATTCTCATATCTAATGTTTATGATCCAATTGACATTCTTTGGGAACATATAAGGTATGTCCGCTCTTGCTCCCTTTATTTGCCTTGGATTTTAGGTGGTGATTTTAATTCTGTGTTGAGTTTGGAGGAGAAAAGAGGGGGTTTGCCTCGGTTAGGTCTTGCTTCCGGTCTCTTTGTGCTTAGGTGGATTCTATTGCTTTAGTGGATGTTAAGATCTCTAATGGGATTTTCACTTGGAACAATAGATAGAGTGGACAAGAAGCAATCTCTGAACAGTTGGATAGGTTTCTTGTCTCCTATTTTTGGGTCGGTGGGGCCTTGATTACTTGCTCAAAGATCCTTGACTGGAGAGGTTCTGATCATTGGCCCATTAAATTTTTTGTTTCTTCTCTGGATGTTCCTAAGAATCCTCCCTTTAAATTTTAGCTTATGTGGCTTCGGGATTCCTCATTGTATGATTTAGTGGCCAAGTGGTGGAGAGAGGGTGACCCGGCTTTTGGGACAACTATGTACTTCTTTGTTAAGAAGCTCCAATATAGCAAATACCACCTTAAGAGATGGAACAAGCTCTATTTTGGTCACCTCTAGTCCAAGAAGAGGGAATCTCTAGACCGTCTTGCTGTGATTACTCGCCAAATTTGAGATAGGGGTTTCACTGATGCTCTTTGAAGAGCTGAGTCCTAGGCAATACGAAATGTGGAAGAGTGGGAGCTTCATGAAGAGATTTTTTGGAAACAAAAGGCTCAAAATGATTGGCTCCAGGAAGGGGATAGGAATACTATTTTTTTTCATCATTCGCTGCAGGCTCGTCGTAACAAGGGGTATATATCTTCTTTGGTTACTTCCAATGGTCTATAGATTTCCTCTCGGGTGGCTATGTCTCGGGAGGCTCGTCAGTTTTACTCTGCTCTCTTTGCTGAAGATTCCCCCTTGCTACTAAGGAGGAGACTTTGGTCCTTTCTTGCATTCCTTCTCTGATCACCAATGCGATTAATGATTCTCTCGTTCGATTTCGTTGCTAGAGCTGGAAGAGGTTGTGTTTGGGATGAATAAAGGCAAAGCTCCTGGTCCAAATGGTTTCCCTATTGAGTTTTTTCAAAAGTTCTGGGATATCATAAATCTCGATCTGTTGGAAGTTAGGAGTCCCTTCGTAGTAAGCAGATGCTTAGGGCCATGAATTCTACTTTCTTGGTTCTCATACCCAAGAAGGAAGGTGCAAATAAGCTTGAATTTTTTCGACCTATTGCTCTTTGTAATGTGGTGTATAAGATTATCACTAAGTTGATTGCTGAGAGACTCAAAACTTGTCTTCCTGTGGTGATCTCTGATGAACAAGGTGGTTTTGTGATTGGAAAATAAATTCTTGATGGGGTGGTGGTGGCCTCTGAGGTTATTCATTCTATGGCAACTTCTAAAGCCAGATCTATGTTCATTAAGTTAGACATGGAAAAGGCTTATGACAAAGTCAAATGGAGTTTTCTTCAAAAAATTCTCTTAGCTTTTGGTTTTAGTCCTGATTGGGTGAGTTGGACCATGAGTTGTGTCACTTCTACCTCATTTTCTGTTATTGTGAATGGAGAGCCTTTGAACCTTTTGGTGCATCCAGGGGCCTTCGCTAAGGGGATCCTCTTTCCCCTTATCTGTTTATTATTATGGCTGAGGGTCTGGGCCATTTTATTAAGCTTCACGCCTCTCAGGGATTGATTCATGGGTGACAATGGGGTAATGGTTTACCTCAACTCTCACATCTCCAATTCATGGATGACACTGCGCTTATGGGATTGGCTCATCTTAGGGAAGCTGAGTCCTTTAGACATGCCTTGGATATTTACCTTGCTGCTTCAAGTCAGAAGGTTAATGAGCATAAATCTTCTATTTTCTTCTTCAAAACTCCTCTGGCTATTCAACGACGTATTTCTGACATTTTGGACTTTCAGACCGAGACTCTTCCCTTTGTTTATTTGGGCATCCCTTTCACTATTGGTAGACATCCTAGGTCCTCCTGGCAGATTCTGCTTGGCAAGTTATGACAAAAGGTGAATCATTGGACTCACCGTTGGTTATCTTCTGTTGCTCGCTTGACTCTTCTAAAGTCTGTTATTCAAGCCCTTCCTACCTACAGGTGTTTCGTTCAAGCTGCTCCCATGTATTTTCTTCAGGAATTTGATGCACTATCTCATCAATTTCTCTGGAATGGTAACTTATCGACTGCAAGATGGAGTTTGGTGAAGTGGGAAACTGTGTGTCGGCCTAAGGAAGAGGGTGGCCTTGGATTATGATCTGCTATCTTGAATGGAAAAGCTCTTGCGGCTAAGTTATATTGGTGTTGGTTCTCTAGCTAGGATCAACTTTGGGCCCATATCCTCACCCTTAAGTATCTTAAGGATGCTAATGTGTTTGATGTTCCTCGCTTTCCTTTGGTTGCCAGTGGTTCTATGATTTGGAATACCCTGAAACTTGGGGCTCACTTGGTTAAGAATGGTCTCTTTTGGATATGTCATTCGGGATCACAAGCTCTTTTTTGGCTCGAATTGTGGGATGGTCATTCTTCTATCCTCTCTACTCATCCTCACCTTCAACCCCTTTGTGATATTTTTACTGCTACTGGTTGGGACACTGTTGGTCATTATAAGATTGCTCATGATTGTGAGCGGGTTGTTCGGTTTTTTATGGAAACTTCCTTCTGAATGGCCTCCTGGAGGTTCTGCGGAGGCTAGGGCTGATTTGGCTCACATTTTGGAGTCTCGTGACTACACTACCTTGGTTGGGAATGATGTTCTAGCTTGGGCTAGTAGTGATTTGTCTAGCAAGTTTTTCGTCTCTGTTGGGTATGGTGAGTTGGTGCAGCGAAATTTCGAGGACAGTAAGGTTTCCTAGTTGAAGCATGTTTGGTACAAATTCTCCTGGCCCAAATGCAATTTTTTCTTATGGCTGGTGGCACACAATAGGTGTCTTACTTGGGATAATTTATGCAAGCGGGTTTTTCAGGGCCCCTCATTCTGTGTCTTATGTCGTGCGAGTGAAGAGAGTGTCTCTCATCTCTTCTTCCAATGTTCCTTTTCTAGACATATCTGGCATTTATGGTGGGAGGTGTGGAATCAAGCTTGCTGGCATGCCACCTCTTTGGCTAAGTTCTTTGATAGGTGGGGCAAGGCCCCTATCAAAACCTCTTTTCTTCAGGTTGCTTGGCCCTTCCTTTATTCTTTGGCATATTTGGTTGGAGAGGAATCGACAGATCTTTCAAGACGTGTTGTTGGAGTCCCAACATCTGTGGTGGAAGATTCTTCACTCTTTGGGGGAAACTGTTTCAACAAAGTGTGACCTTTGGAGGCTGTGGATCCTGCTGATGCTAATTGTTTCACCAGGATCCATATTCTGCCTCCACGCGGCCAGCTCATGAGGAAGAGATGCATAAACCCTCTTCGGAAGATCAACAGGGTGGGGAGGTGGAGTCCTCCTCTGCTAGGCAGTATGAAAATCAATACAGATGGGTCTTCACGTGGCAACCTTGGTCCTGTTGGCATTGGTGGAGAGGGTAGAGATAGCATGGGGACTATTCAATTCATTTTTTTTGTGTTCAAAGGTCATCATACCAATAATTTGATGGAGGCTTTAGCTATTTTGTATGCTTTCGAGCGGGCTTGTGCTCTTGGCTGGAGACGTCTCATCTGTGAATCAGACTCATAGGTGGTGGTGCATTTGTTGACCCGACATTATTCTTAGGATGTTAGTTGGAGGTTGGTGCTGGTGGTTAACTAGATTATTCATTTGTGTGATGCTTTGGAGTCTGTTACCTTTACTCACATCCCTAGGGAGTGTAATGGTATTGCAGATTGTCTGGCCAAATGGGCTTCTGACCAGATGCAAAACTGGAATATTAGGGAGAATGATCAATTACCTATAGGTTTGTCTCAGCAATTGGATCATTTAGTGGATCTTGATAGGGCTGTTTGATGCCCCTTCTTTGTATTTCTTCTTGCTTGAAATTTTTTTAAACCCTCCTTTATTTTAAAGAAACCCAAACAAGGTGATAAATGAGAACAATAAAAATAATGGACAACCACAAAACCAAGGATCCAAATAATTAATAGGAACCATGATAAAGAAGAAGAAATCAAATTCTTTAAAATTAAAAAAAAAACTAGATCCGAAAAAACACACAAAATCATATACAAATAAAAATAAAAACAAGACACTAAAAATGATTTGAAAAATGAGAGAAACAAATTGGACACAAGAAAATAATAAAGACAATCTTAATAAAACAAAGAGTAAAAACAAAAAATACAAATCACGTAATTAATAAATAAGAATAATATAATTAAAATGATAGAGAAGAATTAGAGAGCAAAAATATAATAAAGGACAATACTAATAGTAAAAAATTCAACAAAATCTGAGAAAATACAAGACACCAAGAAATGATGAAGAAAAAAGAAAAAAATAGATACTAAAAAATAAAATAAAAATAAAAGACAATTTTAAAGACCTAACAAAAAAGAAACACAAAAAGACAACCAAACTCAAAATAAAAAGAACAAAATAGGAAATATTAGAAACCAAAACTAAAAAATGGAGAAAAGGAATAGTAAAAAATATGAAACATGAAAAAAATTAAAAAGCAAAAATACCTACAAGCCTAAAAACAAGAAGAATAAAAGAGAATGCAAAGGAGATAAAAAAATATCCAAGAAAATTATTGAGTACCTGTTAACATAGACTGCTGGCACTACACCAAAATCCTAAGTTGTTAGTGAGGGTGACATCGGAAAGGTTTAAAGGGTACCGATAAGGGTTGACGGTCCCACGTGACAACACTTTACCCCCCCAGTCAAGAGGTCAACAGACACAGTCGATTGCGAGGCAGAAAGAGTGCCAAGAGTGAGAGTCGCACCCTCCCCAGTGGAGTCGCCATTTTTTTTAACACAGACCGACTGCCACTACACCAAAAGCCTAAGCTGTTAGTGAGGGTGACATCAAAGAGGTTTAAGGGGTATTGACGAGGGTTGAGGGTCCCACGTGACAAAAATTTACCCCCCAGTCGAGAGGTCGACAGACACATTCGACTGCGAGATGAAAAGAGTGGGAGTTGAACCCTCCCCAACGGAGTCACCAATTTTGTTGACATAGACCGACTGCCACTACACCAAAAGCCTAAGCTGTTAGTGAGGGAAACATCATATAGGTTTAAGGGGTAGCGACAAGGGTTGAGGGTCCCACGTGACAAAAATACCAAATGAAAAATAAAGAGATAAAACAAGAATGTAAAAAAAAAAAAATGCAAAATAAGTAAGAAAAAATGATAAAAAAATAAAATAATGCAAGACAAAAAACAAGACAAAAAGAAGAAACTAAATTATAAAAGAAATGACAATTATTTTTGAAAAAGCAAATAAAAATAAATATTAATAAATATTAACCAATAATAACAAATAAGTATAATAATATAGAGAAAAATTATTTAAAAATATTAATAATATATATATTAAAAATAATATAATGAATAATAAATTTAATCAAATAAAAAACAAAAGAAAAAGATATACTACACTCTAAAATTAAAATAAATAAAAATACAAAATAATAAGAATATGAGGAAAAACAAAACGAATAAACAACCTAATTGAACAAACCAAAAATAAGAAACCCCTTCTAAATAAAGTATAATAATATAGGAAATAATTATTAAAAAATATTAATAATATATTAAAAATAATGAATAATAAAAATAATAAAAAAACACAAATGAAAAAGATATACTAGATTCAAAAATAAAAATAAAAATACAAACAAAATAAAAAGAATATGAGGAAAAACGAATAAACAACCTAATTGAACATACCAAATATAAGAAACCCAAAACTAAGAAAAAGGAGACCAAGAGAAGGGGAAAAGGAAGAGGCAAAGAGAACAAGCAAGGAACATGAAAGAAGGTTAAAAGAAGAAAGGGCAGACCTAGAGAAGGAGCAAAATAGACGAGAGAGGAGAGAGAAGAATTGAGAGATGAAGGAAAGGAAATGAAAGAAAAAGCAAGGATTGGAAGAGAAGAAAGGCTACAAGAGGAGGGATCAAGGGTTGCAAGGAGGGGGACCACTGAGGTTATTTTGAAGGGGTTTCCACGAGAAACTGAGATTCCACCCTCCATCTTGGTTGAGAGGGGTGTGTTGGTGTTTTTTCTAGCTAAGGCTTTGTAATTTTCTAAGGGGTTGCGAATCCCTATACTTAAGAATTAAAAAAGTTAGTGGCCAACTAACGAGATTCAGTCAATGACTGAGATCTCCTACACTTTTGGCTCTGTGAAACCAAGGAGGGTTTTCCTAAATGTGTTCATAAAAATGGTTTGTGCCTTAAGAACACTTCTACATACAGATACATTCCCCATCAACGCAACTAGATAGCAATTACTCGGGTTTTGGAAAAACAAAGAACAATAATGACTTTCTAGTGCTAGGAAAACAAACTTAATGTAAGATTTGTATCTCGAAAGAGATAGACAATGATTTTTTAAGATGTTCAGATCTTGAACCCCTACACTTAGAGCCACAGTCTTGTACTTCTAAAAGAATCTTGAACAAACTTTCTAGTGCCTATTCCATTGGGCAGGAGTCATATAAAACATAACCCAAACATTGTGAACTTATCACCATAATACTTTACATTATGAGATCTTTCAGTTTTTTAAAATAGTACTCCTTAATGAATCCTGAGCATATTATCACAAACCTGTAATTCCTTTTCAAGCATTTGATTAACTAATTAAGTTAAAGAAGGAAAACAAATTACACATTCAAATATACCATTGAGACTGAATGAATAAACCATTGATAAATCCATTCACAATTTATGACATATACACGAGGAGAGCAATTGTCTTAATTTTTTCTAGATTTTTTTTAATATCTGTCATTACAGAAGCATAGCATGCTTATCTTATACAATTCCTGACCTGGAATAATTTCCTAGTTAGGGCCTTCAAAATACCACAATATAATTGTAACTGTACATATTCTAAGCCTTAGGACCCAAAAAATATGACACTCAACAATGAGCCGTGAAATCTCCTTTATAGAACATGAGAGCAACAAGCATTGGGCTAATTGTTCATTTCAAAATGAATTTCACTTTTACGAAATGAAATTCAGATTCACTTCAAAAAAATCCTCATCATAAAAAAATAACTGCAATACGCGTAGAGGAATCAAAAAATGGTTACACCCCTGTAACCAGCAGAAAAAGACAAAGATCACCGCACCACCCATGCGCACATCCACATCAAACCCGAACCGCTGTAATACCACAAAAGGCAGTAAATACCACCCCAACAACACCATTCATTTCCCAACACCCCGAGTAACCACACGGCCTCGGTACAAGTGACCGCTCCCATGAGTTCAATCAAGGCCGCGAGGTAATTGCGGTAGTTCAAATCAGTTTCGGACCCCTCACCAACAGAGCCCGAAAAGAGCTCGACAGGTGACGTGGAATGTCTAAAGCTCGTCTCCACCCTTTGAGTGACTATTCCAGAAGTACTAGGAACAATTTGTTTCTCCTTGTGCTAAAATTCGCTACACTCACCCGAGCGCTTAGTCGTACCACTGACTTATCCATTGGGCTCATGAGCCTTGAACTCAAAGAAAATAATCACCTGCAAACAAACACAGCTCAAAATGCAATGATACAAATGAGAAAATTAGCGAGTATTTATCGAGCAAGCCAGTGCAGGGAACATTAATTGCTCAAATTGTAGTACGAGCAAATGAGTGATTAGTGGCTGACGTCACCACCACAAAATAATTGTGAGCTCATGGAAAATGACGTAGAGCCCATCATTGCATTTTCAGGTGAATACCGCTCGCACGCAAGGAAATTAGGAGGAAATCCACTGAAAAACCCGTGCCATTAATGAGAATAACTTGCAGAGCGCAAATAATCCTCACATGGGTGAATTGTAACCCTTTGAATTCAAACCGTCGATGTGAAAATACCTGGAAAGTCGGACAACTCAAATTGAGTCAATGATCATTGAAGAATCCACATCACCACCTAGGAAAAACAACATCCAATCACAACCCTCGCAATCAAGAAACCTACGACCGAACAACAGGCCCCACCTGGCCCCCTTGTACCATGGAGCCAAGCAACGTGTCACCAGTTTGCATGCCTCGCGAAATTTTTGAAAACATTAATCTGCTCATGCGAGGCCTGTGAGGGATGGTCACCATTAATCCCTATCATTGAACATCTACTGTTGAAATGACATCCACTTGTCATTGCTGGCGCATCGGGACATACCCCACTCCACCGTACTTGATAGATGGCGGCATCTCACACACCTCACACCACTTTAGTGACTTCGGCAGAAAACCTTGCGAGGTCTGCGAGGAATGGTCCAGATCAGAACCCATGAATCGACGGTCAACCAAACTGCATAGGGAAAAATAATTATAACAGTGGGGCCAACCGGAAAAACCCTTGGAGGCACAATAATTTAGGCCCACCCAAACCTAGGGAAAAACCACCTGACTTAGGCAAAATAATAATAAAACCCAAATAGAAAGAAAATACCGACAGGACAGGTGAAGGGGCTGATAACAACACGAAAGGAAAGGCTCAGTTGGATGACTTAAGAGATCGGTGACCCCAATAACAGGTCAATGCTAAAATATAACGTGAGGGTTTAAAAGGTATCAATAAATTTTATCATGGGTAACAAAAAACCCTAAACGCTAAGCATTAGATCCCCAGCCATAAAAGGTAAACAGACATGCCCAAACCAAGAAAAATTTTGACAAATTTTAAAAGTCCCATCAGTGGCTTCGATTGGGGATGTATGCCCCCTGTGGGCATAGCAAGATTCTAAATCTCTAGGGAGAAAACCCAACATTGAATTAAATAGGTATCCTGACGAATGCTCCACCATGCTACCATTGAAAATTTGTTTACCTCCAACTTGGTGGCCCCAGGCCGCCAAACAAAGGAAATCAGATTTTACCCCCGTCAAAAACAAAATTCTTTGCTACCTGGAGTAAACCAAATCTGTAAACACTATCATGAATTGCCCACAATTAGCTTGGTTATTGACATGTCCCACTATAACACTATTCTTTCCAATGCCACCAATAACTCTGTCAATCTGCAATATGCAATCTGTCATCAACTAAAATTCATAATCATAGTGACCTTCTACCTTAGGCTGCTTTTGGTCATGTTTCACTGAATGCTTATTCATCTAAGCTGAGAAACAAAAACATTCATAATTTATCTGGTCTTTGACATCACACAACTTTGCATCAAAAAACATGGCACCAACATTAGTTCGCACATCAAACTGAAAACTCTCATAAAAAAACTTTGTGCATTTTGTACAAACCATTATTGCATAAAATAGAAGATGCATAATTTGGGGAATCCTCACCCTAATGATTACAATATAAGCCTAATTTCCAATAGTTGTGTTAAGATGTCTCGGAACACTTCATGATATTATAGAAATGGGAATCATAAGTCACTTCTTGCTCCAAGAAATGTATGAACATATTCATTTCAGGCCCCTCACAATGTACTTCCTCCTACATCCCATCGTCTAATTCCAAATAAAAAACCTCAAGAGCAGACTCAAAAAAATCAACCTCAACATGGGCAATAGAAAAAAAGTTGTATGCACTGGCCTCCTTATGTTCAACACCACTTGATGTATGTGTTAATTTATAAGTGAAAATTTCAGCACAAGTTGAAATTTTTTCACCAGCAATATCAATGACAGAAGGTGACAATCAATCAAACTCAGCTTCATACAAACAGTCAGGAATATCAATAGTACCAATATATTCATCAATATGTTGGTTACCTCCGGTATTATTCTTTAGATTACCGTATTGAACACACACCTCATTATCTTCAAATTCCTCAACATTTACACAACAAACATGTTCCATTGCCAGTACATCTGGAGTATACTCTAAGTATTCATCATTTAAAAATTGTCCCCTCATTTGAAAGAAAATAAGATCATGAGGCTCTGTATTACCACAAAACTCTGGTAAGGGGAAAGGTTCCACTTCATCCTTGGTAATGCAATCATCACTTCTAAAATCACAATCACTAGCTTGTAACAAAACCTCAGTGACATGTGCACTATAATCATGACATGGAAAAGCAATAGGTGTCTCGCTTAATCCTCCATCACATTGCCCCTCAAGCCTTTGTGCAGCTGTCCAACATTCTTCAAAAGGGAAAGCATCATCTTCATTTTGTACAAATATACTTTTGGCTGATTCTGCAATCTCTATCCAATCAGGTACTTGATCAAAGCTATAGGGCTTCAATTCTTCTGCCAAAGTACTCAACCTGGGTTCATAAATCTCACAAAACAAATCAATGCACTCAAACTCCTCAGGTCTAAAATCTTTGGGAATTTCTATCAAAGCATCCAAAAATCTCAAAAACAACTGATATGGAGATTCTTCCTCTTGTCTCTTCATTTCATACAATTGTTGTACAAAAGACTTTTGATCAACAATGCTCAAAATTTGCTGACATTCAACTTGGGGCTCACTATGATCTTCATACTTTGATGATGGAGAGATCATAACAACAAAATCCTTGTCAGCTCAACAATCATTTCCATTATCTGATCCTTGAATTTTATTTGCATAAGGTGTGCTGGAATAACACACACTTGCAGCTAGATACCCTTTCATCATAGAGTATTTAAAGTTGTTCTCAATGTCCATGACAGTCTGGTATGCTTGAAGTAATGTTGCAGGCTCTTTATCCCTTAACAAGAATCCCATCTTACTGTCAAATGAACCAAGATACACAACTAAGCATTCATCATCATTTGGTCGCATACTTTTTGGGATTTCCCTGATAGCCTTTGCAAATCGAAGATTGAAAACAGGGACTAACTCTTTTTGACTTATATGGATTTCCATAAATTGTTTCCTCACCTCACCTGGATTTACCCTTTCACCAAATTGCTCCACAAAGGCTATCATAAACTGACACCATGAAGCTATAGAATATGATGGTAAATATGAAAACCAATCCCTAGCATCATCCTTCAAGGATTAAACAAACAATTTCATAACAACGTCCTCATGATTTATCTCATAATCTCCCATCACATCCTTGAATGTTTGCAGATGCTTAGAGGCAGATTCTGCACTTTGCCTTGTATATTTAGGCAAATATTTCCTAATCTTATTAGAAATTAAATTAGGGAAACCCTTAATACCACTAAAAACCAATGGCATATACATTTGAATTACAATATCCCCTGAAGGGCTTATTGAAACTTGTTCCCTTTGCATATTTTTATTTGACATCTCATATGAAAAATTTATTATACCCATTCAATCACTATCAACTTTATACATGGTTGTCAAATACATTATTTACTAATTCGGCCATGATTCTAAAAATTGATTGCAATACTTATGCCTTGAGCTTTTAGAGGCATTATACAACATAAGCATACTTCTCAAATCATATTACATATTGCACTATTAGAAGTATGGAAAGACTAGTCACTGCTCCTTTCTTGATGCTAGAACATCTAATTAGGAACCATTAATCATCCCTAGTTACAAATGTTTCTCATAATCAAAATATTGACCTATTTAGATTAATGAGAATACCTAGAAATTAATCAACACTTGCTAACCTTCTCTCCCTAACTGTAAATGTTACAGATCTGGGACTTTTCCTTGTATATCAACTGGTTCTTTAGACAGAGTCACCACCTCTTCAACAGAGGACTGAATTTCAAAAGAATATGAAATTCTTTTACATTTTCAAAAGATTGAGCACGTTCCGGGTCTTTGTCCACAACAGAGTCACATTCAAATATTATGAGATAATATTGCTACCAAAATTTTCCACATCCATAACCTCTTACCATCCAAACTTAAAGCTTAGATCCACCAAACAAATGACCTTGGAAAGTCACCACCTACCTCTTATGGTTTATCTCTCTTTTTCTTTTAAATTTCTCAGAAGTTCTCCCCAATGAAATCACCATTCAACTAGTGACTTGGGCAGAAAAACAATTCAATAAAATTCAACCTCTGGTTACAAGTAATATGTCAGTATTATAATGACTGTATAACAACACCGTCTGCAACCAAAATTTTTGAGCTTGTCCCCAACGAAGTACCATAGATTATAAAAATGTTTAGGTTCACTGCAACAACTTCTTCCTCCAGGGTTGAAATCCTTCAGTATCTGAACTAAATTCAGAATGACAAATCATTTGACTCTATGCAATGACTCTTAAGGCTAGATTCTGCAATCAAAATTTTCACAAATTATCCCCAGTAGAGTCGCCATTCTGTTGGTGTTTTTTCCAGCTATGGCTTTGTAATTCTCTAAGTGGTTGTGAATCCCTATACTTAAGAATTAACAAAGTTAGTGGCCAACTAACGAGATTCAGTCAATGACTGAGATCTCCTACACTTTTGGCTCTGTGAAACCAAGGAGGGTTTTCCTAAATGTGTTCATAAAAATGGTTTATGCCTTAAGAACACTTCTACATAAAGATACATTCCCCATTAATGCAACTATATAGAAATTACCCGGGTTTTGGAAAAACAAAGAACAATAACGACTTTCTAGAGCTAGGAAAACAAACTTAATGTAAGATTTGTATCTCGAAAGAGACAGACAATGATTTTTTAAGATGTTTAGATCTTGAACCACTACACTTAGAGCCGCAATCCTGTACTTCTAAAAGAATCTTGAAAAAACTATCCAGTGCCTCATCCATTGGGCAAGAGTCATATAAAACATAACCCAGACATTGTGAACTTATCACCATAAAGCTTTACATTATGAGATCTTTCAGTTTTTTAAAACAATACTCCTTAATGAATCCTGAGCATATTATCACAAGCTTGTAATTCCTTTTCAAGCATTTGATTAACTCATTAAGTTAAAGCATGAAAAAAATTACACATTCAAATATACCATTGAGACTGAATGAATAAACCATTGATAAATCCATTCACAATTCATGACATATACATGAGGAGAGCAATTGTCTTAATTTTTTCTATATTTTTTTCAATATATGTCATTATAGAAGCATAGCATGCTTATCTTATACAATTCCCGACCTGGAATAATTTCCTAGTTAGGACCTTCAAAATACCACAATATAATTCTAACTGTACATATTCTAAGCCTTAGGACCCAAAAAATATGACACTCAACAATGAGCCGTGAAATATCCTTTATAGAACAGGAGAGCAACAAGCATTAGGCTACATTGTTCATTTCAAAATGAATTTCACTTACGAAATGAAATTCAGATTCACTTCAAAAAACTCCTCATCATCAAAAAATAACTGCAATACGCGTAGAGGAATCAAAAAATGATTACACCCCTGTAACCAGTCGAAAAAGACAAAGATCACCACGCCACCCACGTGCACGTCCGCATCAAACCCGAACCGCTGTAATACCAAAAAAGGTAGTGAATACCACCCCAAAAACACCACTCATTTCCCAACACCCTGAGTAACCACATGACCCCAATACAAGTGACCGCTCCCATGAGTTTAGTCAGGGCTGCGAGGTAACTGTGGTAGTCCGAATCAGTTTCAGACCCCTCACCAACAGAGCCTGAAGAGAGCTCGACAGGTGACGTGGAACGTCTAGACCTCGTCTCCACCCTTTGAGTGATTGTTCCAAAAGTACTAGGAACAATTTGTTTCTCCTTGTGCTGCAAATTCGCTACACTCACCCGAGCGTTTTGTCGTACCACTGAATTATCCATTGGGATTGTGAGCCTCAAACTCAGAAAGAAAATAATCACCTGCAAACAAACACAACTCAAAATGCAATGATACAAATGAGCAAATTAGTGAGCATTTATTGAGCAAGCCAATGTAGGGAACATTAATTGCTCAAATTATAGTACGAGCAAACGAGTGATTAATGGATGACGTCGCCACCACAGAATAATTGTGAGCTCATGGAAAACGACGTAGAGCCCATCAATGCATTTTCAGGTGAATACCACTCGCACACAAGGAAATAAAGAGGAAATCCACTGAAAATACCGCACCATTAATGAGAATAACTTGCAGAGCGCAAATAATCTTCACATGGATGAATTGTAACCCTTTGAATTCAAACTGTCGATGTAAAAAGACCTGGCAAGTCGGACGAATCAAATTGAGTCAATGATCGTTGAAGAATCCAAATCACCACTTAGGAAAAATAGTAGCCAATCACACCCCTCGCAATCAAGAAACCTACGACCGAGCAGCAGGCCCCACCCAGCCTGCTTGTACCGCAGAGCTAAGCAACGTGTCACTAGTTCGCACGCCTCGCGACATTTTCGAAAACATTAATCCACTTGTGCGAGGCCTACGAGGGACGGTCACCATTAATCCCTATCATTAAAAATCTACCATTGAAATGACATCCACTTGTCATTGCTGGCACATCAGGACATACCCCACTCCACCATACTCAACAAATGGCGGCATCTCGCACACCTGGCACCACTTTAGTGATGTCAGCAAAAAACCTTGCGATGTCTGCAAGAAATGGTCTAGATCAGAACCCGTGAACTGACGGTTAGCCAAATTGCATAGGGAAAAATAATTATAACAATGGGGCCAACCAGAAAAACCCTTGGAGGCACAATAATTTAGGCCCACCCAAACCTAGGGAAAAACCACCCGACTTAGGAAAAATAATAATAAAACCCAAATAGAAAGAAAAGATCGATAGGTCGAGTGAAGGGGATAGTAACAACATGAAAGGCAAGGCTCATTCAGATGACTTAAGAGACCGGTGACCCCCAATAATAGGTCAATGCTAAAATATAACGTGAGGGTTTAAAAGATATCAATCAATTTTATCATGGGTAACAAAAAACCCTAAATGCTAAGAATTAGATCCCCAACCATAAAAGGTAAACAAACATGCCCAAACCAGGCAAAATTTTGACAAATTTTAAAAGTCCCATCAGGGTGATTGTAGATTTTGATTGCCTCTTTGAACTTCCTCTTGAAGTGGTTATCTTCTTTGACAAGGATTTTGGTATTTTCTAAGGCAATGTGATGTTTAGTCTTGGAAGAATGCTCTACCAAGGCTGACTTCAAAATATGATCATGTCTAATGTTAGCACTATGTTCTTTGATTCTGGTGTTAATAGAGCAACCCGTTTCCCCGATGTAAGGAATGCCACAAGAACACATTATTTTGTAGACACTTGCATTGATGAAAAGGTCTAGAGGATCTTTGGGGGAAGGGATACAATTCCGCAAGGTTGAGAAGGGTTTGAAAGTACAATTAAGCCCCTTTTTGAGGAGGATTTTAGCAATTTTGTTGGAAAACCCCTCAACATAGGGTAGGGTAGCCAGGGGGAGGGGAGGGGGAGCCTTGGGTTGGAGGGTGAATCTTGCTTTGGCTTGATTAAAGGCCCTATTGATTTGTTTCCTTTTGTATCCATTTTAAGTGAATACTCGGGAGAGATGAGCTAATTCTTGGTCAATGTGCTCATTGTCACAAATCACAAAGGCTCTAAAAGCCAAAATTTTGAGAACTCCAGCTTTTTGGCTTGGATGATGGTGAGAAAAAGAGCGAAGGTAAAGGTCGGTGTGAGTGGATTTACGAAAGACAATACTAGATAAGGAACCATCTTCTTTCTTGCTAATAAGGACATCAAGGAAAGGAAGTTGATTATCAGATTCAACTTCTTTGGTAAAGGAGATGGATGCAGATAAGCTGTTAAGGTGAGAGTGGAATTCCTCAAGTTTTTCACGACCATGTGGCCAACACATGTTGGTACCATCAACATATCATTTCCACCACTTTGGTTTGAGGGGGAAGGAATTGAGAGCCATATCTTCAAAGTGTTCCATGTACAAGCTGGCTACAATAGGTGAGAGTGGTGAACCCATAACTACACCATCAACTTGCTCATAGATTACACCTTGGAAGGAGAAGAAAGTGAATTAGAGACATAATTCAACAAGGGAGGCGATTTCAAAACTGGTCTTTTGTTTGATAAGAGAAATGGTGTCAAGGATAGGGACTTTCGTGAAGGGGGAGACAACATCAAAGCTAACAAGCAGGTCATTAGCATTTAATTTCTTGTCTTTGATGAAGTCTACAAAATGGGAAGAGTTGTTTTTATGAAGGAGCTAGATTTACCAAGGAGAGGAGAAATGAGTTTAGCGAGATGAGAGGCTAATTTGTAGGTGGGGGAGTTGATGGTATGAACTATGGGATGAAGGGGGATTCCTACTTTATGGATTTTAGGCACCCCATAGATCCACAAAGTAACCTCTTTGGAGGGGCAAAGCCACTTTTTAGTGGCATCATCAAAGGATGACAAGTTAATGGCCAATTTGAATTTCTTTGTTAATTTGGCGATTTGTCTTTTATTTTTATTTATTAATTTTTTCTAGTATTTCTTTTTTCTTTTTTCTTCATCATTTCTTGGTGTCTTGTATTTTCTCAGATTTTTTGAATTTTTTACTATTAGTATTGTCGTTTATTATATATTTTCTCTCTAATTCTTCTCTATCATTTTAATTATATTATTCTTATTTATTAATTACATGATTTGTATTTTTTGTTTTTACTCTTTGTTTTATATATTTAAGATTGTCTTTATTATTTACTTGTGTCCATTTTGTTTCTCTCCTTTTTCAAATCTTGTTTTAGTGTCTTGTTTTTATTTTTATTTGTATATGATTTTGTGTATTTTTTCGGGTCTAGTTTTTTTTTTTTTAAGAATTTGATTTGATTTCATTATTTGATTTCTTCTTCTTTATTGTGGTTCCTATTAATTATTTGGATCCTTGGTTTTGTGGTTGTCCTTTATTTTCATTGTTCTCATTTATCACCTTGTTTGGGTTTTTTTTTTATTATTTAATTTTATTGGTTTTTTATTGTCTTTCATTATCTTTTGGGTTCTTTGTTTCATGATTCTCTTATTTTTTGGCTATTCTTGTTCTTGGATTTTTTCAATTTAGTTGGCTAGACTTGTGAGTCTTAATCTTTTTTTTAATATTTTAAATTTTTGTGTGTCTCATTGGGTGGGTGTTTGCCTATCTCTTTGTCTTACCTATCTCCTTCCTTACCCTCTCACTTATTTAACTTTCCAATCTGCTTCTATTTTTTCACTCTCTTACTCTCTTTTCTTAGCATCCTGATGATGGATCATGGAGTATGATCCGAAATGTTGATGCAAAAAAGATTACACACAGTTACAATCCAAAAATCTGAGAACTAAATGATCATGGACTGTGGAAACCTTATGCTATTAATCTGTTATTTTTTCACATGTGCAAAATATAGAGCTTGATTTTTGGTGAAAAACCGATGATTAATTAAACTAAATAAAACATAATAAAACCAAAATATATTAAAATTATATTTGATGGATAGCTCGTTTTGAGGACTACCATCATCTAGTTGGGTCTGTGAAGTTGTCTCCATTTTCGTCCTCAACCTGAGCACAAAAACACAAAATTTTGCAGTAAAATGAGAAAGGAGGGGGAGAAGGGCAAAAAAGGGGGGTTCGAGCGAACCCCCCTTGACCCCTTTGAGCGAAGGGGGGTTCACTTGAACCCCCCTTTTATTGAAAATTTCCTTTGTTTTCATTTTAAAAAATGTGCCAAAAAGAGATGACATCACAAAGGGGTTTGCTCGAAGGGGTTAGCTAAAAAAAAAATGCTTCAAAGCATTTTTGTAATTTTCTCTCCTCAACGGAATTGTAAACCAGTATTGTGGGTTTACCCTATAGTTGGGTAATGGTTCCAACATTGGATTGAACCTGAGATCATTTACTTTAATAGGTTTGTCTTTGGCAAAGGAAAGTGGATGCAATAGCTTGTCCTTATCCTTGTGCCATGGATCTTCTTGTAGGTTTGACCTATAATTATATTTCTTATTTATGTTTATAGCCATATCTTCATCTTTCTTTGATCTTGATTGTGTGTTGATTTTCCTTGTATATATATATATTTATCTTATTTTATGTTTTCATGTGTACACCTTGGCGTGTTTATTCTTTCACGGTCCTAGTTTTTCATGATGAAGTGTAAGTTAGTCTTGATCATTATTTTTGTCGTCCCATATTTTAATCTACAACCTAAAGATAGCTAGATCCTCACTATGTCATCTAGTAACATATGTCCCCAAACAAAGGTTGTTTGGACTCAATATTCCAATGCCATTTTTTCTTGATCCCCTTCCATTTTGAGTGTCATAACCATTTTTACCATATTAGGTCCCAAAATTGCAAGTTCACAAATCTTAGAGTTCATACTTTTCACACCTTTAAGGTGAAGGGTGTCATCAAGAGGGTGAAATAGATGTTCATCATGGATTAAGGGTGATTAAGGGCCTACAATAAGAGTAGGTAAACTCACCTAAAATTTGGGCTCAACTTAAAATTGGAAGGGTGTTCTTAGATGTATCATTAATATTTTTTTACATCAATTATATAATAATAACACATAAGGCAAATTACCACCATACCCAACTATACACGTGATTTAATTTATATCACTAGCTCAAGTATAATTAGCTACAAAGGACCTCAATATACCTAATAATACACCTTTTACATGCACCTAAATATAACATAAATATTTATATCTATTTAAGATGGTTTCACTTGTCATGTTTACATAATGGCAAGGTGCAAGCATATTGTTCAAACTCTTAATTGATTTAACAACATTTATTCCACTTAAGATTTATTCCTAGTTTGTAAAAGTGAATAGTAAAAAACATGCATGAAACCTCATCTAAAACTATAGCTAACCAAAACAAAGATAATTAAATTAAATTGCTTGATCTCAAACCAATGATCCATTCCTACTTCATTGGGCAACAAATTCATGAATAACAAAGTGAAAGTAAATATTTTTAGGTAGAGTGATATGTGTTCATATACAAATTAGATATTACACTTCATACAATGTACATAATTTATAATCTAGTACAAAAATATAAAGTCCCACATTGAACAAAGGAATGGTTATTGCAAGTCATTTGAAATACATTAGGTGATGTCACACACACACACACACACACCAAAACTTAGTTATATTCATAAAAACAGATACATAATGAGAGGAATTATACAACTATGACTATACAAGTCCCTAAATCATTGAAAACCATCATGTAGACTTGACACTTTAAAGATGTCAGTTTACAAACTATTTCTACACTTTAAAAGATACATTCATTCATGTTTATGGTTTAGAATTATATTTTTTGATACCCCAAAACAACCTACAAACTTAACCAAGCCCTAAAATTGGCTTGAAAACCCACTATGTATGAACAACCAATTGGTTTTTATAGATTCTTCATTTCATTTAATCCATCCTATTAGAGTCACACAAGGACTCAAGCTCCCAAGATCACTTGCAAAAACAAAGATAACATTCCACAAAAGAGTAGAGAAAAATTTCACACTAACAAATCCATCATGGGACCTCAAGATTATGAAAACATTAATTACATGAAGAAACCCACCTACACTATATTCATAACCATGAATTTTCTAACATTCATGTTTAAAATGCATGAAACCTTCCTACATAATGTTGAAATCCATGTGAGAGGCACATGAGAATATGTTACTAGTCTACAAATACCTCTTTACCATTGATGTCTCTAGATCTAGTGAGTTAGGTCATGGACATGTTGAGAAATTTATTGTAGATGCTCTGCTAAGGGATGACATGAAAAAAATGAGCCACAAAACATAACAAATGCATTAAATGAAATGTAGGATGGAAATTTTTCTTAATCCTCTTAAATATCCATCTACATAATTTAATAACAAAATTCAAACATAATTAAATTTGATTCAATGGTTGTAGAGCTCTATTGGATCAATTTTAAGGTTTTCGGTTCATTTTTGCTTTTATCCCTGGTAATCAACATGTAAGTCCAACACCTATAATGATTTGACCTAAATTAATTCCACCATGGATATGCAATTTATTTTACTTTCTTGTGATTTAGAGTACCAAATCAATCATTTGAATGGTCACAAGCAATTATAGGGTCAAAATAATTATTAGGTGAAACCTTAACCTCTTATCAACTTTTACCATTGAAAATTGCCTTGAAATTATATCAAAAGGAAGTGGAAAAGTCTTTGGGTGGTGAAATGATGCCACTATTAGTTGTCAATACCTTTTTGGCACATTTGGAATTTTTTTATGACCACATCTCCTTTTTGAGCCATTGTAGCGAGTTAGAAGGAAGCTGACAAAAATAGACACGAGTTGTGAATTATTGGGGTTGGGGAAAAATCATACATTATGCATGTGGCCAAGTTTTGGGGAGTTGGAGGTGGCAAGAAACTCAAGACACGGGGTTAGGGAGAATGGAGGAATTTTGATGGTTTAACTTTGATGAGATGATATAGTGCAAGTTGTTAGTGATCAAAGTTCAAGGATACCTTGGAATAGGTAACCAAGAGAAGGATAGAGTACTCAAGAAGGGAAAAGTATGATAAGCTGACAAGTATAAAGGAAATTTGGATTTTGAGTGAGAAGCATGATGGGAAAGGGAAGTCTAAAATGTTGAAAAGGAACAAAGGAAAGCAAAAGTGGGAGGAAAGGTATGCCTAGCAAGGAAACTTTGATAAATTTGATAGTTTGCATAGACTTAAACAATTTAAACATCAACCTAAACACTTAATTTTTTCTTAGAATTTTGGTAATTTAAACACATGATAGAGAACATTGAGAATGGTAGAAGACCACACTTGGAAAAATTTAACAACTCAAGACCAACACAAAAAATTTCAAATCGGTTATAAGTATCAGATCAAAAATAGGGCAAGACACATAAAAAGGAAGGGACTCAAGCAAAAATTGACATTGTAGGGTTGAATATTGTAGACACCTAAAATATTCCCTAGTCACCTATTACCTAACCCTAATCATCTTCACCTAGTCCTGACCAATTCCCCATCATCTAGTCTTAATCGACTAATATCGCCACCTAGGACATATCCCCTTTTCCTAAAGTCCATAACTTAATTAAATAATCATTTTATTTAATTAACCACCTTTTTCCATCTCCTCACAATAAATAAATAAATCATTATTATTTCCAACTATTATCCATCTCACACATGTGGATAAAATAATTAAATAATATTAGGCCTATATTCCCTCAACACATTCCAAGAATAAAGAGCATCTAAGAACACTTGTCCTTATGGTCCCCTTATTCTCTCAACACAACCTAAAGTTATAGACTTCTTAGGTGCACATGTTCCTAATTTCCCTCATGCTTACAACCACTTACTAAATTTGGTAAGTTAATCCTATCCACTCATAATCTAACCACCTTCATCTCCACCCTCCATCTTTTCCTTGATTCTAGGGAATTCCTCTCAACCATTCTCCACCCTTGATCTCACAATCAAATCTTGACCATCCATTCCTTCTTTCAAAAGTATATAAATTCAGAAACTCTCTCATCACCATGCTAAGTATATGTTGTCAAATTAGTGATCTTCAAGTAAGGAGCATCTACATCCCAAAGTCAATGGAGAAAATAAAATCACAATGGGGGCTTTTGGTAGCATTTCATCTTGGTTTTTATGTTATTATCTTGTTTGCCTTCACTTGTTGATCTCTATCTAGAGGTTTGTGATGGTTTAGAATATGAGTCTTTTTCATTGCCCTTGTTTCCATTTGCATTTCTGAATTATCACTCACAACTCCCTCTGAAACCATTATTGATAACTAATCTAAGAAATTTCATGTCAATCTTAAGTTGTTAAATTTACTTAAGTGTTACCTTTTCATTTCACATGTACCTATAACTTTTTGTAGATTCCGAATATCTAAAAAATATCTAATTGTTTAGGTTGTAGGTTGAATTGTTTAAGTCTATGAAAGTTATTGGAATCTATAGAGTTTCCTTGCCTAGCATACCTTTCCACTCACCTTTTAAAAAGAAAATCTTTGTTCCTTATCGAAACATCAAACTTGTTCATCCTAGCATGCCTTTCTCTTGTGGTCCCATGGTTTTTTTTTCTTTTCTTTTTTATTAGATTCTTAGACCTCTCTACATTCACACCACTTGTCTAAAGTCCAAATTTTTCTTTCTACTTATTAGCTCATCATATTTTTCCTTCCCAAGTACTCTTTTCCTCTCTCAGGTACCTATTCCAAGGTATCCCCAAACTTCATTCCTTGATATGTTGCACTATATTTTCTCATCAAAGTTAGACCATTAGACTTCCTCCATTCCCCCTACCTCCATGTCATGAGTTCCCTACCACCTTTAACTCTCAACATCCAATCAAAGGCATGAGGTACAAGTTACCCTTGACCCTCAAAAAGTCAAAAATCCTATACTTTTCACCATTTGACTTCACCTGCCTCCCTATACACCTAGGAACAATTTTTTGACTAGGGTTGACATCATCTTTGCCACACTTAGTGTTTCTCCCACCCAAGATACTACTTTTCACCAAAGCATGAAAATCTACATGTTGTTAGCAACAATAAGGATTAAATGGCCTAAAAACTCTAAAATGGATTTGATGAAGATTTGTAAATGTTAGATCAAGTCAGAATATGATCAAAATTCATTATTTAATCATGATGATGTTGATTCAAATGGAATAATGACAAAGCTGGCCAATATTTCATATATTGTATTTTTTAGGTTTTTGCAACTTGTCTCTTCATGCCATCCCCTAATGATGCATCTACAATGAGATAGCTCTCCCACACCAATTTGTACTAGATACAAAGGTGCAATGAATGGAAAGATATTTTGCAAGTCTAGGAAAAGTTTATTATCGATTCCTATGTGAATTTCAATAATTTCCTAGTGTTTTTCACTTGTTTTGAAACACAAATGTAAAAGACATGATGATTGTGAATATGGTGTAGGTGGGTTTTTTCACATAATTATTATTTTTCATCATCTTGAGGCTCTCATGGTGCCTAGATAAAATACAATGATAGATCTATAAAAACTAGTAAGTTGTTCATAATTAGTGTTGGTCACCAAACCAATTTTAGGGTATGGTTAAGTTATAGGTTGTTCTACGGTATCAAATGTTGAATCTTTTAATTGCTAATAAAAAAATATGATATGTAATAGTCTAGGACTTGATCTATTTTTTACGTCTTTAGTAATGAATGTCTCCATGGTTGTTTGTGGTGATTTTGAGGAATATTATAATTGTAGTTAGGTATTTCCTTTAGCTAAATTTACTAGAATGAATGCATTGAGGGTTTGGTGCATGTGTGACAACAACTAATTTATTACATTTTTTTTGTCAAAAATATTCTTTCAATGCATATGGGTTGTTATCTTTCTGGCCATGTATGATTAAGTATGTTTATAATGTAGTCTTTAGTTTCCATATAAAAGCCTAGTTATGTTGATGCTTTGTTAAGTATTTTTTTATTTCCTCTTTGATGATATAACTCTATTTCCCAATGGAGCAGGTGATTATCCTTATCGATTTAAGACCAAACACTCTTATTTGAACATCAAACACTCTTATTTAAACAACATCTCTATCCTAGTTAGTAGTAGAACTATATTAGATTTTTCAAAAGTTGTTTATGGTTCATTATTATAAATCAAAGAAAAATTATGTGCAAGCCAAAACTATATATCAATAAAGAACCTAAATATGCATGTCTTGCACCTTGCCATTTCATAAGAGATGACAAATAAAATCATCTAAAGGAATTCAAATATATTTGTTATATATAGATACATGTGCAAGGTGTGTGATCAGCTATATAAAGGCCTTTCACAACTATTTATACTTGATATAGTGACAAAATTTGGGCTCATCTGTATAGTTGGATATTGTTGCTATTTGTTATGTTCATTATTATAGTCTAATTGATGTAAAAATCCTATTAAGGAGACCTCTAGGAACACCATCCTTAGTTTAAGTTAAACCCAAAGTGCAAGAGATTTTACACACTCTCATTATTGGACCTTGATCATCCTCAATTTGTTGATGAACATCAGTTTCACCCTCATAAAGACATCCCTAGCCTTGACGTTGAGTTGGGTGTTGCTAGCTACGTGATTGGGCTGCCTGGTAAGGTACCCGGCCCCGACTGCTATCACCCATGATCTGAACATCCCAAATCATTTTGCCTTGCTAGGGTTACTTTTGGTACCTTCCCCATTTTGGCCTAGTCACCCCCAAACCCTAACACCCCGACCAAAGGCATACAATATGAACATCCCAAATCAATTTATCTTGTTAGGGTTATTTTTATTTTTTATTTTTTTTGTATCTTTCCCATTTCATGTCTTATTTTGGCCTAGTCACCCCCAAACCCTAACACCCCGACCGAAGGCATACAATAAGAACATCCCAAATCATTTTACCTTGTTAGGGTATCTTTTCGTACCTTCCCCATTTCATATCTTATTTTGGTCTAGTCACCCTCAAACCCTAACACCCCGAACAAAGACATACAATATGGATTCTCCCTGACTCGTGATGGTCCATAATTCTTGGCATTTTCACAATAAACCCTACCTACCCCTAGATGACCCAAAATGTCATTTATACATATGTAGTGTCTTCAAACCACCTCGGTTTACTTGTTGGCACCCATAAAACCCTATTTTAATAAAATAAAATAAATCTAAAGGAAGAAGAGAATGTAAAAGGTGGATGCCTTAATTAATGTCATAGTTATTATAACAAAGCTTCATAATTGATATGTGATCTCTAGGATACTATTTTCACAAATTTTGTGAGAAATTTTTCTCAACCTTGCATTCAAATCTACATGTCTATAGTGCTTAGAGGTATGAAAAATGTGTAAAGAATAATTTAGGTTGATTTGCACTCTTTTTTTCTCATTATTTCCTCTTCCTGATGATGGATCACTAAGTGTGATCCGAAATGTTGACAAAAAAATATACACAATTGAATCCAAAAGCTTACTTTCTAATTTTCACTTTTCTAAATTTTTAGAAATGTTAAAGGGACATTTCTATACAAAGCGTTAATGAACATGACAATTAGAGCATGAGAAATCTCTGTAGTACTAAATCTCCACATTTTATCCATTTCTCATATACTCAAGTTTGTAGATCTATATATGCAAATTTTCATTGATTCAAAGGGTTGGCCACTCTCCATTTTCATGGAAGAGGGGTGCAAATATTCCTTGGGTTTTTGTAGTTGTTATTTTGTTCATCATTAGAGCTATAACTTAGTACTTGCAAAAAGGTAGCTATAGAAGTAGATGTTCGTAACCATATGTCTTCGTGATTAGTTACAAATATTTTGGAAGATTTTAAGTAGTCGAGGTTGCTAGGTTCTTTAATGTTTGATATTTTTCCTTCATGACCACACTTGTTAGTGTGTAATAAAGATTAGACAAGTGTCATAGAATTTTTAAATCAAACTATTTTTTGTATTATTTTTTTGTGTGTGGCATATGAATGTTTATGAGTTTGATGAAGGATCACTAAGTAGATATTATTGTAAATTATCATACCTTTGTTGTAAGTTATTGCTTGTTATTTTAATGCTTGTATATGATTCTATGACTCAATAAAGTGCTAGTTTTGAAGATTCAAACCTTCCAATACATTAAAGTCAACAAAACTATTCACCAATAAAAAGTAGGAAGTAGATATTGTATGATGTTCATGATTCACTGGCATAAACTACAAAAAATATTAAGTACAATCTAACTGTTATACCTTTTAGGAGAGTCATATTTAGTATATTCATATTTTTTCAATATTTATGAAGTTATAAATGAAACTATCTCAAGGAATCATATCTCTATTCTTATCTACATATACATGTGCAACATATTTATCAACTATAAAGATGTTTATTGCAATTAGATTAACATTAAACTCTTCATATTTTTGAGAAGGTGGTTTGAAATGAGAAAGCATACCAAGACCATACACAAGGCTCGAGATGAACATTTGAATCATGCCTTGTCATGGTAAATATGTAAATAGAGATGCTACCACAATAATGTGTCCCCCTTATGATGATCCTAATTTTTCCTAAAATCACATATTCTTTAAAAAATTAATGATTTATGCATTGAGGGGTTTCATATAAAGAGGTTTAATTGAATGGAGTTATATCACACCCCTTTGATCAAACATCACTAGATAGAACCCCTAGTCTTAAATTAAATCCTCAATGAAGTCTTCTTTGCCTTATCAAATTGTTGACAAAAAATTGGTTTTGCTTCACCTTTTGGGGGATCAAATGAATCATTCAAAAAATTGATTTTTTAAAGTATGTAGCTCTTAATATAATATTTCCAAAAAGAATAATCTTGAATATATTTGATTTGATTATTATATCTATTTTCTACTTTATATTGAATGTAGGTCTTCACCAAACATTAAGGTCTCTATTCCACACATATAAATAAATTAAAAATAGAAAAAAAATTAAAAATATCTATGCACTAGGTATTGATGTTATTGTTTGAATAAAATAGAAGGTAATTTGGATATATACAAAAAAAGAGTAATGTGTAATAGAATAAGCTTATGTCTAAATTATGATTAATTTTATCTCAATAATTAGTAAAAATAAAATATACAACAAAAAATTATGAAAAATATGTGCAGTAGATATTTGTGTTATCAAATCCATTTTCAGAATTTTATAATTTTATTCTTTTTTTGAAAAAGCTATGAAATATGAAATAAATGTCACTTTTCTAAAATGTTGTTAACTATACAAAATAAGTTATTAAAACTTATGTAAAAAAATCACAATTTTTTTTTTTAATATATTTAGAATCTAAACATAAAATATCAAAAATCACTAGTTCACATCATCTTCAAATGTTTAACTGTTTAGTTTCTATTGATGATAAAAAGTGAAAATTTTATCAAAAAAATTGATTTCAATGTCCCACTTTGGCCAAAAAATAGGCCACACTATTATGGGATCACCCTAGACCAAGGAGAAATGTTAAGACTAGTAAGGCAAGCCAACCAACTATGAATTTTTCATTTTCAAATACATTCAAATGGTGTGGGAGTGAACAACAAATGATGGTTAAGAAAAAAATTGAACTCTATTTGAATGCATGCCATTCACATGGAAGTAGAGAAAATTACATAATGAATAAGACACAAATATCATTCCAATCATGTTATGATAAACATGAAACTACAAGCAAATAAAAAAAAATTCATAATGAAAATAAACAACACACCACCAAAAGATCACACCAAATAGTCACAAAGATATATGACCATTAAAGTATCTATATTCACATCATGAGAACTAAGAAACACTCTTAACAAACATGCACTCATAAGAGCACCACCACTATAAAGATGACTACCACAAAGATAAAACAATCATAAACGCTAAAGAGAACACCAAGGGCAAGGGACATGCTACTAAAGTGAGCAAGGACTAATGAAATCCCAACACTTCCATTGCCAAGGGTAGGACAAATCACCATAAGAAGGTTACAACAATTGTAATTAAAATTAGAACCATCAAAAAGGTGGAATAAGACCACTACTATAACTATAACTTAAGATGATAAACATGTTGTACAAAGAGGAAACCTATTGCAAAAGATTAATGAGGCCAAAGGGTGGCCACCACAGTATTAAATTTACAAGAGGTGACCTACATAATATACTTGGACAAATAGATTTTTTTTAATATAATTTGTGATGGGGATAACACAAAAGAGGTGGCCTACAAAAGATACTTGGATAAATAGAAAAGCATTGCACCAATAGATGCACCAAGTTACATTTGGGAGCAAGCTAATCCTTAACCTCCTATCAAGGAAAAAATCATTCCCTTTGATTCCAAAATGCTAGAATTAAATATCTTTTTGTAACCCAATAATCATAGTGCCAAAAGGAGGGAAAATTGGAATCCTCTTTCATCTTTCTTAGATCAAGTTCTATGAGTTCACTTGATTCTTCAAACTTAAATACTCTTAAAATGACTCTTTTAATAATAAAAATATGTCATACGATCCTACAAATCTCTTTGTTGACTTAGAAATTTCTTCAAAATATTTATATAAACCCATCTACAAGCTCTCTAGTAGTCAAAGCTACTATAATTTTAGTAACTCCATTTTCAATTTGAGTTGTAACAAACCCACAAAAAATCATGGCTATAAACCCGTATGTTGGATTGGAATAAACAACCCTCTCAATCTTTGAGGCTTAGGACATAACCTACCTAAAAATCATGACAAGTTTGTGCCTAAGTTTTAATTTAACAAAGGAAAGATAGTGGAAGAAATCATTTATGCCTATAAATACACCTTATTTTTGCATAAATTGATTGAGATGTTCCATTTCGTATACTTCCTTAACTCTTGATGAGGTTTCCTACAATTGTTATTTAGCCTTGTCTCTTAGGTCAAACACACTATGGAAAGGGCTTCAGTATCCTTCCCTCAATAATTTTAGGCTACCAGTTGATCCCATTGTGGTTTATCATCAATTTATAACTTATAGGATGAAGACCAATCAATATTTAATCATGTTCATCATAAGGTTCCACTAACTATGCACATGGTTTAGCTCCCTATAAGCCTACAAAAAATCTAATATTTTCAGATGTATTTTTTGGCCCTAGATCTTCTTACTTCAATGTTTGTGAGAGGTCAACTTCCTACACTAATAATTTTGTTGATTGTATAAATAGAACTCATGATGGTAGAAAGAAAATTCATCCTAAAATATTATGGGGAAATGCCACTCCCTTCTCTTAGGAAAAAGAAACATACAACCAGATACCATTATTAATCAAGCCCTCACTCAACATACACCACTCCTTAATCCAATTCCTAGAGTCCCCAATCAACTTCAACACCAACCATACAATCAAAACCAAGTCTTCACCCTAATTAGGTAGTGAACTTACCTTTAAGAAAATAGGTTATGCCAAATCCATAATTGACTATACATCCATATTTGAACAATCAATTGCCTTAAATTAATGCAACTAATTAGGATAGCCTCATGAAAAATCAGCCAAATACTCCATTATACTTGAACAATCAAGCACCTATCAATAAAATTGAAACTCAAATCCAAGTGATGCCACAAAATCAACCTTCTACATCAAATATGGACATAGATAGCATGAAAAGGATGGTCCAAAAATTGAACAATAATTTCCTAAATCCATAAATTAGGAAAATTGAGGTTATCAACTAAGAAATTATAATTATCAATGCAACAATCATCAATGGAATACTCACCTAAATAATGGTGGCATTGATCCTCTCTTAGAAATACAAATAGACTTCAAACAATTAGGGAACAATAATTAATCTTAAATACCTTTCCCAACTTGATAGATGTAGATTCCATTCCACCTAAGATCATAATGAAATTTATTATCCATAGTTCCACATGGTATTGGATAAAATCTATCAAGGATTAAAATATAATGAAAAATCAACTACCCACTAACACAATATGAAGCAAGATTCTACCAATCTTGGGATAACATTTAGAATTCACTTATGATTTTCCTACAAAATAGCATAATGAGTTGGATGGAAACACTAACAAAGTTCAATCATACTAGAAATATCAAATGGGAGGAAACTTTTATTTAATAAATAGGGTTAAGCAATCACTAACAAATTCTACCCCACCCATGTCCTTTACACTTACCCATGTTGGAGCAAAAATAATGAATGAAATATTCAAACTACCATAAAATGAATCAAGCACAATGTAAAATCCAAAAAACTATCATAGAATGTGTAGTACAATGATCACTCCTTGTTTGTATATGACAATGAGGAGGTAGGAAGGTGAAATGGAAAGACTAACTAACCCTCCAAGTGATGTGACACATGTAGAACACTTGGGACAAGTGTAAAGGCATGTGTCAAGTGTCTAATATGAGTTGAGACAACTAAACCACTAAGTGAACTTAAGCTAGTGTGAGAATAAGACTACTAAGTGTAGGAACTAGATTAAAAGAAACTAGATACATAAAGATACTTTTCACACCAACAACCCAACCCTAACAAAAATAATTTTTAGTGTTAGTTTTTGTTTTCATAGCATAGCTTTTTCCTACACATACATTATTAATGGTAAATTTGTTACATTACATAAATTTTGTTCATTAGAAAAAAAAATTACCTTCATAATATGATATATTTATTGTGTTTTCAATAGGCTGAACAATTGGTGTAACATCTATATTCATATTTGAAATTGCAACATCATTTATTTATTTTTATTTTTTGAGAAATTTATTCAATATCAAATTGAAATGGAAAAGATGGAGTACCTTCAACTCTAAGATTCAATTTCTTAATTGCAAGAAGATGTCTTATTCATTCTATTTTCTTCACATTCTTGGCTTCATGCTCCTTTGATGTTGATTTTTTGGTCATTTCCTTGGTATGATGTTGAATTCTATATCAATCTAATATGATTAGTCAAAATAATAAAAATAATGATTAACAATTATCAAATTCAAATACAAAACATCAAAATAATGATTCAATTGTTCAAAAATATGAAAACAATCATTCAAATTCTTCAATGAAAATACTGATTGATACTATCAAATTCAATTAAAAACATGCAAATTCAATATTTTACATCAATAGAAGAAGAAAAGGTGACATATTAGTCAAATAATGATTACAATTTGTCAAAAATATGAGAAATATATTTATATGTTAGAGAATACATAGTTTGCAAGGAAAACTAGAGCTTGTGGATCCAAAATCATAGGATGCACATGATTTTAGACTATTTTTTATTTTTACATACAAATAAATCCACTTGTGTTATAAATTTTCTTAGAAACTACCAACCCTTAGGGTTGTACTTGCATGTCAACACCCAAAGACATGTTTTCTGTAAAATATAGAAAAGAAACTAAATTTTAAGTGTGCTCCCCATTAAGCTTGCACATTTTTTGATGTTGATGTTAAAATTATCACAATATTTTCAAGCTTTCTCTTACCTTTCTAATCATGTAATTTTTCTACATTTATAATATGTTAAGGTTTTGATATTCGATTTCTTTTGCTAGTGTCTTAATTTTTTGTTAAATACCTATGTATGGTATATTTAGTGTCATTTTTTATTCATTCATCCATATTTTAAACCAAATACATTTTTTCATTCTAGACTCTATTATATACACATTAAAAAAATACTTTTGATTTAAGTTTTAAAAAAATAGGAGCATGCTACACTTTTCATTTTTTAGGATGTGTTCACTTTGAAAATTAGTAAAATCATATATTCACTAAAAATTTATCAAAAAAAGTAGGCATAAAATACATTATTTTACTAATTTTCCTCCAAAGTCATTTGTGAAATAATTTTAAAAAGTTAGCATTTTAGGGGGAGCAAACCGAATGTTGTGTTATATTTTTCTGACAAAATAGAACTTTGTGTGCTCCCCCTATTTGAACCTCTTAATCTCCACCATTTTTCAAAACATAGTAGTTTAGAAATTAGATTTCAAGCACTTCAAATATTTTTCTTATCATGTCTTCAAATTTTGAGCATAGTTGTCTTTAATTTTTCATCCAAGATCAAATTCTATTTGATTTTATAAAAAAGTTACATTTTACCCTCTTTTGGTCCCCATTTCCATGCACATGTGTTAAGATAAATAGGCCATACTATTTACAGCCATGTCAAAGTATATTTGTGTACCTAAAAAACTAAGCACTCCCTCATGAATAGCTAGGGCATTTGTGTGTCTTCATTGTCTTCTTGTTTGTGCTAAACACATACAAAATCTTGAATCAAACCTTTGAAAATATAATCCAATCAAAGAAATGCATCATGATCCCATTTCTCAACCAATCCAAAAACCCCTTTGACATTCATGATGATGATAGCCTTGTAATCAAGATGAATGTTATGAGGATGATAGTCTTGTGGATTAGGATGAATATAGTAATGGACTCCTAGATGGCATTATCTTGAGAAGCTTTTCATAGGCCTTAATCACCCAATAATAAACCATCAAGAGTTTTTAGACCAAAAACATCCTCACACAAGCTATGTTGTTAACCCAAGTCAAAAATATGTTGGTCATATCTATAGAAAGGGAAATAACCAATTCAGTTATATCCCATTACAAGATAAAAATGCCATGGTTATGTACCTTATACGCATAGAAGCCAAGCTTACCTTGAATTATAACCTTGAACACCTAAGTAGGGGAATTTTTCAAATAAAGAGTCATACATGGCTAATCCTCATCCATCAAATCTTGATCCTTTAATCCATCCATAAAAATATCCTACATCCATCTATATCAATACCAATCCTAAACCATCAATTTTACCATGTACCCATATAAACCCTAAACCATCAAATCCATCATCTACCCATATAAGTGCTAAACCATCAAACCATACCTTACCCTCCTTTAATAATAATCCCTTTAAGCATCCATCAACCTCTATTGTTACTAACTCATCAAAACATCCCTTAACCCTCCTAAGTCATCATCCATATAACCATCCATAACCTCTAAAAGTCCTAATACATTAACTAACGAAGCTCCTAATCCAAATGACCCATGTTTAAACCTTCCTTGAGAAGAAACCATTCTAGTAGAAGAGCTCCTTCGCACCAAAACCAATATATTCTTGACCAACTCCACACCTTGAATGAATAATTGGTAACCCTATCTCCTTGCATAAATAATCCATCACCTAAGCCTTCAAATTTGAAGCATAAATCTAATCAATCCCATGAACCCAATCAACCTAACATAACTATGACAAATGTTATCTAGGGGCTACTGGAAAAAATTCAAAGAAATGAAGTAGAGGATTTGTGTCACACCCATAGAAATAATGAACATGTTAAAGCTTTCCAAAACTACCCTGGTATTTTTATTCTCACAAACCAACCCATGTAAAAAGATAAAGGAAATCCACTCATTTCATGTGATCCATGAGCTCCATAAATTCCAACATAGACAAGCCTTAGAAAATCTAAAAACATCCCACTTCTTGACACTTAAGATTGATAAATTAATTGGTTCGTGGGTGGAATTTTTTTTGTTTCCTATGTTATAAGTTCAAGTCTCAGCGAAGATTTTTTTTGATAGCAATGTATTTTGGCTGACAATAGGTTTTTCTGTTGATATAAAGCCTCTAAATATAATGATAGTCTTGTCTTGTTACGAGATGGGCTTGTAATGGTTTTTAATAGGGAGGTTGAAAAATGAAGGTTGTTATAAGTGGGATATGAAGCACTATTGTAATTAGTCTATAAGACGAATATGAAACTCATATTGTACATAGTATATTATATCAATATATATATATAGGCTTGATATAATATACTATGTACAATATGCCTTTTGCTTAAAAAAAAGATATTGATAAATTAAATTTAAAATATAATTGATCAAATAGGCATCAATCTTAAGGTAAATGCATCCACAACATTCATGATCAAGATTTCCCATATCCAACTCAAGGTTAAATTACCCATATTGACCACACTTCTTTTATCCAAGCACAAAAATCCTGGATTTCCCCATCAAGCCCATCCAAGAATAAATATCCTATTGGTTTGGCCCAACTACAATTTTTCATTTTGGTTCCATGGTAAATGAGAAAATTGAAAGTCCCAATATCTCCCAACTATCTAATGATGGATTCACATCTTTCTTCCAAAGTAACAAATATCCCATCACAAATTTAATATGGAAAAAGCATGAACTATTAAGGCAAGGATTAGGCCTTAATGAACAAGGAATCCTCAAATATATTCATATTTATGAAAATAAAGGATTCTAAGGTATTAGATACTAGTGTCATGATAAGAACTTTTTTTTATGTTAATCCTATGAGCACTAGGGAAACTTCTCCCTGTGATAAAATATGCATCACTCATTATTCCTCATAGAGACTTATTTCCACCAATATTTTCATCAACCTTATCACCCCCTTTGCCAATACTTTCATTGACCACATCACTCCCATCACAAGCCTTAACCATCCACTTCCTAACTCCATCACCCTAAACCAACAAAGTCACACACCATTTGACCTATTCCACAATGATGAAGCCATTACCACCTTCATGGTAATTTAAGATAATATTTACCTATAGGATCATAGACAAAGATTTGAAATAGACTTATATGCATTGATGTATCCCAAAAAACCCATCCAAACACCTAAAATACTTAGACTCCTAGATTTGAAACCCCAACATTTAAAAGGCCAAATGCCCAAAAGTATTATACATCTAAGCTTTCCATTCCAAATCCAAAAATTCAAAATCCGTAAATCCAAATTTCATTTGGGTTCCAAAATCTAGTCTTCAAAATCCAACAATCTCAAAGAAAAAATCCATGAATTAAAATCCAAAAGTAAGTGGCATGCATCTCCAAAGTATAAAAATATAGAATCTACTTGGACCCCCAAATTTAGTAATCTAAAATTTAAAAAACTTGAATATCCAAGCACAAATCCAATAATTTAGAGCATAAAATTCATTTGGGTTGCAAAATTAGCAATACAAATACTCAATCCAAAACCTAAAGTACCACCATCTAAGAGCATACAAATTAAGATCAAATAGGCCAATTCATCTCAAACCTCAAATAGTAAAAGCCAACCATCATGCATCTAACAAGAAAGCCAACCTAATAATACAATATGGTATGTAAAATTGTTGGTCCTAATTCCTCTTGGCCCCATAACATTTACACATCCCTCCATAATCACATCCTTCCACCCATAAATTGGTCCCATCCCAATCTATCCATCCTTTTAGCCAACCCAATCCTATCATCCCACAAACCCCCATCACTACATCTCTCTCATCAAAGTCCTTGCATAAAATACATCCTTCATCATACCTACCTCCCACTCCATGTTCCTTGGTAGCATACTAGAAGAGTCCAACCTGCAATCATCAAAACTTACATGTGTTGAGTGCAACACTAGTATCACAATCTATAGAAAATATTTATTTAAAATGTGATATTATCAACTTACCATAGAAGAAAATGATAAAATCCAAAATAAAAATAAAAAAATTTAAAATAAAAAATACTTAAGAGAAAAAAGAAAAATATTCCTATGGCACCTTTGGCAAGTACCATTATGGAAATTTGTTTGTGAGTATCACGTGTAAATCCACTACCTTTGTTTACCTTGCACTTGGAGACAAGATTCTTACATCCACTATCTTATCCATCATTTGCAATAATTATTCATTCACCCATATCATACTATTGTATTATTTCATCCATCACATATGTATATCTATCCCACCATACCCATCCATCCAATCATTCTCACTTTTTACCTTGATTAGGAAGTGGACAATATCTTGAAATATATTTTGGTAATACCTTCACATTTACAAGCATAACCATAATGTATGAGTGGTATAACCATGTGGGCATCTGCCTCTTATGTGATGCAAACCTTGGGAACCACATCCTACATCCCATTCCCATGCCCATCCAAAATCTCATTGCCATCATATTATCCTTCATCCATCTAGTACCTCCATTATTGGTGTTAGAATAGGCTCTCTACTTAAAGAATTAAAACATTAGCCAATCCTAAATGCAACAGGCGTCAAATCCACTAGTTCCTAAAGATCTGCAATCCTATGTTCTAGATGCACAAACATCCATGATTGTGATCCCCTACATAGTATCCAAATCCAACCCATGAAACCAATCTAAAGGCCATAACTCCTAATTATCTAAATTTTACACCACCAACAACACAAATCTCTTGACATATCTAGCCAAGCAACCTAGTACATATCCAAAATCACCCATTAGCTTCATCCCTAGCTAAAATCTAAACCTTGTCAAGTCAAATCATAAGTTTTAGGATATATATTTACCACATCAACAACCCTATCATCATCGTCAATCAATTAATCACTAGCTTTTAGATGGATTAGAGGAAAATGCTATTTTTCTTTTATTTTTATCATTTGTGCATGCATGCTTGCTTGTGTTTGTTTCTTTTTCCACTTGTATTTATGAGTTGATATTTTGGTTATCTCATGAATAATATCATCACATTTTTCCATTTCATGGTGTATTATGTCATACACCTCCTTGGGTATCATTCCTTATTCACAAGACACATTGTCACCTTAATTCTTATACCTTGGTGCATAATATCCAATGTGATATTAAGTCTTGGTTACTCACTATATTTTAGGATATGCTTGCATATAATTTCCATCACATCACCCAATCATGACATCCGCCATACTTATCATTTGATATATCATTCTATAATTTTCATTATTTCCTAGTATTATTTCTTCATTTTATTCTCCCTTCCTTTTATCTCTTCAGTCCCCTCCATCCATACTTCATCCCTTCAAACTAGGTTCTCCTTTTTAGAGACCACTTGAGTCATATCAACCCACTTTATCACTTAAGGGGGCATACCTAACTCATTTCCTAACTATAATTTCCTTCAAATGATTGGTGAATCTTAATAATAGAGTTATATCCCACGAAATACCTATAATTATGTTATTTGAAATTATATTGTTTATTTTAGTAGAAATGTTACCTCAAAGAAGACAAAAATATAAACACCTAAAATGTATAATATTTCAACCATCATCACACCAGATCTACCACACATATCCATGTCTAACACTAAAATTAAATTTGATTATTCTTCTCATGTTAATTGAATAATTTTTTACTATGTATTTAACCAATCTAACATTTCTTGCAATATTAATTGAAAAAGTGACCTTTAATTATTTAATTAATGTAACCAAGTCATCCTTTCTCCTAAATTTCCAACCTCAATTGAATAAATCATATTTATTTAAAATTAAGTCAATAATTTCCCCACATTCTCCTATAAATAAAATAGCTCCACCAATATTTATCTAGTTCATCTAAAATCCCCCTCATCATTAGTGAATATATAAATCAATTTTAGTCAATTAATTAATCATTTTCGCATTCCCCCACTAATTTGTTTAAAATAAATAATTTTGATCTTGCACATGGATCCAAGTGCACAAGGCTCTAAAGAGACCCTTTCAATCTCCACTCTTCATGAAGATTTGATTAAATATCCACCCTCAATCTCTCCTCAATCATTTTCCTAATCATGTGCACCAATTAAATGATACCACTTGTAATATTATTATTCTTCTCTACATGAGGATCAACCCCATTCCTCCATCTCATGAGATCTAATCTCATCCATCCATCTAATCTAACCTATTCAAAATATATAAATTAACCCATTCACAAGTCATTTTCAAGAAGAAGGTTTTGATGCAACAAGGTTATGCTAAAAAAAAATTAGGCAGCTATATTCAACATCAACCATCAACCAACCAATAACTCAGAGCACAACACTTAGGTCAACAAAGATTTGTGTAGTAAGAATTTCATTGCTTTTTTCTATTATTTACATACATTTTTCTCTATAAGAGGTGCATGCTAGGTATAGAGTAGGATTCTTGTTTGATGATTGTTTCCTATTCTTTTCTCTTGTATTATAGTGCTCACATTAGCAAGCCCATAAATTTATCAATTTGACACACTTAGCAAGTTAGAATGATTAACACTTTTTAAATTATTGCATTTACAAAATTTTAAAAAAATTATAATTATTTAAAAAAAAATTACAGTATATGATGGAGAGCAAAAAATTGAAATTATAAGATTCAAATTATAGTCTAAGAAAAATAGCCTACACCACTATGTATTACTATAAAAAAATTTAGTTTAAAAAAATAGGAATAAAATCTAAGCTTATTTTTTAAATTTATGAGGCCGAGAAGCTTAAAAATTGTAATTGCATAGAAAAATCATAGAGAATACTAAAATTTTAAAAAATATTGGAGACATGGATAGAAACAAATTATACTTCATGATGTTTATTAAGTTTTGGACCATTTCTAAAAAAATATGTCAAAAAACACAAATGTTTGATGAATATATGACCTTTTGAAGTTGGTCTCTCAAACTAAAAGGGCCATTAGAGAGGGCTATCTACTTGGTGGAAAACTAGTGGCACTCAAGTGGCTAGAGGGTGGTCCATGGGAAAAATTATTGCTAATGATATAGGTTGGTGGTAAAGTAGTTGGGTGTGGGTGATAAAATAGCTAAGTTGCTCAAGTACAATGTGGCAGTACCTTTTTGACAATCAAGTGGTGGGATGGAGAACACTAGTGGAGGGTGAAGTGAACTAGGTCATAGAGTAGATAGCAGTCGATCCATCGAGTTACTATAATTTTGAAGATTTCTAGTTGTTTTTCTCTTAGATTGGGATTTAGGGCCTCAACAACTCCTCCTCATGGTAGGTGTTGTACCCTATTATACCAAGGGTACATAAGTAATTCCCTTTGCACCATGCACAAAACTTAAAAAAAAGAAATTAAACATTTTATTTTAAATTTTACTTATTCATTTTTTTTAAAGTGATAAAATAAAAATTTATTTTCTTTGCACCTACATTAAGTCTATGTAGGAAGGTCATATGACTAAATAATTATTTTTTCTATAAACTACTCCAAATTTGATAATTTATATTGATTCAAGGTTCTTGGACCTTCTAAACATAATGGTGTAGTATAATGTCTCAATCCAAAATAATTAAGCAAATATAAATTTAAATTGATTTTAAACCTTTTTAAATGTTAAGTATTTGAGATAAATAATATCAAGTTTTAGTATTTAACTTATATATTATCAAACTCAAATTTAATCTCTTTACATCAAATTTTTATCATTAATTTTTTTTAAAATAAAATAATAGATGTAATTCCCAACCCTTCCCTTATTATAATAGAATTTGAGTACATTCAAATACTTATTAATAAAAAATTACAATAACAATTAGCAAAGATAAATTTTCATGTGCATACCCATGACAAACATCAACTAGAATCCCATACAATATAGTTGATTCACAACCAAAGGAAGCTCCAATATGACCTTCAAGTGAGATCATCCTCTAACCAAAGGAGTGACATCATTTGGCCTTTGAAATTAAAGGGATTTTATCCTCTAATCTCAAATATATCTATAGGTTCTCATACTTAGATCCATATGCTCAAACACAAGTGGTCAAAATAGTTTCCAATAGTGTTTGTATATAGAAATTGATAGATGATACTCCTTGAATGGAGACACTCATTTTTATATCCTCCATAGTAATTATTAGTAATAGAATTAGAAATACTAGCCTTGTATCTTAACCACTTTATTAATTGAAAGTAATTTCATTTTCATCCTCTAATGCCAAGCATACATGTGAACCCACACTATTAACTTTTGAACATAGTTATTGGGCAGGAAAGCCTAGTTTGAATAAATCCACACTATTAACTTTTGAACATAGTTATTGGGCAGGAAAGCCTAGTTGGAACATGTGTTGGGATAAAATAAAAAATGTGAGAATATAAAATTTTAGGAGTTTGGGATATGACAAGAATCATACCAATGATTGAGGTGTTGGAGGTCAAAAAAACATGCATTCTAGGATAGAAAAGTCTAAAAGTCAAGAAACACATAGAAAAGAGTGAAGGATCAATGGAAATCATGACAATATGAGTAAGTATGAAACTTTAGTGGAAAACAAAAAAAATAACACTAGGCAAATGTGCATACTAGAAAGGGAAACTTTGATAACTAACACAAACACAAAAAATAAATCACTAAAAACCCTAGGCAACAAGAAATAAAACTAATATTTATAAACAATTTATATTAACCAAAAAATGGGACATTACAAGTCCACTCTACTCAAAGTTCTTGTCCTCAAGAAATTTCATATTTGGATGCTCTAATATTTGAGGGCCTTCTCGTGTTACATATTTTATAGGGAGATATTTCCATCAAATCAAGTAATCCTTAATGCTATGTTTTCTTAGCTTCCTTTAGGTCTTATGGCCATGATTGCTTCAAGGACCAAAATCAACTTGCTCTCTTCATCTAACCAACACAAACTCTTTTGATGATGCAATATGTTTACCAAGTACCTATTTCAAACAAGACACACGAAACAAATTATGAATCTTACTCCCCTCCAACAACTCCAACTCATAGGTAACTTCTTTAATCCTTCTCAAAATTCAACAAGGCCCATAGAAGTAAGGTTTTAGTATCCTAGATCTACTTTACTTTAAATAATATTATTTTTATGGTTACACTATTACAATTACCATGTCTCCTACCTCAAATTTCCTCTAAATTTTATGATGATATGCATACATTTTTTATTTATTTCAGTGTGTTGGAGATTATTCTTAATTTATTTGAAAATGTGTTGGTTGCATTTGATAAAATCACTTGCTCCAAGGACCCTGTAGTCAAAATAAACAAGGTAAAAAGATCCAGGCTTTATACCCATAAAAATTCATGAATATCATAATCTTAATTGACATGTGATACATGGTTTTATAACAATACTTCCCCAGATGGAGCCATTTAATCCATGCCTTTTTTTGATCAAAAACATGGTGATGAGTCCATTTATTAGTCTATTTCTTAATGTTTTTATGCATGCTTACAGACATTATTAGGCAATCCTTTTAGACATATTCCTATGCTATGCTATCTTTTCATGCTTATTATACAACCTTGGACTTGAATTAGAGTAATGGAAATATAGTTATGATATAGTAGCATTGCATGATTTATATGTGGATATGTATAGAATGTGATTAGAATTTTGTATTTAATCATGGTAGTTATCTTTTTGTATATGTTTTGTGGGTTAACCTCTTGCAGCCTGTTGGTGTTTTTTATAACAACCCAAGCAGAACCCACAGGAGCTTCTATGAGCTTGCCATGCTCAATTATTAAAGTCCTAAAAGTATCGTGCCAACGTAACGAGAAAATAACAATAAAGCTTCTATTTCTCCTACACTTCGTACTCTGTAAGATCCAGGAGGATTTTCCTAAAACATGCGATCATTTATGATAGAAATGATGTGCTCATTACGTGGACAGATAACAGATAAATTACCATCAGCATTAAAAGAGATAAACCTTCAAGAAATTGGCTACTTCTTAGAAACGCTCGGCTCTACTTAACAGGGAATTTCCAATAACACCTAAGTGTGTTGATGTGAGTTATTCGATTGAAATTTCCTGAAGTTATGACACAAAATAAAAAGGATGAAAAGCAGTCAGAGTTCCAGTGCCATATCCTGAAGCACAAAGTCAAAAAGAAACTGAACTACAAGGTAACTTTCATCTAAAGCACCTATGATCTGTATGAATAGCATTACTATCCATACATCGATACTTGAGTTTATTACTTCTTGATAAATCCTATGTGAAAATTCGCATAAACTTATTGGATAACTGAAGCATTTAACCAGTTCTTTGAACCAGAGCTATAGTCAAACACAATCCACAGTAAATAATAAATGGAAATTAATGAAAATAATCTTTGATCGATACTTCATTAATAATTCATGCAAACTATTACAATAGGAGAGAAAATAGACTCAAAACAATCACAAGGTTAACATAAGTATGCTCAAGAACCCCATGATTTACTAAGTTCTCAAATCGGACTCAAAACTTCAAAACCTGGACATATTGTTCTCTCTATCTTACTTTTTTCTCATCTTACGTATCTTGAATAATTTCAACAGACCTCTCTCTCAGCCCAGAATTCCCTTTTATAAAAACAAGGGAGCCAACAAGCTTCAGGCCGGAGAGTACACATGTCCATTTCTTACTGGACTGCTAATCCCTAATCAGTTATCTTTACATCATTTGTTGGTAAGAGAGGAAAAGCCAAAAACAAAAATGATCATTAGTTTGTAATGAAGGAAAAAGAGGTGTGGCTCCAAGTGTCGCTCCCCTAACACCAAAGCATCTTTTAACCATTTTCTCTGCATTGATTTCATTTGAAACACTTGCATCTGAATCCGGAAAGAGAATGCATTTCAAAATATAATACCTAAGGCCAAACCTGTATTTTACATGACCAAATTGCAATTCTCTTCCAAGATATTCATAATTCAAGTTCATCAATGAACACCCTTTTCTATGACTCAAAATCCTCCTCAGACGGCCAATCGAAATCCACCACCTGGTCCACCATTTTTCGGTAGGGTACATACTTTATCATCAATGATGTGGCTGTCTTATCAAAGTTTTCCAGGAAACTAATGACAAATGATATCTTTTCCAAAGTGTTTTCCAACATAAGAATATCAACATTTTTGTATAATTCATGTATTTGGGCAATCATTATATTATTCATCTGCTCCTTCCATGCCAGCAAAGGTTTGACTTCATCTTGACTATGTAAAATATGAGGCAGTGGAGTCAAGTCCTTTCCATCATAAATATCCTTTAATGCTTTGATTTTGGACTCCATAGGAGCAGCAGACCCCTGCAACTTTTGCTCAATAATACTCTTATCAAACTGATATGTTGTTATGACTGTAGGATATTTGTTCCCATGTTGTTTTGCCCCAATTGCCATAAATTTTAACTTCTCCATTCTAGGGCCCCATCTATTTAGCAAAGGGATAGCTAATTATCTGTCCTTTGGAAATAATTCAAGTGCTTGCAACATCAAGGCATAATTTGCATGAACACCATTTAACTTACTCTGGACCTATTTATGTAAATGCCTTAACACAATATCAACAATTTCTGAGTTATTGCTTCCTACTACATCCCGGATTTGGTTTACCATCTCCTTATAGTTTTCAACTTTCCGGAGTAACTCTTCTGTAGAAGGATCTCTTCCTAAGCCACTGGCCCTTTCAATTGCAATAGGCACTTGTCCCATATTATATGGGACAATTTCCCAAGATTGCTCCTGTGCAAAAGGTTGAGGCTGCTCTAAGGGTGGGTTAGATACAGTATGGCTAAAGCTAGCCTGCTTCTGAGACCTCAAAGTTTCCATTTGTTGTTTCAATAAAGCCATTTCAGTTTCCAATTTTTCCACCCTTTGTTGACTTTTGTTATACTCAATAATAATGTCATTATACTGGCATCTCAGAGTACCTCAATTTTTAGTTAAGTCCTCCACAGTTGCCCTAGTGAATTTGGCAACATTCACAACCATGTCAATAGCCTCCAATGTAGGAGTGTCAACAACTCTTTTCACAACCAAATTACCATTGAAGTTGGATGCTTCTACAACAATAGGATTTCTATACCTAGTGGAGAGTGACCATATTGCCAGAGCATTCCATTCCTCGCTAAAGGTTGATCCTTTAAGTGCCAATGCAGCCTCCTCCTCTGTTGCAAGTAGCGGCCTATTAGCCCTTCTTACTGTGTCAAATACCACAACATCAGCAATATCCCATTCAGGGATTAGGAATATTCCACACTTTTTAACCAATGCCCTGCCCTGTTCTGGTGTGATTTCCCTAAACTTTTCCTTCATTTGCACTCTAACTCTGGACTGGATTACCTGCTCTGGGAGCTCTGGATGCAGACTTCGTTCATGTGCCACTTTCTCAGTATATGATAAGAGATGAGCTCTCCATACAAAATCTTCAAAAGCACAAGTATGAATAAAAGAGTCATCCATCATGAACTCCTTGCAAGCCTCCATCCTCAAATCATCATTATTTGTAATCCCTTTGATCTCATCCTTCCCCAATCTTAGGGTAATTGTTCTTGAGCTTGTTGCAATGTCAGCTAGATCCAATGGCAACTCTGGATTCATTTCATCTGGAGTTACAATAATGTCTTCCTCATCATTACCCTTTTGGCCAACATCCCTCACACTATCAGTTCTATGCCTCTTTGGGGATGATGGGTGAATCTATTCTATAATCTTCAGAGGTGAATCTAGATCAACAATACTAAGAACTGATTTCCTTGGGACAGATGATGCACCACTCATTGTAACCTCCTCTGTCCTACTTCTCTTTCTCCTAGAAAATACCTTTATCTTCCCCTGAGGCTGATAAGTAGGCCTTTCTTCAGTTCTTATCTCAGGGTACTCCTCAGTAACTTGTGATTTTCCCCTTCCTTCTACAATTCTTTCCTCCTTTAAGACCCCTACTACGCTCTCAAAATTGTCAAGAGCATAGATTGCCTTGCTGAGCTCATCTTTAGCATTAGGTATAGGATCAAAATCAAGTATCTTCTCCTGTTTACTTCTCACCATTTTTGAATAGGCAATGTACATTGCCTTTCTCTCGTCCTGTAAGTCTTTATCAAAAATGTTCCTAATGATATCATCAGGAAAATAAAAATTGTGGACAAAAGTCCCAGTCTGGTGCTTAGCCTTCATTTGGGAGATGAAACCCTCAGGATCATGATTCCTAGGGCGTACAGTTCTTAGCCTATATGGCTTGAGCAATAAATGCAAATTTCTCCACCCTCCCTTTATCATGACAAAATCGACAAAAGCTATATATTCAGGGAAGAAAGATCCCTTCTTGTGTTCAACAGGCAAATGGAAATCCTGAGATGCTCCCAATTGCCTCATGATTTCTATAAAACCAAGTCTAAGGGGGACCTCCTTGGGTAGAACAAATGCGATGGCATTTGTGCCAAAAACCCTGAAAATTGTAGTGCCATGGTTGGGGATAATATCCCCCCAGTTATGTGTTAAATTCAGCTCAGGCCTCCTCTCCAGAGGTCTTAGGAAATCATGAATTTCCTTTGGAATCCTGGGGGGATCAATAACTAAGGCCTTTCTTAGCCTGGATCCGAAGACATTATAAAAGGTTACATAATCAAACTTATAGTCATGCATGTCCAGGACCCTAGTCCAATACTGGACAAGCATCTCAATATCTCCTTCTTTTTTCTTCAATTCTATATCTTTCTCAAATACACTCTGACCCCTATACAGAAACATGTGAATTAGCAGAGAGAACCATTTGAATCCTACCCAATTCTTCCCCAACTTCAAAGCTGCTAAGCCAAAATGCATTTTCTCTGCAAGGTAAGTTGCAAAATCATATACCACATTATAATTGGGGTGTTGGATGTTTACAACCATATAAATTACCTCTATAGGCAAAGTCTTCTTCAAATCAATCCTCAGAACCTGACATAATGCACAAACGGTCTTCTTAAAATGGGGGGCAAAATAATCCACTGGGAAAGGTTCAGGCTCATTCCTGCCAATAACAACTTTCTTATGATTTTTTCCTCTTCCCGACACAGCCAAATGGGGTATTAAAAGGGATGTCCTGATCAAACCCCTGGTGTTTTTGTATTCCTCCCTAAAAACTTCCAATTTGATGGAAATCATATCCTGGCTCCATTCATGCAAACCAAAAATCTCTGCGATTTCCTCCCTAGTTACTTTAATCATTGGCTTGCCAAGATGTGTTCTGACAGTACGAGTCACAGGGTCATACCTCGCAACAATATCCTTCAATAGGTCTACATCCTCGTAGACATTGGGTACCACTAGCTTACCCAGGGCCAACCTCCATGGATTACACAAAGGAACTGCCAAATTTCTATTCCCAAACTAGTTGGAAAACAACTGCCAACCAGTGTATGGCAATTCGGCATCGTGAATTGTACACTGTTTATCCACTAAACCTTCCTGAATCAGGGGTCCATAAAACAATACCCTTCCATCTCACTTCTTGCTTGTAGAAGGTTTCAACAAATCAATAATATCTTGTGAGTAACCCCTAGGTGTAGCCTCGGAACCAGTGGTTCGTGCCTTGGGTGCCATTTGTATTGAATAAATGATAATTCGAGCTAGGGTTTTTTTTTATGCAAACAATTCCACCCTGCTTTCTATTGCCGTTACAGAAAGTTGTTCTATATTCAAAAATCTCTAGCAATTATCTATTTAAGCTCTAAAAGCCAATTTATTCAACAATTCACTAGGAACCGAAAAGAAAACAGTCACCAATTGTTCAATAGGAAATGCTAACACCTTCCGAAAACATAGGAGAAGGCATACGTATTACTTATGGTTTATTCTGCAAAGCGTCAAATGCCGCGAGACTGGAGAACTACGATAGTAGCCGCTTCCTTCAGTGCCAAACAATTTCTTACAGACCTAATAGCAACATAAAAAAGACAATTTACTGATCTTTGGCATTTAATTATGCAGGCCGAGTCGAACTCGACCGTTACTATTTGCTCGCATGAGATAGAAAGGCTATAGTACAACACTAGTTCATTTGAAAACAATTCGTTGATCAAAAGCACAGTTGGCCAGGCGGACGACCTAGATTTAGTCAAAAAAGGTTTGAAAATGCCACATCTACCTTTCAGTCATCAAGCGAGCAAGAAAACTGCCCATCAGGTACGACATCGGCACAAAACAGGTCCCACCACATTCGTTGATCGATAACATCAGCGTCCACGTGTCAACAAATCGCACACCTCGTAGCATTATTAAAACTGACATTTTAATTACGTGAGGTCAGTGATGGATGACCGAGATGCATCAGAAGGTACACAGTTGTCGTTATCAGCATCCGTCCATCGGTCAAAAATCAAAACTAGCCCCACCAAGTTATGCAACAGGTGGCAGCATCTCACAAGCCTCGCAACATTTCTCGTGATGTAAGCACAAAACTTGAGAGGTGTGCAATGAACGATTAAGATCAAAGTCACTGCATCCATCGGTCAATATAATTTTCACATGTGAAACAATTATTTTAAAGAAGGGGACCGACTAGGCAGACGAGGAAATAACCCTTGGGGTCAATGGTTAAGTTGTAAAATTAGTCAGCTGAAAATCAAAGGAACATAAAGATAACGACGCAAAACCGAAAGGACAGGTAAAAGGGGCTGGTAAAGTTACGGCCAAAGAGGGATAAAATATGGGTTAAGTGACTGATCACCGCCGATAACAAGTCAACACTCAGAAAGAAAAAGTCCCCACTGCCTAGACCAATCAAAGGTAACTAAAATAAACCCACGACAGAGGGGAAGAAAATAAAAGCTCCACCAGTGGCTCCGACTGGGGATGTATGCCCCCTATGGGCATATCAAGAATCCAAAATCTTCGGTTACGTAGACCAGACAAAGAGAGAAACAAAACCAAGAACAAGCCTGAACAGGGCAAACAAACAAACACAAAACTAAAGCGACCAACCTATATACAATATTTACAGGACTGCATAACATACATGGAAAAGAGCTATTTCAAGAGAAATAGTATTTCAAGAACTATCCGTGTACTGGTAGCTCGAGAATCTCACCCGTAAGTGATTATAGAAAATATGAATCTTCCCCATGTGTATCCATAACAATATAAGGGCCCAACCAGAGGGGATCAAACTTGCCATGTTTGCCTTTGTCTTTTGATCTAGCATTCCAGAGCAGCACCATGGTTCCAGCATCAAATTTTCTCCCTACTGCCTTTCTATCATAAAGATGCTTTACCTGAAGCTGCAACTTCTCATTTCTCTTATGTGCTTCCCTTCTAGTTTCATCTAGTTGACTCAAATCTTCCATCCTAAGTTGGATTTCGTCACACACATCATCATCATATTCCTGGACAAATTTATACATTTTTAGTAAGTTATTCTGAGGAATGCATTCCTTTATCCCATAGACTAAATTGAAAGGTGAATGACCAATTTCTTTTTTAACAGTAGTCCTATCAGCCCATAGTGTCAGCTTCAGTTTTGAATCCCACGCCCTTTTGTTCTTTTCTATCATACGTTTAATAATCTTCATCAAACTCTTGTTGCTAGATTCTGCCTGTCCATTTCCTTGGGGATGATATGGGAATGAATATGAGACAGTGATGCCATACTGATTGCAAAAATTTACAAATTCTTCTGATTTGAAACAGATTGCATTGTTTGACACAATTCTGTTAGGTACCCCAAATTGGCTTAAAATATTTTCAGTCAAAAAGTCAATAATAACTTTGCTTGTGGCCCTTCTAGTCGGAATTGCTTCAATCCATTTAGTGAAATAATCCATAGCTACCAGTATCCACGCATGCCCCCCACTGGATTTTTCAGATATTTCCCCAATAAAATCTATACCCCATTGCTGGAAATGAGCAGAAACAGACACAGGTCTTAATGGTAAATTGCCAGAAAACTTTAACTTTTCGATGAATCTTTGATAGGCATCACACCTTTTAACATATCTATGTGCATCCTTGAATACAGTAGGCCACCAATATCCCGCTCTTAGAATTTTATTGGCTGTTGTTTTAGCCATATAATGTCCTCCACAAACGCCCTTATGCATTTCGATCAGCAGGTCCTCAGCTTGATCTCCATCCACACACCTAAATATAATGCCCTCATGGTTTCTCCACCATAATTCGTCATCAATAATGACATATCTGATTGCTTGTAATTTGAGGGTCCTTTTTTCAGTAAGGGGCATACCTTCAGGACATTGCATTGTCTACAAGTACTCCACAATCTTCCTATACCATCCATAGGTCTGCATGTCACAAATAGGTGCAACATTCTGTTGCTCTATATGGTTAATCTGATTGACTTCCAGATTTTCCTCAGCCATTAATTTAGCTAGGCCCTGAACCCTGACAAGCTTAGTAATCTATATGTCAATATTGAATTCTTGGATTCTGTTAATCCATCTGCACCTTCTACCTGTAGTTTCTTGCTAGGTGAAGATATCTTTGACTGCGGCTGTTGGTACATAGGCAACAACAGCTACTCCCATTAGGTAAGGTTTGAAATTTTTTACTGCCTTTACTAAGGCATATGCTTGCTTCTCAAATGTGTCATATTTCAACTTTGCAGCTTGCAATGATTTACTAAAAAATGCAATTGGTTGCTCAAAGCCATCATTGTTCTTTTGTAACAGTTTACCAGCTATAGTATGAAAAGAGACAAAAGAGAATAACTGTAATGGTTTTGAATAATCTGGGGATTTGAGGATAGGTGCTTGCTTAATTGCATCTTTGATAGCCTGAAAAGCTTCAGATGGCTCCCCTGTCCATATTATTTTTTCTCCTTTCCTCAACATCTTAGATATTGGGCGGACAATTTCAGCAAAGTTTGTGACAAACCTTCTTAAAAAATTTATTTGTCCAAAGAAAGACTGGATACCTTTCACATTTTTTGGCTGTATGATCTTGTCAATAGCAGCCACTCTTTCAGGGTCAATCCGGATTCCATCTTTTGAAACAATATGTCCTAGCAATTTTCCTTCTTTCACTCCAAATGTACATTTTTTGGGATTTAGGGATATCCCATATTCCAAAGCTCTAACAAAAATCTTTTCCAAATGGGCACAATGGTCCTCTTCTTTCTTGCTGTGAGCGGTGAGGTCATCTTGATAGATTACAAGGAAAAGATCAATAAAATCTGCAAAAGCTAGATCCATTGCTCTTTGAAAGGTCACACTAGCATTTATCAATCCAAAAGGCATTCTAACATACACATATGTACCCCATGGCATGGTGAAAGCAGTCTTAAATTGTTCAGTCTCCTTAACCATGACCTGATTGTAACTAGAAAATCCGTCCATCAATGATAATAATTCACAACCTGTGACCTTATGCAACATAGCCTCCATATTAGGCAAAGGGTAATTGTCTTTTAAAGAGGCCATATTCAAGTTCCTAAAATCAACACATAGCCTAATATCCCCATACTTTTTTCTAACAGGTACGAAATTAGAGACCCAAGATGAATGTCTAATTGGTTTGATAATTCCTGCTTCCCTTAATTTAGCAAGCTCTTCTTGCATTTTAGGTTGGAGGGTAGGATTGATAGGTCTTTGTTTTTACCTGAAAGGCTTCATATCAAGTTTTAATGGGATCTCATGCTGAAACAAATCCTCCATGTATGCCTTTAGATCTTCATACGACCAAGCAAAAAGATGTCTATATTTCTGAAGCAAGGTAATTAGCATGCTTCTAACATGAGGCTTCATTTTCTTTCCAATGTAAACATTCTTAGGAGTATTTTATGTTCCCAGGTTTACTTCTTCTAGGTCATCCTTATGAGATGGTGTTTGCTTAGCTTTTTCCATATCAGGGCCATTAAACACCCTCTCAAGTGCAACCAAACCTCTAGGGATAGTATTAGTTTTAAGCTGGATAACCTCATTTCCAAATAAGGCCTCCTTACCATCAACATTAGTTACAAATGAACCAAAATCAATTTCCTGGCTTTCATATTGATCTACACAATGCAAAAACTTTAAAATATCAGTGTCATCATCAAACACTTGCCAGTTGCATACATTATCAGGCACTGTAGGCCTAGTTTGTACTTCTATTTGTGAGATGCCACCAAAAGTGACATCATCAAGTTTAAGAGAAATATTTGCTAGTAAATCTGCTCTAGCATTTTGTCCTCTTTCAACCCATTCAATGCCAAAAGCATTAAATCCTTTAATAATGTCCCATACTGCATTTCGGTATTGTCTGAGCCTCTTATCATTAGTTGCAAAGTAGGATCTTATTTGGGAAACCACTAATTCAGAATCTCCCAAAACCTTTAACACCTTAATACCGTGTTTTGAAGCTATCTTCAGGCAAAGTATGAGAGCCTCATACTCAACAACATTATTAGTACAAGAGAATTGCAATAAGAATGAATACTTGAAAGTTTTACCTTGAGGTGAAACAAAATATATTCCTAATCCTGATCCTTCTTTAGAGTAAGCTCCATCAAAATGCATGATCCATAAATCTCCTTCTGATAATTCCTTGGAAGCTTCTTTATCAATAGGTGTTGGTTTGGTATGTTCTTCTGTTTTATCTTCCTCAATACGAAAGCTATTCAAATCAGTTTCTACAAAGTTAATTCTAATAGGTTCTAATGGGTCCTCCACATTTTCAATCAAGTGGGGGGCTCTTTTCTCTCTATCTACCTTAACATCTTTTTGTTCAATATAAAAGGTGGAAAAAGACAAGTCACACTATATACTTCCACCCATTGAAGCACTCCACGGACGAGACAACAGCATACCATAGGTTGGTGGAATATCCACCACTGTAACACTCATATGTAATTCTTTTTCAGGAAAGACTGCTAATCTATACAGAACATCATTTATGATACCTATAATAGGTACTTCCCTAGATTCCATTGCATAGCACTTACCATATGTACTATCAACTATCAGCCCCATTGCATGCATTATTTTTACTAGCATCACATTGTTAGACACTCCTGAGTCAATCATGCAATTTCTTAGCATTTTTCCATCAATTATTAAGCTCAAGAAAAAAGGATTGACATGATTTGGGTTAGCTATAATTGTAGTCCCCAAATATATTTCTAGACCGTCTGCAGTGACTTCTTCCACTGTCTTTTTCTTTTCTATATCATTCTGATCAGATACTACTTCATCTTTTCTATTTGTGGGAATACCATTTATAAGTGCAACAGTCTTATCTTTATGCTCATCTATCCTCATCATTTCTAGGAAAGGAACAGTAACCTTAACTTTCGAAAGCACTTGGAACATATCTATTGAGGTATACTTAGGTAAATCAAGGAAGCATGTTTTTTCAAAAATTACCTTTTCTTTCCCCTTCAAAATTTCTTTACCAGAAGACTTGTGGTTACTATCCTTATTATTTTTAAGTACAAATTCACCATTCTCTTTGGCCTTGTTCACCATTTTTTCCCATATCCTGGGTTCTCTTATCTCCTTAGGCTTTGGATCAATATTTTTAGCCTCCAAACTTGCTTTTGGGTTAATTACCTCCTTCTCCTTTATGAACAAACTGCAAGGTTTACCAGACTCACCAGGGACAATCCTATTTCTCAGGTGTATATTGTTCCTTGCCCTAGCAACTAAAGCCATAGTGTATTTTTCAATTTCTTCATCAGAAGGTCTCCTCAACACCATATCATCTATCTCAAACTCATTCACAAAACAATCATCATTATCTTCTTCATTTGGAAACACTTGCTAATGATATATGTCATTTTGTTGGATCTGAGCATTAACATCCCAGGCACAAGACTCATCTTCTAAGGAATAATCATCATAGGCCAGATCGGTTGGTCCTAATAATACATTGGTCATTGTGTCTTGGTCTTGGGGAGGTTGGGAGTCTTCCTGATCATCCTGAGAGTCCAACATTGATTTTGCTACTGCACACTATTGTGGAGAATGTGGCATTCTGCATATCTCACACCATAATAGATTTTCTGCATTATTCACAGACTGCCTTTGTAGAGGGTCAAGTGGAATTTGGTTATGTTTCTGATTCCCTTGAAGGGGTTTACCATTATTCCAGTTTGTATTGTAAGGATAATCCTATAACCTTGGGGGTATCTCATTTCTCTGGAAGTGAGGCTTATCACTCTTTACTTGTTTTTGCAATAGAGTAAGAACTTGATCTATCTTATCATCAGCTAGAGTAGGTTTACCAACTTTCTGTATTTGGTTTCTCTTGCTTTTAAAAGCCTTAGGATCCTCTCTTCTTCCCACTTTACCCGAAGCCCTTCTATTATTTTCAATATTAACTACCATCTTATATGCCTACCTTAAATTTTGAGGATCTTTATCTCTCAGTAAATAGCACATTTTAGCATCATAGGCGTTATAGTACACAACTAGACATGCACTTTCATTGGATCTTAGATATGCAGGGACTCTTGTCATAGCTTTCTGGAAATGGGCATTAAATTCAGTAACCAGTTCATTGTGCCCCTTAGTAATATTATTGAAGTCATTCAACCTGAATCTAGGATTAGTCTAATCCCCATACTACTCCCTGAAAACTCTATAAAAGGCATCGCTGGAATCAATACTACCATCAGGTAACCCTATGTACTAGTCCCTAGCATCCTCCACTAGTGATTGCATAAAATATTTCATAGCCACATCATCATCCCAGATTTCAAAATCTTCAACAAATCCTTGAAAATCTTTCAAATGGTCTTCTCCACTGAAAACATTATTACTCGTGAATTTTGGGAGATGTTTCCGTGCATTATCCGGGACTGGATTTGGATACCCCCTAATATTATCAAAGCATAATTTCCTATATCTATCAACTTGAGATGCCCCGCCTCCACGTCCATTTCTAGAGGTAAAGTGTTGTTCAATATCTTTCTTGTCACCCCCACCTTTACCTTTATTAACACTACCTGATTGCTTAACCTTAGCAGTGCTTGAGTCTCCATTCTCTGAGTATGAGCTGATAATATTATGGCCATCTCCACTTCCACCACCTTGATTACCACTGCAACCCTCTGTATAGGCTTGCTTCTTAGACTTCTTGTTAAATGACTCATTTTCACCATTACCCGAACCAGAAGCTTGAGGGTTTTCTAAAGACTTCTTAAGAAAGGCTATCTTCCGGGATACTTCGGCATTGGCAGCTTCTATTTCAGCTTTTCTCACATCAGCTTGTAATTGATCATTCAACAATTGTAACCTTAAGAGCTCAGGATTCTATGGGAAATCCAATGATCTGAGATCAATTCCCGTCCCTTTGCCTACCAAACTATTTAATTCATCATTAGTATTAGTAGAATATTTGTAATTTGGAAAACCTTGAGAAGTTTTCCTAGACTGGTCAATATGGGCCTTCCCATGGTATTGAAAGGTTATCTTCTTAGATCCCACAGGTGCATCCACACCTTTGGTAGATAGAGTAGATGAAGTATACGCAGGAGTAGTAGAAACTCCCATTGAGATTGTTACTTTAGGTATTTCACATGCCCTTTCAGCAACTGCTTTAGCCACCCTTTCCTCAAAGGCTTTTCTCTTAGCTGCCTCTTCCCTCATCTTCTCAACCTTCTTCTTTTGGGAATTTCTTTCAAGTTGCTTAGCCTAACATCTCTCCAATTTTTTTTTCTTATTCTATCTCTATTATCTTCCTCAATCAAGATTTGCATATCCTTGTCTATATCCATCTCATTTTCAAGAATATCCCCTACCTCACTAGGAGCTAGGGTATAATATGGTTGTTCTACCTGATCTTCTTCTTAAATAAAAGGCATCCCCTCAGTCAAAGGTGTTCCTCTGGGTTTAAAATTTTTCCCAGTGAAGATGGATATAGCACCAGGTGTTGTGGCTTCTGGGAACGTTTTATCTTGTTCCCAGAAACCCCATCGCTCCTCCTCTTTAGATATATCAACTTCAATTTCTCATGCCATTTCAAAAGGAAAACTACCATGATCCGATTTAGACATAATAGTATCTGAGGAATTTTCACTTATGAAAGCACTATTTATCTCGGTATTGAAATTAGGAGAAAAAGCAATAGGAGATGAAACAGACTTACTTGGGGTATCATTTATTTTTACCCATTTCTTGTCTTGTCCTAACTCGAACTCTATCATTGGCTCAGGATTCTTTTTTGTATAATTTCTTGTCTTCTTCATGCCCTTTGGTGTTTGAGAAACTTCCTTTGCACACTACTTGTAGCACTTTATGTGAAATTTTTTGTTTCAGATGTCAGAGTCGCCACCCAAAATATTGGAAATGATGAAGTGTTTGCACTTTACTTTTGCACTCGTGATTTTGGACAAGATTTCAAACATCACCCGACACATTGACAAGGAACAAAAGAAAACTAGACACATGTGTTCAACATAATAAACATAGTGATAGGACAAAACAATTATATTATAAAATTGACTCTGACTTAAACCAGATCTGTACTTAGAGACTGTTCATTCATTACATTCCCCAACAGACTCGCCATTTTGTTGGCATTTTTTATAACAACCCAAGCAGAACCCACAAGAGCTTCTATGAGCTTGCCATGATCAATTATTAAAGTCCTAAAAGCACCGTGCCAACTTAACGAGAAGATAATAGTAAAGCCGCTATCTCTCCTACACTTCGGACTCTGTAAGATCCAAGAGGGTTTTCCTAAAATAAGCTATCATTCATGATAGAAATGATTTTCTCATGCGTGGACAAAAAACAGATAAATTCTTGTTAGTGTTAAAAGAGATAAACCTTCAAGAAAATGGCTACTTCTTAGAAAAGCTCAGATCTATTTAAAAAGGAATTGAAATTACACCTAGTGTGTTGGTATGAGTTATTCGATTAAAATTTCCTGAAGCGATAACACAAAATACAACGATGAGAAGCAGTCAGAGTTCTAGTGCCATATCCTAAAGCACGGAGTCAAACCAGGAACTGAACTATAGGGTAAATTTCATCTAAAGCATCTATGATCTATGTGAATAGCATTACAATCCATACATCGATACTTGAGTTTATTAGTCCTTGATAAATCCTATGTGAAAATTCGCATAAACTTATTGGATAACTGAAGCATTTAACCAGTTCTTTGAACCAAAGCCATAGTCAAACATAATCCATAGTAAATAACAAATAGAAATTAATGAAAATCATCTCGGATCAATACTTCATTAATAATTCATGTGAACCAACATAATAGGAGAGAAAATAGACTCAAAACAATCACAAGGTTAACATAAGTATGCTCAAGAACCCCATGATTTACTAAGTTCTCAAATCGGACTCAAAACTTCAAAACCTGGACATATTGTTCTCTCTATCTTACTTTTTTCTCATCTTACGTATCTTGAATAATTTCAACAGACCTCTCTCTCAGCCCAGAATTCCCTTTTATAAAAACAAGGGAGCCAACAAGCTTCAGGCCGGAGAGTACACATGTCCATTTCTTACTGGACTGCTAATCCCTAATCAGTTATCTTTACATCATTTGTTGGTAAGAGAGGAAAAGCCAAAAACAAAAATGATCATTAGTTTGTAATGAAGGAAAAAGAGGTGTGGCTCCAAGTGTCGCTCCCCTAACACCAAAGCATCTTTTAACCATTTTCTCTGCATTGATTTCATTTGAAACACTTGCATCTGAATCCGGAAAGAGAATGCATTTCAAAATATAATACCTAAGGCCAAACCTGTATTTTACATGACCAAATTGCAATTCTCTTCCAAGATATTCATAATTCAAGTTCATCAATGAACACCCTTTTCTATGACTCAAAATCCTCCTCAGACGGCCAATCGAAATCCACCACCTGGTCCACCATTTTTCGGTAGGGTACATACTTTATCATCAATGATGTGGCTGTCTTATCAAAGTTTTCCAGGAAACTAATGACAAATGATATCTTTTCCAAAGTGTTTTCCAACATAAGAATATCAACATTTTTGTATAATTCATGTATTTGGGCAATCATTATATTATTCATCTGCTCCTTCCATGCCAGCAAAGGTTTGACTTCATCTTGACTATGTAAAATATGAGGCAGTGGAGTCAAGTCCTTTCCATCATAAATATCCTTTAATGCTTTGATTTTGGACTCCATAGGAGCAGCAGACCCCTGCAACTTTTGCTCAATAATACTCTTATCAAACTGATATGTTGTTATGACTGTAGGATATTTGTTCCCATGTTGTTTTGCCCCAATTGCCATAAATTTTAACTTCTCCATTCTAGGGCCCCATCTATTTAGCAAAGGGATAGCTAATTATCTGTCCTTTGGAAATAATTCAAGTGCTTGCAACATCAAGGCATAATTTGCATGAACACCATTTAACTTACTCTGGACCTATTTATGTAAATGCCTTAACACAATATCAACAATTTCTGAGTTATTGCTTCCTACTACATCCCGGATTTGGTTTACCATCTCCTTATAGTTTTCAACTTTCCGGAGTAACTCTTCTGTAGAAGGATCTCTTCCTAAGCCACTGGCCCTTTCAATTGCAATAGGCACTTGTCCCATATTATATGGGACAATTTCCCAAGATTGCTCCTGTGCAAAAGGTTGAGGCTGCTCTAAGGGTGGGTTAGATACAGTATGGCTAAAGCTAGCCTGCTTCTGAGACCTCAAAGTTTCCATTTGTTGTTTCAATAAAGCCATTTCAGTTTCCAATTTTTCCACCCTTTGTTGACTTTTGTTATACTCAATAATAATGTCATTATACTGGCATCTCAGAGTACCTCAATTTTTAGTTAAGTCCTCCACAGTTGCCCTAGTGAATTTGGCAACATTCACAACCATGTCAATAGCCTCCAATGTAGGAGTGTCAACAACTCTTTTCACAACCAAATTACCATTGAAGTTGGATGCTTCTACAACAATAGGATTTCTATACCTAGTGGAGAGTGACCATATTGCCAGAGCATTCCATTCCTCGCTAAAGGTTGATCCTTTAAGTGCCAATGCAGCCTCCTCCTCTGTTGCAAGTAGCGGCCTATTAGCCCTTCTTACTGTGTCAAATACCACAACATCAGCAATATCCCATTCAGGGATTAGGAATATTCCACACTTTTTAACCAATGCCCTGCCCTGTTCTGGTGTGATTTCCCTAAACTTTTCCTTCATTTGCACTCTAACTCTGGACTGGATTACCTGCTCTGGGAGCTCTGGATGCAGACTTCGTTCATGTGCCACTTTCTCAGTATATGATAAGAGATGAGCTCTCCATACAAAATCTTCAAAAGCACAAGTATGAATAAAAGAGTCATCCATCATGAACTCCTTGCAAGCCTCCATCCTCAAATCATCATTATTTGTAATCCCTTTGATCTCATCCTTCCCCAATCTTAGGGTAATTGTTCTTGAGCTTGTTGCAATGTCAGCTAGATCCAATGGCAACTCTGGATTCATTTCATCTGGAGTTACAATAATGTCTTCCTCATCATTACCCTTTTGGCCAACATCCCTCACACTATCAGTTCTATGCCTCTTTGGGGATGATGGGTGAATCTATTCTATAATCTTCAGAGGTGAATCTAGATCAACAATACTAAGAACTGATTTCCTTGGGACAGATGATGCACCACTCATTGTAACCTCCTCTGTCCTACTTCTCTTTCTCCTAGAAAATACCTTTATCTTCCCCTGAGGCTGATAAGTAGGCCTTTCTTCAGTTCTTATCTCAGGGTACTCCTCAGTAACTTGTGATTTTCCCCTTCCTTCTACAATTCTTTCCTCCTTTAAGACCCCTACTACGCTCTCAAAATTGTCAAGAGCATAGATTGCCTTGCTGAGCTCATCTTTAGCATTAGGTATAGGATCAAAATCAAGTATCTTCTCCTGTTTACTTCTCACCATTTTTGAATAGGCAATGTACATTGCCTTTCTCTCGTCCTGTAAGTCTTTATCAAAAATGTTCCTAATGATATCATCAGGAAAATAAAAATTGTGGACAAAAGTCCCAGTCTGGTGCTTAGCCTTCATTTGGGAGATGAAACCCTCAGGATCATGATTCCTAGGGCGTACAGTTCTTAGCCTATATGGCTTGAGCAATAAATGCAAATTTCTCCACCCTCCCTTTATCATGACAAAATCGACAAAAGCTATATATTCAGGGAAGAAAGATCCCTTCTTGTGTTCAACAGGCAAATGGAAATCCTGAGATGCTCCCAATTGCCTCATGATTTCTATAAAACCAAGTCTAAGGGGGACCTCCTTGGGTAGAACAAATGCGATGGCATTTGTGCCAAAAACCCTGAAAATTGTAGTGCCATGGTTGGGGATAATATCCCCCCAGTTATGTGTTAAATTCAGCTCAGGCCTCCTCTCCAGAGGTCTTAGGAAATCATGAATTTCCTTTGGAATCCTGGGGGGATCAATAACTAAGGCCTTTCTTAGCCTGGATCCGAAGACATTATAAAAGGTTACATAATCAAACTTATAGTCATGCATGTCCAGGACCCTAGTCCAATACTGGACAAGCATCTCAATATCTCCTTCTTTTTTCTTCAATTCTATATCTTTCTCAAATACACTCTGACCCCTATACAGAAACATGTGAATTAGCAGAGAGAACCATTTGAATCCTACCCAATTCTTCCCCAACTTCAAAGCTGCTAAGCCAAAATGCATTTTCTCTGCAAGGTAAGTTGCAAAATCATATACCACATTATAATTGGGGTGTTGGATGTTTACAACCATATAAATTACCTCTATAGGCAAAGTCTTCTTCAAATCAATCCTCAGAACCTGACATAATGCACAAACGGTCTTCTTAAAATGGGGGGCAAAATAATCCACTGGGAAAGGTTCAGGCTCATTCCTGCCAATAACAACTTTCTTATGATTTTTTCCTCTTCCCGACACAGCCAAATGGGGTATTAAAAGGGATGTCCTGATCAAACCCCTGGTGTTTTTGTATTCCTCCCTAAAAACTTCCAATTTGATGGAAATCATATCCTGGCTCCATTCATGCAAACCAAAAATCTCTGCGATTTCCTCCCTAGTTACTTTAATCATTGGCTTGCCAAGATGTGTTCTGACAGTACGAGTCACAGGGTCATACCTCGCAACAATATCCTTCAATAGGTCTACATCCTCGTAGACATTGGGTACCACTAGCTTACCCAGGGCCAACCTCCATGGATTACACAAAGGAACTGCCAAATTTCTATTCCCAAACTAGTTGGAAAACAACTGCCAACCAGTGTATGGCAATTCGGCATCGTGAATTGTACACTGTTTATCCACTAAACCTTCCTGAATCAGGGGTCCATAAAACAATACCCTTCCATCTCACTTCTTGCTTGTAGAAGGTTTCAACAAATCAATAATATCTTGTGAGTAACCCCTAGGTGTAGCCTCGGAACCAGTGGTTCGTGCCTTGGGTGCCATTTGTATTGAATAAATGATAATTCGAGCTAGGGTTTTTTTTTATGCAAACAATTCCACCCTGCTTTCTATTGCCGTTACAGAAAGTTGTTCTATATTCAAAAATCTCTAGCAATTATCTATTTAAGCTCTAAAAGCCAATTTATTCAACAATTCACTAGGAACCGAAAAGAAAACAGTCACCAATTGTTCAATAGGAAATGCTAACACCTTCCGAAAACATAGGAGAAGGCATACGTATTACTTATGGTTTATTCTGCAAAGCGTCAAATGCCGCGAGACTGGAGAACTACGATAGTAGCCGCTTCCTTCAGTGCCAAACAATTTCTTACAGACCTAATAGCAACATAAAAAAGACAATTTACTGATCTTTGGCATTTAATTATGCAGGCCGAGTCGAACTCGACCGTTACTATTTGCTCGCATGAGATAGAAAGGCTATAGTACAACACTAGTTCATTTGAAAACAATTCGTTGATCAAAAGCACAGTTGGCCAGGCGGACGACCTAGATTTAGTCAAAAAAGGTTTGAAAATGCCACATCTACCTTTCAGTCATCAAGCGAGCAAGAAAACTGCCCATCAGGTACGACATCGGCACAAAACAGGTCCCACCACATTCGTTGATCGATAACATCAGCGTCCACGTGTCAACAAATCGCACACCTCGTAGCATTATTAAAACTGACATTTTAATTACGTGAGGTCAGTGATGGATGACCGAGATGCATCAGAAGGTACACAGTTGTCGTTATCAGCATCCGTCCATCGGTCAAAAATCAAAACTAGCCCCACCAAGTTATGCAACAGGTGGCAGCATCTCACAAGCCTCGCAACATTTCTCGTGATGTAAGCACAAAACTTGAGAGGTGTGCAATGAACGATTAAGATCAAAGTCACTGCATCCATCGGTCAATATAATTTTCACATGTGAAACAATTATTTTAAAGAAGGGGACCGACTAGGCAGACGAGGAAATAACCCTTGGGGTCAATGGTTAAGTTGTAAAATTAGTCAGCTGAAAATCAAAGGAACATAAAGATAACGACGCAAAACCGAAAGGACAGGTAAAAGGGGCTGGTAAAGTTACGGCCAAAGAGGGATAAAATATGGGTTAAGTGACTGATCACCGCCGATAACAAGTCAACACTCAGAAAGAAAAAGTCCCCACTGCCTAGACCAATCAAAGGTAACTAAAATAAACCCACGACAGAGGGGAAGAAAATAAAAGCTCCACCAGTGGCTCCGACTGGGGATGTATGCCCCCTATGGGCATATCAAGAATCCAAAATCTTCGGTTACGTAGACCAGACAAAGAGAGAAACAAAACCAAGAACAAGCCTGAACAGGGCAAACAAACAAACACAAAACTAAAGCGACCAACCTATATACAATATTTACAGGACTGCATAACATACATGGAAAAGAGCTATTTCAAGAGAAATAGTATTTCAAGAACTATCCGTGTACTGGTAGCTCGAGAATCTCACCCGTAAGTGATTATAGAAAATATGAATCTTCCCCATGTGTATCCATAACAATATAAGGGCCCAACCAGAGGGGATCAAACTTGCCATGTTTGCCTTTGTCTTTTGATCTAGCATTCCAGAGCAGCACCATGGTTCCAGCATCAAATTTTCTCCCTACTGCCTTTCTATCATAAAGATGCTTTACCTGAAGCTGCAACTTCTCATTTCTCTTATGTGCTTCCCTTCTAGTTTCATCTAGTTGACTCAAATCTTCCATCCTAAGTTGGATTTCGTCACACACATCATCATCATATTCCTGGACAAATTTATACATTTTTAGTAAGTTATTCTGAGGAATGCATTCCTTTATCCCATAGACTAAATTGAAAGGTGAATGACCAATTTCTTTTTTAACAGTAGTCCTATCAGCCCATAGTGTCAGCTTCAGTTTTGAATCCCACGCCCTTTTGTTCTTTTCTATCATACGTTTAATAATCTTCATCAAACTCTTGTTGCTAGATTCTGCCTGTCCATTTCCTTGGGGATGATATGGGAATGAATATGAGACAGTGATGCCATACTGATTGCAAAAATTTACAAATTCTTCTGATTTGAAACAGATTGCATTGTTTGACACAATTCTGTTAGGTACCCCAAATTGGCTTAAAATATTTTCAGTCAAAAAGTCAATAATAACTTTGCTTGTGGCCCTTCTAGTCGGAATTGCTTCAATCCATTTAGTGAAATAATCCATAGCTACCAGTATCCACGCATGCCCCCCACTGGATTTTTCAGATATTTCCCCAATAAAATCTATACCCCATTGCTGGAAATGAGCAGAAACAGACACAGGTCTTAATGGTAAATTGCCAGAAAACTTTAACTTTTCGATGAATCTTTGATAGGCATCACACCTTTTAACATATCTATGTGCATCCTTGAATACAGTAGGCCACCAATATCCCGCTCTTAGAATTTTATTGGCTGTTGTTTTAGCCATATAATGTCCTCCACAAACGCCCTTATGCATTTCGATCAGCAGGTCCTCAGCTTGATCTCCATCCACACACCTAAATATAATGCCCTCATGGTTTCTCCACCATAATTCGTCATCAATAATGACATATCTGATTGCTTGTAATTTGAGGGTCCTTTTTTCAGTAAGGGGCATACCTTCAGGACATTGCATTGTCTACAAGTACTCCACAATCTTCCTATACCATCCATAGGTCTGCATGTCACAAATAGGTGCAACATTCTGTTGCTCTATATGGTTAATCTGATTGACTTCCAGATTTTCCTCAGCCATTAATTTAGCTAGGCCCTGAACCCTGACAAGCTTAGTAATCTATATGTCAATATTGAATTCTTGGATTCTGTTAATCCATCTGCACCTTCTACCTGTAGTTTCTTGCTAGGTGAAGATATCTTTGACTGCGGCTGTTGGTACATAGGCAACAACAGCTACTCCCATTAGGTAAGGTTTGAAATTTTTTACTGCCTTTACTAAGGCATATGCTTGCTTCTCAAATGTGTCATATTTCAACTTTGCAGCTTGCAATGATTTACTAAAAAATGCAATTGGTTGCTCAAAGCCATCATTGTTCTTTTGTAACAGTTTACCAGCTATAGTATGAAAAGAGACAAAAGAGAATAACTGTAATGGTTTTGAATAATCTGGGGATTTGAGGATAGGTGCTTGCTTAATTGCATCTTTGATAGCCTGAAAAGCTTCAGATGGCTCCCCTGTCCATATTATTTTTTCTCCTTTCCTCAACATCTTAGATATTGGGCGGACAATTTCAGCAAAGTTTGTGACAAACCTTCTTAAAAAATTTATTTGTCCAAAGAAAGACTGGATACCTTTCACATTTTTTGGCTGTATGATCTTGTCAATAGCAGCCACTCTTTCAGGGTCAATCCGGATTCCATCTTTTGAAACAATATGTCCTAGCAATTTTCCTTCTTTCACTCCAAATGTACATTTTTTGGGATTTAGGGATATCCCATATTCCAAAGCTCTAACAAAAATCTTTTCCAAATGGGCACAATGGTCCTCTTCTTTCTTGCTGTGAGCGGTGAGGTCATCTTGATAGATTACAAGGAAAAGATCAATAAAATCTGCAAAAGCTAGATCCATTGCTCTTTGAAAGGTCACACTAGCATTTATCAATCCAAAAGGCATTCTAACATACACATATGTACCCCATGGCATGGTGAAAGCAGTCTTAAATTGTTCAGTCTCCTTAACCATGACCTGATTGTAACTAGAAAATCCGTCCATCAATGATAATAATTCACAACCTGTGACCTTATGCAACATAGCCTCCATATTAGGCAAAGGGTAATTGTCTTTTAAAGAGGCCATATTCAAGTTCCTAAAATCAACACATAGCCTAATATCCCCATTATTTTTTCTAACATGTACCAAATTAGAGACCCAAGATGAATGTCTAATTGGTTTGATAATTCCTGCTTCCCTTAATTTAGCAAGCTCTTCTTGCATTTTAGGTTGCAGGGTAGGATTGATAGGTCTTTGCTTTTGCTTGAAAGGTTTCATATCAGGTTTTAATGGAATCTCATGTTGAAAAAAATCCTCCCTGTATGCCTTCAGGTCTTCATACGACCAGGCAAAAAGATGTCTATATTTCCGAAGCAAAGTAATCAACATGCTTCTAACATGAGGCTTCATTTTCTTTCCAATGTAAACATTCTTAAGAGTATTTTCCATTCCCAGGTTTACTTCTTCTAGGTCATCCTTATGAGATGATGTTTTCTTAGCTTTTGACATATCAGGGCCATTAAACACTCTCTCAAGTGCAACCAAACCTCTAGGGATAGTATTAGTTTTGAGTTGGATAACCTCATTTCTGAATAAGGTCTCCTTACCATCAACATTAGTTACAAATGAACCAAAATCAATTTCCTGGCTTTCATATTGATCTACACAATGTAAAAATTTTAGGATATCAGTGTCATCATCAAATACTTGCCAGTTGCATACATTATCAGGCACTGTAGGCCTAGTTTGTACTTCTATTTGTGAGATTCCACCAAAAGTGACATCATCAAGTTTAACAACAATATTTGCTAGTAAATCTGCTCTAGCATTCTGTCCTCTTTCAACCCATTCAATGCCAAAAGCATTAAATCCTTCAATAATGTCCCATACTGAATTTTGGTATTGTCTGAGCCTCTTATCTTTAGCTGCAAAGCAGGATCTTATTTGGGAAACCACTAATTCAGAATCTCCCAAAACCTTTAACACCTTAATACCATTTTTTGAAGCTATCTTCAAGCCGAGTATGAGAGCTTCATACTTAGCAACATTATTAGTACAAGAGAACTGCAATAAGAATGAATACTTGAAAGTTTTACCTTGAGGTGAAACAAAATATATTCTTTCTCTTGAGCCTTCTTTAGAGCAAGCTCCATCAAAATGCATGATCCACAAATCTCCTTCTGATAATTCCTTGGAAGCTTCTTTATCAATAAGTGTTGGTTTGGTATGTTCTTCTGTTTTATCTTCCTCAATACGGAAGTTATCCAGATTAGTTTCTACAAAGTTAATTTTGATAGGTTCTAATGGGTCCTCCACATTTTCAATCATGTGGGGGGCTCTTTTCTCTCTATTTACCTTAACATCTTTCTGTTCAATAGAAAAGGTGGCAAAAGACAAGTCACACTGTATACTTCCACCCATTGAAGCACTCGAAGGCCGAGACAACAACATACCATAGGTTGGTGGAATATCCACCACTGTAACACTCATATGTAATTCTTTTTCAGGAAAGACTGCTAGTCTATACAAAACATCATTTATGATACCTATAACAGGTACTTCCCTAGAGTCTATTGCATAGCACTTACCATATGTACTATCAACTGTCAGCCCCATTGCATGCATTATTTTTACTGGCATCACATTGTTAGACGCTCCTGAGTCAATCATGCAATTTCTTAGCATTTTTCCATCAATTATTAAACTCAAGAAAAAAGGATTGGCATTATTTGGGTTAGTTGTAACTGTAGTCCCCAAATATATTTGCAAACACTCTGCAGTGACTTCTTCCACTGTCTTTTGCTTTTCTGTATCATTCTGATCAAATACTACTTCATCTTTTCTCTTTGTGGGAATACTATTTATAAGTGCAACAATCTTGTTTTTATACTCATCTATCCTCATCATTTCTAGAAAAGGAACAGTAACCTTAACTTGTGAAAGCACTTGGAATAGATCGATTGAGGTATACTTAGGTAAATCAGGGAAGCATGTTTTTTCAGAAATTACCTTTTCGTTCCCCTTCAAAATTTCTTTACCAGAAGACTTGTGGTTACTATCCTTATTATTTTGAAATACAACTTCATCATTCTCTTTGGCCTTATCCACCTTTTTTTCCCATATCCTGGGTTCTCTTATCTCCTTAGGCTTTGGATCAATATTCTTGGCCTCTAAACTTTCTTTTGGCTTAATTAACTCCTTCTCCTTTATGAACAAACTGCAAGGTTTACCAGAATCACCAGGGACGATCCTATTTCTCAGTTGTATATTGTTCCTTGCCCTAGCAACCAAAGCCATAGTATATTTTTCAATTTCTTCATCAGAAGGTCTCCTCAACACCGTATCATCTATCTCAAACTCATTCACAAAACAATCATCACTATCTTCTTCATTTGGAAAAACTTGTTGATGATATATGTCATTTTGTTGCCTCCGAGCATCAACATCCCGAGCACAAGGCTCATCTTCTGAAGAATAATCATCATAGGACAAATCAGCTATTCCTAACAATACATTGGTCATTGTGTCTTGGTCTTGGGGAGGCTGGGAGTCTTCCTGATCATCCTGAGAGTCCAACATTGATTGTGCTACTGTACACTATTGTGGAGAATGTGGCATTCCGCATATCTCACACCATAATAGATTTTCTGCATTATTCATAGACTGCCTTTGTAGAGGGTCAAGTGGAATTTGGTTATGTTTCTGATTCCCTTGAAGGGGTTTACCATTATTCCAGTTTGTATTGTAAGGATAATCCTGTAACCTTGGGGGTCTCTCATTTCTCTGGAAGTGAGGCTTATCATTCTTTACTTGTTTCTGTAACAGAGTAAGAACTTGATCTATCTTATCATCAGCTGGAGTAGGTTTACCAACTTTCTCTATTTGGTTTCTCACACCTTTAAAAGCCTTAGGATCCTCTCTTCTTCCCACTTTACCCGAAGCCCTTCTATTATTTTCAATATTAATTGCCATCTTATATGCTTGCCTTAAATTTTGAGGATCTTTATCTCTCAGTAAATAGCACATTTTAGCATCATAGGTGTTACAGTACACAACTAGACATGCACTTTCATTGGATCTTAGATATGCAGGGACTCTTGTCATAGCTTTCTAGAAATGGGCATTAAATTCAGTAACCAGTTCATTGTGCCCCTTAGTAATATTGTTGAAGTCATTCAACTTGAATCTAGGATCAGTCTGATCCCCATACTGCTCCCTAAAAACTCTATAAAAAGCATCTCTAGAATCAATACTACCATCAGGTAACCCTCTGTACCGGTCCCTAGCATCCTCCACTAGTGATTGCATAAAATATTTCATAGCCACATCATCATCCCAGATTTCAAAATCTTCAACAAAGCCTTGGAAAGCTTTCAAATGGTCTTCTCCACTGAAAGCATTATTACCCGTGAATTTTGGGAGATGTTTCCGTGCATTATCCGGGACTGGATTTGGATAGCCACTAATATTATCAAAGCATAACTGCCTATATCTATCAACTTGAGATGCCCCGCCTCCACGTCCATTTCTAGAGGTAAAGTGTTGTTAAATATATTTCTTGTCATCCCCACCTTTACCTTTATCAGCACTACCTGATTGCTTAACCTTAGCGGTGCTTGTGTCTCCATTCTCTAACTGTGAGCTGATAATATTATGGCCACCTCCACTTCCACCACCTTGACTACCACTGCAACCCTCTGTATAGGCTTGTTTCTCAGACTTCTTGCTTAATGACTCATTTTCACCGTTACCCGAACCAGAAGCTTGAGGGTTTTCTGAAGACATCTTAAGAAAGGCTATCTTCCGAGATACTTCAGCATTGGCAGCTTCTATTTCAGCTTTTCTCAGATCAGCTTGTAATTGATCATTCAATAGTTGTAACCTCAAGAGCTCAGGATTCTGTGGGAAATCCAATGATCTAAGATCAATTCCCGTCCCTTTGCCCACCAGACTATTTAATTCATCATTAGTATTAGCATAATGTTTGTAATTTGAAAAACCTTGAGAAGTTTTCCTGGTCAATATGGGCTTTCCCATGGTCTTGAAAGGTTATCTTCTTAGATCCCACAGATGCATCCGCACCTCTTGTAGACAGAGTAGATGAAGTATATGTAGGAGTAGCAGAAACTCCCATTGAGATTGTTACTTTAGGTATTTCATATGCCCTTTCAATAGCTGCTTTAGCCACCCTTTCTTCAAAGGATTTTCTCTTAGCTGCCTCTTCCCTCATCTTCTCAACCTTCTTCTTTTGGGCATTTCTTTCGAGCTGCTTAGCCTGAAATCTCTCCAAATTTTCTTTTCTTATTCTATCTCTATTATCTTCCTCCTCTTGCAACCTCCTTTCTTCCTCAATCAGGATTTGCATATCCTTGTCTATATCCGTCTCATTTTCAAGAATATCCCCTACCTCACTAGGAGCCGGGGTATAATATGGCTGGTCTGCCTGATCTTCTTCTTGAAGAAAAGGCATCCCCTCACTCAATGGCGTTCCTCTGGGTTTAAAATTTTTCCCAGTGAAGATGGATATGGAACCAGGTGTTGTGGCTTTTGGGAACGTTTTATCTTGTTCCCAGAAACCCCATCGCTCCTCCTCTTTAGATATATTAGCTTCAATTTCTCGTGCCATTTCAAAAGGAAAACTACCATGATCCGATTTAGACATAATAGTATCTGAGGAATTTTCACTTACAAAAGCACTATTCATCTCGGTATTTAAAGTAGGAGAAAAAGCAACAGGAGATGAAACGGACTTACTTGGGGTATCATTTATTTTTACCCATTTTTTGTCTTGTCTTGACTCAAGCTCTATCATTGGCTCAAGATTCTTTTTTGTATAATTTCTTGTCTTCTTCATGCCCTCCGGTGTTTGAGAACCTTCCTTTGCACGTTGCTTGTAGCACTTTATGTGAAATTTGTTGTTCGAGCTATCAGAGTCGCCACCAAAAATATTGGGAATGATGAACTGTTTGCACTTCGCTTTTGCACTCGTGACTTTGGACAAGATTTCAAACATCACCCGAAACACTGACAAGGAATAGAGGAAAACTAAACGCATGTGTTCAACACAATAAACACAATGATAGGACAAAACAATTATATTATAAAACCGAATCTGACTTAAACCAGATATGCACTTAGAGACTGGTCATTCGTTACACTCCCTAGCAGAGTCGCCATTCAATTGGCATTTTTTATAACAACCCAAGCAGAACCCACAGGAGCTTCTATGAGCTTGCCATGCTCAATTATTAAAGTCCTGAAAGCACCGTGCCAACTTAACGAGAAAATAACAGTAAAGCTGCTATTTCTCCTACACTTCAAACTCTGTAAGATCCAGGAGGGTTTTCCTAAAATATGTTGTCATTTATGATAGAAATGATGTGCTCATTACATGGACAGATAACAGATAAATTCGCATCAGCGTTAGAAGAGATAAACCTTCAAGAAATTGGCTACTTCTTAGAAAAGCTCGTCTCTACTTAACAGGGAATTTCCAATAACACCTAAGTGTGTTGATGTGAGTTATTTGATTGAAATTTCCTGAAGTTATGACACAAAATAAAAAGGATGAAAAGCAGTCAGAGTTCTAGTGCCATATCTTGAAGCACGGAGTCAAAAAAAAATGAACTACAAGGTAACTTTCATCTAAAGCACCTATGATCTGTATGAATAGCATTACTTTACATACATTGATACTTGAGTTTATTACTTCTTGATAAATCCTATGTGAAAATTCGCATAAACTTATTGGATAACTGAAGCATTTAACCAGTTCTTTGAACCAGAGCTATAGTCAAACACAATCCACAGTAAATAACAAATGGAAATTAATGAAAATAATCTTTGATCGATACTTCATTAATAATTCATGCAAACTATTACAATAGGAGAGAAAATAGACTCAAAACAATCACAAGGTTAACATAAGTATGCTCAAGAACCCCATGATTTACTAAGTTCTCAAATCGGACTCAAAACTTCAAAACCTGGACATATTGTTCTCTCTATCTTACTTTTTTCTCATCTTACGTATCTTGAATAATTTCAACAGACCTCTCTCTCGGCCCAGAATTCCCTTTTATAAAAACAAGGGAGCCAACAAGCTTCAGGCCGGAGAGTACACATGTCCATTTCTTACTGGACCGCTAATCCCTAATCAATTATCTTTACATCATTTGTTGGTAAGAGAGGAAAAGCCAAAAACAAAAATGATCATTAGTTTGTAATGAAGGAAAAAGAGGCGTGGCTCCAAGTGTCGCTCCCCTAACACCAAAGCATCTTTTAACCATTTTCTCTGCACTGATTTCATTTGAACAACTTGCATCTAAATCCGGAAAGAGAATGCATTTCAAAATATAATACCCAAGGCCAAACTTGTATTTTACATGACCAAATTGCAATTCTCTTCCAAGTTATTCATAATTCAAGTTCATCAATGAACACCCTTTTCCATGACTAAATATCCTCCTCAGACGGCCAATTGAAAGCCACCACCTGGTCCACCATTTTTCGGTAGGGTACATACTTTATCATCAATGACGTGGCTGTCTTATCAAAGTTTTCCAGGAAACTAATGACAAATGATAATTTTTCCAAAGTGTTTTCCAACATGCGGATATCGGCATTTTTGCATATTTCATGTGTTTGGGAAATCATTATATTATTCATCTACTCCTTCCATGCCAGCAAAGGTTTGACTTCATCTTGACTATGTAAAATATGAGGCAGTGGAGTCAAGTCATTTCCATCATAAATATCCTTTAATGCTTTGATTTTAGACTCCATAGGAGCAACAGACCCCTGGAACTTTTGCTCGATAATACTCTTAACAAACTGATATGTTGTTATGACTATAGGATATTTGTTCCCATGTTGTTTTTCCCCAACTGCCATAAATTTTAACTTCTCCATTCTAGGGCCCCATCTATTTAGCAAAGGGATAGCTAATTCTCTGTCCTTTGGAAATAATTCGAGTGCTTGTAACATCAAGGCATAATTTGCATGAACACCATTTAACTTACTCTGGACCTGTTTATGTAAATGCCTTAACACAATATCAACAATTTCTGAGTTATTCCTTCCTGCTGCATCCTGGATTTGGTTTACCATCTCCTTATAGTTTTCAACTTGCCGGAGTAACTCTTCTCTAGAAGGATGTCTTCCTGAGCCACTGGCCCTTTCAATTACAATAGGCACTTGTCCCATATTATATGGAACAATTTCCCAAGATTGCTCCTGTGCAGAAGGTTGAGGCTGCTCTAAGGGTGGGTCAGATACAGAATGGCTAAAGTCAGCCTGCTTCTGAGACCTCAAAGTTTCCATTTGTTGTTTCAATAAATCCATTTCAGTTTCCAATTCTACCACCCTTTTTTGACTTTTGTTATACTCAATAATAATGTCATTATACTGGCATCTCAGAGTATCTTAGTTTTTAGTTAAGTCCTCCACAGTTGCCCTAGTGAATTTGGCAACATTCACAACCATGTCAACAACCTCCAATGCAGGAGTGTCAGTAACTCTTTTCACAACCAAATGACCATTGAAGTCAGATGCTTCTGCAACAATAGGCTTTCTAGACCCAGTGGAGAGTGACCATATTTCCAAAGCATCCCATTCCTTGCTAAAGGCTGATCCTTTAAGTGCCAATGCAGCCTCCTCCTCTGTTGCAAGTAGCGGCCTATTAGCCCTTCTTACTATGTCAAATACCACAACATCAACAATATCCCATTTAGGGAGTAGCAATATTCCACACTTTTGAACCAATGCCCTGCCCTGTTCTGGTGTGATTTCCTTAAACTTTTCCTTCATTTGCACTCTAAATCTGGACTAGATTACCTACTCTAGGAGCTCTGGATGCAGACTTCGTTCATGTGCCACTTTCTCAGTATATGATGAGAGATGAGCTCTCCATAAAAAATCTTCAAAAGCACGAGTATGAATAAAAGAGTCATCCATCATGAACTCTTTGCAAGCCTCCATCCTCAAATCATCATTATTTGTAATCCCTTTGATCTCATCCTTCCCCAATCTTAGGGTAATTGTTCTTGAGCTTGTTGCAATGTCAGCTGGATCCAATGGAAACTCCAGATTCATTTCATCTGGAGTTACAATAATGTCTTCCTCATCATTACCCTTTTGGCCAACATCCCTCACACTATCAGTTCGATGCCTCTTTGGGGATGATGGGTGAATCTGTTATGAAATCTTTGGAGGTGAATCTAGATCAACAATACCGAGCATTGATTTCCTTGGGACAGATGATACACCACTTATTGTAACCTCCTCTGTCCTACTTCTCTTTCTCCTAGAAAATACCTTTATCTTCCCTTGAGGCTGATAAGTAGGCCTTTCTTCAGTTCTTATCTCAGGGTACTCCTCAGTAACTTGTGATTTTCCCCTTCCTTCTATAATTCTTTCCTCCTTTAAGACCCCTACTACGCTCTCAAAATTGTCATGAGCATAGATTGCCTTGTTGAGCTCATCTTTGGCATTAGGTATAGGATCAAAATAAGGTATCTTCTCTTGTTTACTTCTCACCATTTTTGAATAGGCAATGTACGTTGCCTTTCTCTCGTCCTGTAAGTCCTTATGAAAAATGTTCCTAATGATATCATCAAGAAAATAAAAATTGTGGAAAAAAGTCCCAATCCAGTGCTTAGCCTTCATTTGGGAGATGAAACTCTCAGGATTACGATTCCTAGGGCATACAGTTCTTAGCCTATACGGCTTGAGCAATAAATGAAAATTTCTCCACCCTCCCTTTATCATAACAAAATCGACAAAAGCTGTATATTCAGGGAAGAAAGATCCCTTCTTGTGCTCAGCAGGCAAATGGAAATCCTGAGATGCTCCCAATTGCCTCATGATTTCTATAAAACCAAGTAGAACAAATGGGATGGCATTTGTGCCAAAAACCCTGAAAAATGTAGTGCCATGGTTGGGGATAATATTCCCCCAGTTATGTGTTAAATTCAGCTTAGGCCTCCTCTCCAAAGGTCTTAGGAAATCATGAATTTCCTTTGGAATCCTAGGTGATCAACAACTAAGGCCTTTCTTAGCCTGGATCCGAAGACATTATGAAAGGTTACATAATCAAACTTATAGTCATGCATGTCCAGGACCCTAGTCCAATACTGGACAGGCATCTCAATATCTCCTTCTCTTTTCTTCAATTCTATATCTTTCTCAAATACACTCTGACCCCTATACAGAAACATGTGAATTAGCAAAGAGAACCATTTGAATCCTACCCAATTCTTCCCCAGCTTCAAAGCTGCTAAGCCAGAATGCATTTTCTCTGCAAGGTAACTGGAAAAATCATATACCACATTATAACCGGGGTGTTGGATGTTTACAGCCATATACATTACCTCTATAGGCAAAGTCTTCTTCAAATCAATCCCCAGAACTTGACATAATGCACAAACGGTCTTCTTAAAATGGGGGCGAAATAATCCACTGGGAAAGGTTCAGGCTCATTCCTGCCAATAACAACTTTCTTATGATTTTTTCCGCTTCCCGACACAACCAAATGGGGTATTAAAAGGGATGTCCTAATCAAACCCCTGGTGTTTTTGTATTGCTCCCTGAAAACTTCCAATTTGATGGAAATCATATCCTGGCTCCATTCATGCAAACCAAAAATCTCTGTGATTTCCTCCCTTGTTACTTTAATCATTGGCTTGCCAAGATGTGTTCTGATAGTTCGAGTCATAGGGTCGTACCTCGCAGCAATATCCTTCAATAGGTCTACATCCTCGTAGACATTGGGTACCACCAGCTTACCCAGGTCCAACCTACATGGATTACACAAAGGAACTGCCAAATTTCTATTCCCAAACCCGTTGGAAAACAACTGCCAACCAGTGTATGGAAATTGCGTCACGAATTGTACACTGTTTATCTACTAAACCTTCTCAAATCAGGGGTCCATAACACAATACCCTTCCATCTTGCTTCTTTCTCTTAGAAGGTTTCAACAAATCAATAATATCTTGTGAGTAACCCCTAGGTGTAGCCTCGGAACCAGCGGTTCGTGCCTTGGGTGCCATTTGTATCGAACAAATGATAATTTGAGCTAGTGTTTTTTTTTATGCAAACAGTTACACCCTGCTTTCTATTGCCGTTACAGAAAGCTATTCTATATTCAAAAATCTCTAGCAATTATCTATATAAGCTCTAAAAGCCAATTTATTCAACAATTCACTAAGAACCGAAAAGAAAACAGTCACCAATTGTTCAATAGGCAATGCTAACACCTTTCAAAAACACAGGAGAAGGCATATGTATTATGTACGATTTATTTTACAAAGTGTCAAATGCCGCGAGATTGGAGAACTGCGATAGTAGCCGCTTCCTTCAGCGCCAAACAATTTCTTACAGACCCAAAAGCAACACAGAAAAGGCAATTTACTGATCTTTGGCATTTAATTATGCAGGTCGAGTCGAACTTGACCATTACTATTCACTCGCATGAGATAGAATGGCTATAGTACAACACCAGTTCATTTGAAAACAAGTCATTGATCAAAAGCATAATTGGCCAGGTGGACGACCCAGATTTAGTCAAAAAAGGTTTGAAAATGCCACATCCGCCTTCCAGTCATCAGGCAAGCAAGAAAACTGCCCATCAGGTACCACATCAGCACAAAATAGGTCCCACCACATTCGTTGATCGATAACACCGGTGTCCACGTGTCAGCAAATCACACACCTCGCAACATTATTAAAACTAACGTTTTAACTGCGTGAGGTCAGCGATGGACGACCGAGATGCATCAGAAGGTACAAAGCTGTTGGTATCAGCATCCGTCCATCAGTCAGCAATCAAAACTAGCCCCACCAAGTTATGCAATAGGTGGCAGCATCTCGCAAGCCTCGCAGCATTTCTCGTGACGTAAGCACAAACCTTGTGAGGTGTGCGATGAACGGTTAAGATCAAAGTCACTGCATCCGTCAGTCAATATAATTTTCACATGCGAAACAATTTTTTTAAAGAAGGGGACCGACTAGGCAGACGGGGAAATAACCCTTGGGGTCAATGGTTAAGTTGTAAAATTAGTCGGTCGAAAATCAAAGGAACATAAAGGTAACGACGCAAAATCGAAAGGATGGGTAAAAGGGGCTGGTAAAGTTACGGCCAAAGAGGGATAAAATATGGCTTAAGTGACTGATCACCGCCGATAACAAGTCAACACTCAGAAAGAAAAAGTCCCCACTACCCAGACCAATCAAATGTAACGAAAATAAACCCACCACAGAGGGGAAGAAAATAAAAGCTCCACCACAGCCCAAGGAGATATTGTAGCTCGTAGCAACTGAAAGTGTTAGCCCGTAGCAAAAGGATGTCTTGGAAAATGAAACAGGGGAAGTGCCAAAATAAGATGTGTCATAACTACTATGTGGAGACACATATGGAGTTAGTCATGCATCATTATGACAGTTAATAAGGCACTGAAGAAGAAGAATTCTTTTATTGATAAGATTCTAGATAACTGATTATGTGTTCCACTTGTAGATCTATTTTGCAGAGTTTTAATCCTATTTGAACTCTTGTTTCTTTTCAATTGCAATTTGAATAATTAAAATCTTAATTGCATACTCTAATATCTAGGGAGGTGTAGTTAATGATTTCAGTTAAGAGTTGTGTTTAGAATAAACTCCCGCATGCCTATGTATAGTCGGTGGTTGAGTCTTTAGATAGTTAGTTGATTAATATCATACTAGTGATTTTTTTATCAATTACTTTAGTTTCCAGTTGTAATCTACAAGACATGTTGATTATTCAAAAATGGTTTTCTTGTATACAATCTTTGAGCAAGATTTTATGTGATCTTTTGGAATGTATAATGAATAAAGTTCAAGTTGATATGGTTATGTAGAATCTGAAGATTTGAATTTTTTTTTAGTTAAGTGAAGAAAGCCACTTGAGCAAGCCAGTCAAGGTAACCATTATTCACTACATTTATAGTTGTTTTACTTTTGTTTAGCAGTTATTTTTGTCAAGTCATTACTTTAAAATTGCATGTAAGTTAAAAGATCCTCATATGGTGATTATCAATAATGGTTGTTCATGTGCATGAATGCATTCAATTGACTTGTACTACTTCGGAGGATAAATTAAGTTCAACTACCAGTTTTGAGTAGTTTTGAGTAGTTTTGAGTTAGTTTTAGTAATTATCTGTTATCAATAGTTCAACTACAGATTATGTTGTAGGCACCCGTAGCTGTTAGCAACAATTTACTTCATTCACTGTTATGCGTTTCTATGATTTTCTAGCAAGTAGAATACCTTTAATAGGATAACCTAGATAATCTTAGGTCTTTGAAAGCACATATAGTGCCAATACCATCACAATTTTACAATCCCTGTTTGACAATTTAATGAAGTCTTTACAATGTTGAGTGGACTATTCAGCTAGGTCATTCCTCTGAATTGTATGATTTCCAACAAGTTTACAAGACACTAGTTTAGACTCTACATTTTTTTCACTGTTGTCGGGGATGGTGCTACTTTCATAGACTTGTTTTTCCAAGATTTATTAGTTTACACTTTGTTTTCAATATTAGGACTGTTAGACTTAACATTTTTCAACATACCAAAAAGTTCTACTAACATTGTGTAGGACTGTTAATATACAAAGCCATATTTATTATATGTAGAGGCAGAGAGATCCTTTGGGAAAATTCATTCCCTCAACACACCAAGAAGCCATAAAATATATTGGTGACTCCAGTACTTAGAGCGAGTGTAATACTAAAGAATAAAATTCCCTTTCACCAACATCTAGCACACCAACAAAGGGAACATACCGAACCATGGGTAATGGACCAGGGGATGATCCAAAATATGTGACCTTTGAGTTTCCAATCACCCACCAAGAAAGGGCTACTATGTTGAAGAATATCTCTCCTTTAGCATTACCAATCTTTTATGGGTTAGTGAATGAAGATCCAGACACATTTCTGTTTGAATTTGATGTCCTATGTAGGAGCTATGACTATAGCTCTGATGATCATAGGCTCAAGCTCTTCCTCACCACTCTAAAAGATGCAACTCTAAGATAGTTTATGGGATTAGGAAAGGATGTTATTCCAGATCGGGATACCATGAAAATATTGTTCTCGAAAAATTCCCAAGACTATTGTAGAGGACTTGATAGGAGGAGACATGACATTTTCAAAATGTCATAGAAGGAGGATGAGCCACTAGAGGATTATGTGGAGAGATTTCATTTCGCTTTGAAGAAAAATTCACAGAACAAGCTATCAGAAGAATCCTTCAAGTTAGTATTTTTGAGGGGAGTCAATGAGGACTGCATGGATGCGCTCAATCTTATTGTGCAAGGGGATATCTCTCAAATACCATTTGAAGAAATCTATAGGGTCTATAGAAATTACTCCAAGACCTTCACTAAGAAACCAAGAGGAGAGAGGGCATCCACCATTGGCAAATCATGTACCAGAGTTTCAAGGATAGAGTTAAGTAATTTGTTGTCCAACATGAAGGAGGAAATTATCAGTCACCTAGCTACTCAGTTGGAAACTCTCCATATAAAGAAAAAGAAAGAATATGTTGAAGCAATTCTCACTTAATAACGCCCTAGCTGCAGGCAAAGGAAAGCAAACTGTAAATGCAAGAGGGTGGCTAGTATTCAACAAGACAAATTTGAGAAATCTGATTTTCAGCCACTTGAAGGAGAGGATGGACAAATATTTTATATAGCTCAAATAATTCCATGGAAATAAAGACAATGTATGCCACAAGACCCTTTGAATTTCAATTCCTCTTTTCCAATTGGAAATACAAAAATTTCTACTTGGAATTCTCATCTTTGGCCAAATAACCAAAACCAATGGAAAAACCCTCAACAATGGCAACAACCTTAGAAAAATTGAAACCAAAAACAACTAAATCCTTAGCCACAAATAAATTTACAAGGTTCCAATTAAAATGCTCAATGGCCAACACAACAAAACCAGTGGCAGCCACAATGGCAAAAAGGTTACTAGTGGCAGCAGCAAAACATGAATTATCAACAACCTATGCTTCCTCCTCGGCCATAACAACAAGCCATTATGCCTAATCCATCAAATCCCACACCTTAGCCACCAAGACCACCATAATTATGTATCCAACCTGCACCCTAACCTTAATAAGAAGTTTCTTCAATAGGCTTATACTATTGAGGCTATGCAATAACCCACCTATGGGGTAAAGGTGAGTGATGTCCACCTCAGGTCAGGGAAAAAAATAGTTGGACCTTCATCCCCTCAAATCACTAAGATGAAGGACAAGGAACCTACAATTGAAGCTTTAGACAAATCACCTCTAGAGCCCGAGTCAAATCAGGTACACCAGACCACCTCAAGTCCAGAGCCTCCTTTCCTTAAATGCTTAAGCATTTAAAAACATCATACCCAAGTTGAGATAGACCTACTAGGTCAACTTAAGGAATTAAATATCAAGATCCCCCTCATCCAAGCTATAAAGGACATTCCAATCTATACCAAGGAAGTCACGGTCCTATATCTTAAGAAACCGAGGAGAAAAAGGAAGGACCCTCAGATAAATCATGTCCTAGGAAACCTTGTTGATATCATGCTAGGGAATATAATTGTCCTTAAATACATAGACCTTGGTAGTCCAATAGTGTATGTTAAGATTAATAGGACCCTTATCAAGAACACCTTGATATAATTAGGGGGAAAAAATCAATGTAATGAATAAAGAGACAATGCAATTACTTCAGTTAGCCAATTTTAGACCTACACGAACTGTTCTACAGTTGGCTGATAGGTCAACAATTAAGCCCGAATGAATAATTGAGGTTTTAGTTATTGCATTAGATTCTTGGGAGTATCCTGTAGACTTCATAGTATTGCAGCCAAAGGTAAACCTTGTAGGATATCCACTCATTCTAGGAAAACCGTGGTTAGCTACAATTGATGCATTCATAGGCTGTAGGTCTGGAAATATGATAATATCTAATGGGATTGTAACCAAGAAATTGGTCCTCTATCCTCCAGCCCAACCTTATGCTGATCTTGAGCAAACCATTTGGCCTACTTTGGATGAGGAAGACCACTATTCCCCATAGAATTTGATGACAATAGAACATAACCCTTTATTGGATGAACAGGATGAAGATGATCTAATTGCTCATATAATATAGAATGACTGCGATAGGAGCCTGTAGCAACATGACTGTCTCTCATGTCTACAAGATCCATTGCAGAGAATTATACCTACCAACTCTTCAGAAGAAATATCTTAGATCTTCCATTCCTTACTGCCACAATAATGTGTACCAATCATTCCTAGCCTTGACCTCTCATCTATGCAAGAATCATCCAAAGAACTAGAAATCATGCTAGGAAAAATGTTGAACATAAACAATACATTGATTGAAGAACAACAAAATTCTCTAACTACTGTGTTGTAGGGACATACAACAACCTTTGCATGGGACTATCATGATACGAAGGGTATAGATCCTAACTTATGTATGCATAGGATCTATATCAATGATGGTTATAAACCCATTAGACAACCTCAATGATGAATGAACCTTGCCTTGAGAGAAATATTTAAAGCTAAACTTCAAAAACTCCTTGATGTAGGATTCATTTATCCTATATCTGATAGTGAATGGATACCACCTTTAGTCATTATTCCCAAGAAAGGTGGAAAATGGAGGGTATGTGTAGATTATAGGGAACTGAACACAACCACTAGGAAGGACCACTTTCCATTGCCCTTTATAGATCAAGTGCTTGAATCTTTAGCATGGAAGAAGCACTTCTAATTCCTAGATGGTTTTAGTGGTTACAATCATATAAAAATTGCTCCAAAGGATCAAGACAAAATAACATTTACATGTCCTTGGGGTACCTATTCTTACTTTGTTCTACCCTTTGGTTTATGCAATTCCTCAGCTACTTTATAGATGATGGTGCTCGACATCTTTTTTGATTATTCTCATGACTCTATGGAGATATATATGGATGACTTCACCAAATATGGGGAAACTTATGAGGAAGCCCTTAGCAAGCTAGAAAATGATTTATAGAGATGTAAAGAACACAATTTGTCCCTCAGTAATGAGAAATGCTTTATTATGATGACTTAGGGAATTGTTTTAAGGCATTTCATATCCAGTGCAGGGATCTAAGTTGATCCACATAAGATAGAGATCATTTATACATTACCTTTTTCACAGAGGCAAAGAGATGTTAGAAGTTTCCTTGGCCATGCAGGCTATTATAGGAGGTTCATTAAAGATTTCAACAAGATTGCAACACCATTGTTTGTTCTGCTGACTAAAGACATAGAATTTGATTGGACATCAGAGTGCCAAAATTCCTTTGATGAATTGAAGAAATCCTTAACACAAGCACCTATTTTAAGGAGGCCAAATTGGACCTTACCCTTCCATATTGTTATCCTCGAATTTAGCGTGCTCAATTCGTGGGATAACCCCTACAAAACTTGTCTATTTCATGGCCCACATACTCTAAGCACGTAAAATGAGGCAAGTTGCATTGGTCCTCGTGCGTGGTTCCCCATCCTCAAAAATTCATTCTGAGCATTAACCTCTGTTAGTTCATCGAAATTCACATTTTAAACCAAGTTGTGAAAATTCAATTTTGGGAGTTAGAAAATTTTCTACACATGTAGGAGCATTGATTTTTAATGCTTTTGCATATTTCATGCCTTAGTCACCTTCTGGCACATGCAAGAGTGGATTTTTTTAGCGCTTCTACATATTACATGTAGGAGCGCTGATTTTTAGCGCTCTTGTATATTTCATGCCTTAGTCATTTTCTGGCACATGCAAGAGCGGGGTTTTCTAGAGCTTGTATATATTACATGTAGGAGCGCTGATTTTTAGCGCTCTTGCATATTTAATGCCTTAGTCATTTTTTGGCACATGCAAGAGTAGGGTTTTTTAGCGCTTTTGCATATTTTCCAACATGTAAAAGCGTTGAATTTTTTCGCTCTTACATGTGATATGTCGAAGCACTATTTTTTAGCGCTTTTGCATCTCAAATCTCAAGTCACATGTAGAAGCTCTATTTTTCACCACTTTTACATATGACATGTAAAAGCTCCATTTTTCATCGCTTTGTGCTGAATTTTTTTACTCTTACATGTGATATGTTGGAGCGTTGTTTTTTAGCGCTTGTGCATCTCAAATCTCAAGTCACATGTAGAAGCTCTATTTTTCACCTCTTTTACATATGACATGTAAAAGCTTCATTTTCACCGCTTTTACATATGACACGTAAAAGCTTCATTTTTCACCGCTTTTACATATGACATGCAAAAGCTCTATTTTTCACCGCTCTTACATATTTCATGCAGAAGCTCTATTTTTTTACCACTCTTACATATGTCACATGTAGAGGCTCTATTTTTTACCACTCTTACATATGTCACATGCATAAGATTTGTTTTTTACCGCTCTTACATATTCCATGCAGAAGATCTATTTTTCATCGCTTTTACATGAAACTACCCAAGTCCTTCAATATGCAGAAGCATTGTTTTTTATCGATTTTACATAAAATATGCTGAAGCGCTGATTTTTAGCGCTAAGAAGAATTTGAAGATGAAGCTTTCTCAATAGCTTCAATGAAAAAAATGATGGATTTCCAGCTTAATTTAAATTTGAAAGGCATCGAAAAGTCTTCAATCTCATCAGAGGAGTCAATATCAAGAATCCTTGTCATCTCCAAAGTACACCCCAATGCCAAAAAGTGATGAAGTGGATGTCATAATGAAGTTTTCATGAAGAAAGATGTTGAAGAAGGCTAATTTTTTCCTTAGATTAGATTTCCTAGTTTTAGCATTTTTCATGCTTTATGTAAATAAGTTTTGAAATTTTACACGTCATTTTGCAAAATGTAATTACATGTAGAACAAATATGTTCTCCTACATTTATGGACAACATTTTTGAATAAGTCAACTAGTTAGTTAGGATTTTCCTAGATTTTCTCTCCTTTCCCATCTATAAATAAGAGAGGATTCTATTGTAATGTTTATCTTTTATCTTTTGCAACGAAGTGCTGCCCACTTGTGAAGCGAACATTGAAACTTTGAGTTCAATTTTGTGATCTAATTTTGATCAATAAAGAATGAAGTTGCATACTAGACTTTGTGTTAGGAACAATTATCTTATGGTTTGATCAATTTGGTAGTGATTATTAATTGAGATCAAAAGGGCTTTGAGTTAATTCGTGTAAACTTTGAGTTACACTCCTTACTTGAATTTGTGATATTGATTGAATACTATTGGTGAATTCCCTATAAGACTTTGCGCTTATATTTATTCATGTTGTTCATGGGATTATTGTGGAGTATATAGAAGACTTTGTGCTTCTTATACAACACTGGTTGTCTTCAAGGATTCATTGTTGGAAGCTATGGAATGACTTTGTGCCTTCGTGAGATTTTCTTATTTATCATTTATCATTACCATGCTGGTATTCCTAGTCTTTGCTTTGACAAGATAGGAATATTGGAATTACTGCTTAATTTTAGTTTGAAGTTATATTGCATCAAGAACTTAAAATTGTGAAACATTGTAAAACATATTCACTAAAAAGAAAGAGAATCATGAATGTGACACACCGCCATATCATTAGTGTAGTGTACATTATTGTAAATGTCTGATTAGTTTTCCTTAGTTTCAATAAGCCATAAGAAGGGCGCCTCCCCTTTCCATGAGGAGAGATTCAATCTCACACAACTATGGTTGAAATCAAGGTTTTGTAATCTGTTAAAAGGGATTACATAATTTTCACCCAACACATATACACACTGATGCTTCAGATTTTTCTATTGGACCAATTTTGGGTTAGAAAGAAGGTAACACAGAATATGCTATTTACTACATTAATAACAAGAATCTTCAGGGAGTAGAGCTAAATTATACTGTTACAAAAAAGGAGATGCTAGCAGTAGTGTATACCATGTTTAAATTCAAGTACTACACTACTAGTTATGTAGTTTTTGTCCACACAAATCATAAAACTATCAAATATTTAATGAAAAAGCTTGAAGTAGGGTGTAGACAAGTTAGATGGCTACTCCTACAAGAGTTTGATATCAAAATAGTGGACAAGCTTGGTAAGGCTAATTTAGTAGCATATTTTTTTGTCAAGTTTTCCAACACAATAACTAGAAGGGGTAGTAGATGACTCATTTCTAGATGAGAATTTGTTTGATCTTAACATAAATATAGGTCATGGTATGCTAACATTGCAAAATATTTAGTGACATGGAAGATTCCACCACAATTTCCTCCAAGTGAAAAGAAATAGCTAGTGCATAAGTGTTTTCCATACTCTTGGATATTTGGTTATTTGTTCTACACTAGACCATACAATATCATGAGAAGGTGCATAAGGGAGGATGAAATATTTGATATCATGAAATCTTGCCATGATGAACCATGTGGGGGTCACTTTTCAGCCAAAAGAACAACATTCAAAATCCTCCCAATTGGTTACTACTAGCCAAATTTACATAAGGATTCAATCAAATATACAAGGAGTTGTGATAGATGCCAAAAAATGGGTAAGCCAACAAGGAGTGATGAAATTCCATTACAACCATAGTTAACACTAGCTCCTTTTGATAAATAGGGTTTAGACTTCATTGGGCCAATATCACCTACTTCTAACAACAAAGAGTACATTTTGGTTTGCATTGATTACCTTACTAAGTGGGTGGAAGTGAAGACACTACAATTTTCTCAAGATGGAAATGTGGCTAAATTATTGTATGAGGATATTTTTACTAGGTATGGATTACCTAGGGAGATAGTGACTGATTAGGGTCCACAATTTACTTTAGAGCTCATTACCAAATTGGTTAAAGAATATCAAATCAGGCACAAAAAGTCAACACCTTATCACCCCCAGGCCAATGGCCAAGTGGAGGTTACCAAAAAATAAATTGAAAGCATTCTAACTAGGACAATGCATTTACACATAAAAGATTGGGTTTCTAGATTACCAAAAGCAATATGGGCATACAAAAAAACATGGAAAATAACAATTGGTTTCACACCCTATGAGCTAGTATATGGAAAAACAATAGTCCTCCCAATAGAGTTTGAGTACAAGACATTAAGAACACAATGGAGTTGGACATGGGTCTCACATCATCTCAAAAGGAGAGGCTACACCACTTAAATGGGTTGGATGAAATTAGGATGGAAGCAATCCATCACACTGAGATAGTAGAACACTAGAGGACAAAGTGGCATGACCAATACATCAAGACAAAGGAATTTAATGAAGGAGGCTGGGCCTTATTATATGATTCAAGATACAAGGATTTTAAAGGGAAACTCCAATCCAGATGGTTGGGACCTTATGAGATCAACCAAGTATTTCCTAATGGAGTAGTAAAGTTGCACACCATAGATGCAATAAGGTTCTCTCTCCTGGTCAATGGGCATAGGTTGAAACTTTATAAGAAACCAGTATAGAAGGAGGATTTCATTCTTTCTCTCATTTAGTAGTATGGTCCTCTCAGTGATCTAGATATAGGTTCGGAAACACACAATAATGAATCAACAACACTGGAAGTACCAATTTCTTCAGGTGACTTAGTGATTGAGCTACACAACTCAATCCCTGAGATCACTAAGGTCTAATTTATTATTCCACCTCACATGCACACACAACACAGTCACAATGATGTACATAATTTTTTCAAAAGGACCTATCTTATATATACAACTATCACCATTCAAAAAGGGCTCTGTTGCAGTACGGACCTATAGCATAAAAGTTGTCACAATTTAGACAGGACCTGATTTCGAAGATTCCCGTAGTGCTTCTTACCAAGAATTTTTTTTAAAATGGTGCCACATTAATTGCAGCTCACACCTTTTTCAACTCATTTTCCTCACACATGCAACATTAGTCTTATCATAATAAGTACACGTAGCATGCTTATCTTATTTCACGTTGCCAATTCAAATTTTAAGAATTTGAACTGTCACATCACTAACCATCATCCATCTATTCCATTTCATTTCATTACACCTAACAATTTATCATTCATTTACCTACAATTAATTCTTATCACATCAAATAATCATTCAAATATATTTTATATAGCTAACCTACGCGACATTCAGTTAATCACCTCCGATAGGTACGCAAAGTACATTACCATAATTGTCATGAATTTATTAATGCTTTCATTATGTATATCCATATTAAATTAAGCATGTGATATATTCATTAAATTTATTTCCATTTTCTCTAATCATACCTTCACCTATCATGAGTTGAAGTAAGGTCACTTCAAACCTTAAGTTGGGGGGAGGGTACAATATCAACCTATTTTTTTATTTTTTGCCACCTAAAACCAAATGCAAATAAACATACGTGACATGTAAACCCTTTTTGTCTTAAATTGCACCTACACCTTTTGTTGTTATATTGTCAATTCCCTAAATCCTGTGATTCTGAGCTAATTAAATTGATATAGAAGAGAAGGGAAGTTACAGTTACAGTATAGTCATAGTGAAGAGTGCATGTAAAAATAATAGAGTAATAGAAGGGTTTGAGGGTGGTGAAGTTGAAATTGAGTTAAATTTCTAAGGTTGGAACATTGAGCAGAGGTAAAGTGGTTCACCAATGGGAGGTGACGTTATTAGAAAATAGTCATCAATGCATAAATAGATATTAGAAGATGCATTGGTATTGCCTATCTTTACAAGGGTCGGTTGGCTAGATTACTTTCTAAAGCTGACAGAGTTTGACAATGAAATAACAAGGAGATTTGCAGCTGAATTATAGCTTGACGAAGCCATGGTAAAAGGGTTGTCAATAGATGCATCTGAAGGAGCAATAACACAAGTATCTAGTTTACCTAGGGCTGGAGCAAAGTTTCTAGTTCAAGCAGATGCAGTGGTTGCAAGAGAAGAATTATGTGAGTGAGGAGAAAACTTAGATTCATCATCCCAAGGTACAAAAATAATTTCTCTTCCATGGATTTGGGCCAGCGGTGCTTCTTATGTTATTATATACCTTACTTGTGATGGTAGAAAAAATCTTCTATACATTATACATTTCAAATTACTTAGTCATCTTTGCCATAATAGACTTGTAAATGTGCCTGATTACCTCTACAATATGCTAAAAAGGATGGCATCTGAATACTAGAGAAAACAGAGTGATACAACTTTACCACATCATTGTTTAATAGCCCTATTAGCAAAAAGGAGCTTGAGAATTCAATATTACTAGAGATCTTGGGAAGACTTTGTGAATTGTCAAGATATTAATAGTCTACTTGAGGCACGTGCAGTGCCTAAAACCCTAGAATCGCAAGCTACACCTACAAGAGGTAGTTCTCATATTTCACCTATGGCTTCACCTACCTATAGCCAAGGTGAGCCTGAGGAAGATAATTTGCATAAATCATCACCTACAGCATCTAGGCAACATGCAACAAAGAAGACTCCATCCACCTCTAAGACACCAAAACTTAAGAAAAAGGGGGATAGCTCTTCTACACCTTCAAAGGTGAAGAAGAAAAAGGAAACACATAAAGAAACATCTGATACACCTAGGCGTTTAGGCTGGTTGAAAAATCAATGCATTATGAGGGGGAGTGTGGAAAAACCAGAATAGGAGACAAAGGGAAAGGAACATCAGGAAGAGGATGTGATGTTGGTTGAAACAGACTCAAAAATCAAGGGAAATACCTTTGGAAATGTGCATACGATTGCAAAGAGGAAGTGGTATGTATCCACCACTTCTGATTTAGACTTAGAAGATGTATTTATTTCCCAGAAAATAAGAAAGAAAACTCCAAATAGCCCTAATAGTGAAGACTATGATTGTACAAGGGGTGGTAATGAACAATTTTTAGAAATAGAGGAAATATTTTTAGAGGATAGAAATATTAGGAAGGAGCTTCAGGAATCTCAAATAGAATTAAATAGTTGGAGGAACTAGTGCAAGGTTATGAGAAAAGAGACATAGAAAGTGAGACAAAGATACAAGAATTAGAGTAGAAATTATAGACATATGGGCATGGTACAAAGTTGGACCTATTGGCACAGTTGGCCATGACCAAAATAGGGGATGGAGAACTTACAAAAAAAACTCAAAAACCTCCTACCATAAAAACACCAATTTACCACACAAATTTGTCTCTTAGATATCAATTGTGGAAGTTCACTGATGAATTCTCACGGGAGAAAGAAAAGTGGAGAAAGGAAAAATAAATTTTGATTACAAAGCACACCAAAGTGTTGGAGGGAAAGGACACTGAATTGAGTAAAATGATAGTCACAATGGAAGAAATAACAGATAAGGCTCCCCAAATTATCAAGTGTATGCCCCCAGCTAGAATATATGCCTTGTTTCTCCAAGAAAAATTCTTAAGTTTTCAATTTAGCAGGCTGATTATCAACAAACCAGTTTACATGAGAAGAAAGCTTGAATTTCTCCATGTTTTTGTTGATGCAATCTCTAATGAACAAGACTAACTATGTGAGTACTATCTTCACAATTATGTGGTTTCAGAGGATTCACAATGGAACCCCTTAATGTTTGTAGGGAATTTGCAGGTAAGAGCTTTAACATCCTATTTTAGAAATGAACAATTTAGAGGTGAACTCATGGAGGAGTATGCAGAAAGAGAAAAGTTAGTTGCACTTCTAGTGAGGAAAGAGTCCAAAGATCCCGATGATATAATAGATGAGTGGTTACTACTCATGAAACACAAGGGTGTAGGAGGAAAGATTATGAGAGTAAGGATACATGACTACAATAGAATGCAAACAATGGCAGTTGGGTTAGTTTAAAATTATTATAAACATGTATAGGAAAGGTGGAACAATTTGACTCCAAAGCTACAAAGGAAGGAAACTCATTCAATATATAACTTCATATCTATGATTGAAAGAGTGGAAAGGTACATGAATATTGTTGTTTATCAAGCAACTAAATGGATACCACTCACATTCCAACCACCCATGCTCCTTTATCCAACCCCGCATTGGACAAAAGACAAGATGAAGGAATGTGAGGAGATTGAGCTTACTAGGATGAAGATACTTGCAGCTTACAGAGGATTCTACTTGAAGCAGACCAAGGTAGTAGATATTATCATGGACCTCAGGGAGATTACACTACATTATAATATGTACACCTAGTGCATTTCTCTTGAGGGCAAGCAAAAGTATAGTTGGGGGGTGATGAGTCCATTTATTAGTCTATTTCCTGATGTTTTTACGCATGTTTATAGACATTATCAGACAATCCTTTCAGACATATTCCTATGCTATGCTATCTTTTCATGCTTATTATACAACCTTGGACCTGAATTAGAGTAATGGAAATATAGTTATGATATAGTAGCATTGCATGATTTATATGTGGATATGTATGGAATGTGATTAGAATTATGTGTTTAATCATGGTAGTTAGCTTTGTGTATATGTTTTTTGGGTTAACCTCTTGCAGCCCAAGGAGAAATTGTAGCCTATAACAACTGAAATTTGTAGCCAACAATAAAAGGAGGTCTTGGACAATGAAATAGGGGAAGTTCCAGAACGAGCTAAGTGTAATAACTACTGTGTGGAGACACTTGATAGAGTTAGTCGTGCATCATTATGACAGTTAACAAGGCACTGAAGAAGAATAATTCTTTTATTGATAGCATTCTAGATAATTGATTATTTATTCCATGTGTAGATCTATTTATAGACTTTTAATCCTATTTTAACTCTTGTTTCTTTTCAATTGTAATTTGAATAATTCAAATCTTAATCACACACTCTAATATCTAGGGAGTTGTAGTTAATGATTTCAATTGATATTTGTGTTTAGAATAAACTCCCCCATGCCTATGTATAGTCGATGGTTAAGTATTTAGATAGTTAGTTGATTAATCTCATACTGGTGATTTTATTATCAATTATTTCCCAGTTTCCAGTTGTAATCTACAAGACATGTTGATTTTTCATGAATGGTTTTCTTGAATACAATCTTTGAGAAAGATTTTATGTGATCTTTTGGAATGTATAATGAATGAAGTTCAAGTTGATATGGTTGCATAGAATCTGAAGATTTAGATTTGGTTTTAGTTACTTGTGAAGACAACCACTTGAGTTGGCCACTCAAGGTATCTATTCTTAACTACATTCATAGTTGTTTTACTTTTGTTTAGCAGTTATTTCTATTAAGTCATTACTTTATAAATTGCATGTAAGTTGAAATATTCTCATATGGTGATTATAAATAATGGTTGTTCATGTGCATGAATGCATTCAATTGACTTGTAGTACTCTAAAGGATAGATTAAGTTTAGTTACTAGTTTTGAGTTTGTTTCAGTAATTATCTGTTATCAACAGTTCAACAATAGATTATGTTGTGGGAACCCGTATCCATTAGCAATAATTTACTCCATTCACTATTGTGCGTTTTTGTGATTTCCAACAAGTAGAATACCTTTAATAGGATAACCTAGATAATCTTAGGTATTTTAAAGCACATATAGTGCCAATACCATTACAATTTTACAAGCCCTAGTTGATAATTTAATGAAGTATTTGCAATGTTGAGTGGATTGTTTAGCTAGGCCATTCCTCTGAATTGTGTAATTTCCACCAAGTTTACAAGATACTAGTTTAGACTCTACACATGGTTCGTCAAGTAACCTTCCACCTATTTGTTTAAAATATCTATTTTCCAATTTGTTTATGGGTGGTAGTTGCTACTAGGTGTGAGCTCATTTCTATCCAACTAAAAAATATCTTACCAAAACTAGCTCAATAACCAACTATCTTTGAAATTTATGATGATCTTAGGTAATCCATGGAGTCTCAACACTTTCTTAAAGAACAAATCAACAACTTGTGATGTCTTCAAATTAATAGAAATAGAAAATAAATATGCATATTTTATGAGTATCTACAACAACATATATGTATTCCTTACTGTTGAGAATAGGTGACTCAATATTACTGGCGTTCAAGTTTCACCTTCATCACTATGATAGTTGAATGTTGACATGATAGTGTTTCAAGTCTCATCGATACCTCGACAAGATTTTCAAAATTCATGTTTCAAGTTTGCATTGGCGGTAAAGTTGTGTCGGGAATACATTATTTTGTTGGAGAAAGTATCTAAGTAGTCTCCTCGATAACCTGTTGTAGGGGTTTGTGTCTTCATCGGTGGGATAGTGCTATATCGCTAGACATGAAATGGAGTCTCCTCGATGTCCCAATGGGCAATTATGTCTTTGTTTCAATGGGAGGTGTTAAACCGTTCCCTCGACATCCCGATGGGATGGAGCAGTAAGTGACAGACTTGTATCAAACATTGAGTGTTTGGAGAGACATGGTCTCGTGTCTCTTCGACACTTCGGTGGCTGAACATCTTGGTGGGTATGCATGTTGAAGTGAGTGTTGGAATTCAAAGAAAGATTGTCTCAGGTCTTTGTGATGCTTTGATGGTAAGCGTTGGCAAAGGAAGTAACTAGAGACATGTCGAGGTGAAACTAGGAATTCAAAGAGAAACTGTTCCTAGTCTCTTTGACATTCCAACAAGGGAATGCAATGATAGTTATGACTGTACAGTTCAACACGAAGATGTAACGCTTGGCTTCTTGGAATGATTGGAAACTATATGTGAATTCCATAGTGCATTGTACACAATGGTAACATATAAATGATTTGATATTGTTCAAGAGGTTGATTAGGGAAATGTTATGCTTTTAGAATTGGAATTGACTCTATAAACTAATTGTATAGGAGCGAATTTTCACCCCTAACACAAATTCCCCTTTACCCCCTTACACTTTAGAAAACCTAAGGCGAAGGCTTAATTCCACTTAATCCTGTTGTCCACATTCCACTTGGCGCCTATTTTGTGTGTCGGTGGGGGCATTTCTATTGGGGACGCCCACGCGATGCGCAGACGTCTGCACGATGCACTTACATTCCTAGAAAATTCCTATGGCTGGAGACTATAGAGACATTAAATTTCCTATTGGAAGCCGAAGTGTAATGCCCCTCTTCGGCTGGCTGACCCGAATATGGCCGTTTTTCATCCTTTCCTTCATATTATTCATTCATTCATCCATTGTTATCTTCAATAGAAGTTGGGCAAGATTGTTTGAGCACTCTCTCCATTCCATTCATCTATCTTCAAGCTTTGTAGCAACACTTTACACTCCATAACAACAATCCACTACTCCATCACTCCGATAGTGCGAGTATAGTATGAACACCATTGCAACAGAGGCTTGAGTTCCTCTCATTTTATCCTCCACAAGCCTTGAGCGCTTTGGACGAAGGTGGTAAGATCCTCTTATCTTCTCTATCGCCTTTGATTGAGTAAACACGTACTATTTGTAGTGTCTTTTATTTATGTAGCTTTTATTTAATTCTTTATCTTTATTTCTATCATTGCAAACTTGGCTGTTCGTGGAGGTGAAAACACCAAAATGAGGGTCTAACTGAGGTAGGCCCCTAAACAGCCCCAACATTTTCCCTCTTTGTTGTGTGCAGGTGGAGAGATCTTGAAGCAAGCTAGCGAGAATATTGTTGTGCGAGATTGTCTTTGTCACCCTTGCGGAAATATACTTCCTTTATCACATTCATCCCTATTTTGCATTCTTCTTAGTCTCATTCTGTTGTTCAAGAAACCTCTAAACTAGGCTAGCAATCCTTTCTTGAGGATTTAACCTCATTTCTCTAGTTTTCTGGTCGTACGGATGCCAACGCGCTTGTGAGACGTCACCACGTCGCACTGTCATCCCAAAACCTCACTTTTTTCCTTTGACAAAGAGCTACTTGAGACACAAAGTTGATCTTAAAAGGCGACTTGTCTAGTCTCCCTTCGACTCTCAAGATTGAAAAGTGGTCAAAGGACACATAGTCCTTATCATTCTCATCCCCCTATCCTAATCTTCCTTGTAATTGAGGTAAGTTAGGGAAGCCTTTTCGCTCTTGGTCTTTTGTGACTTAGGGCCTTGTAGTGGTTGGTCCCCCTCTTACATTTTTGGTGAATCTGATGTGAACCAACGTCTAACCGTTTGTCGATGTCCTAAGCCTTTTCTCTTATACCTTTTGATCATAGTGCGTTATTGTGTTGTGAGGGTTTATGAGTGTCACAACCTAGTCCACGACCTCTGGGCATATTGTCAAGAGAATTTTGTGACACCTTCCGATGGAGAAGATGAAGGTCTCTTCTAGCTTCACTATAGGCCTTTTCTCTGGATACACGGTTGGTCTATCCACGTAGGAGCACGTATCACGAGGCGAATCTAGGTTAATTGATGAAACTGATTACGTCCCTACCCCTCTTGTGTCATCAACCTCCTCATATGTAGATGAGAACAAGGCCATCTATATCCCTTCTGAATACATCATTAGCCTCAGTAAAGGGTTGGGTGCATTAGAAAACCACCTAGAAGGAAACCCAAAATTGGCTAGGGTTTCTAAAGTGATAAGTGAAATAAAAAACATGGTAGGTAAAGACCTGACAAGCATAGAACTCCTGGCTAGTCTCACTGGTCTGGTCAAGGCATGTGCCCCTTCGAACCATAGTCACATGGTATGAGGTGGCCTCTTCGGAGAATAGGAGAGACAACTGGAAATTTCAATGCCTCCTACATCCGTATACATCACTGACGCGGTCCCTTTGGTTAGTGTGCCTGTCACTTTCGAAAACTCTAAAATTGTCAAAGTAAACATAAACCCTTTAGGTTTCTACTTCACCCCTTTTGTCGCCTCCGATGGTGGAGGGCTTGGCGAGATGATTGGTGGAGGATTTGGTGGTGGAAAATTTGAAAGTGGAGGTGGCCTTGGTAGAGGCGGTTCCGGTGGAGGTCATGGTGGTGGCCTTGGAAGCGACGGTGGCTTAGACAAAGGTCACACCGATGGCAGTGGCATCGATGGTGGCTCCAGTAGTAGTCATGATAGTGGTCTAGGTGGTGGTCATGGCGGAGGTCTAAGTGGTGGCTCTGGTAGTGGATCTAGTGGTCCTATGTCTTCTAATGACCCTATTCTGAATACCCTTCTTCAGAATATGGGGAAGATGCAGAATCAACTAGAAAACCTTTCCCAGGCCTCAACCCAGCCTATTTTCCAACCTTTCTTCTGACACAACCCATTGTTGGTTGCAATTTTAAACACTCCTTTCCCGCAAGGGATGTAGATTCCAAAATTCAAAAATACGGTGGCAAAGCGGACTCGTAGACACATGTCCACTTTTAACACTTTGTGCACAAATTTCTTCCATCATGATGCATTGATGGTGAAACTACTCCCCCGATCCCTCAAAGACACAACACTGGACTGGTACTGTTCTTTGCCTGATAATTCCATCTTCACATTCAATCAACTTGTGAACCAATTTTTGCAATAGTTCCAAGCCAATATCAGACCAAAGATGACCTTCTCAGACCTTGTTCAGCACAAACACAGGGACAATGAGAAGATTACAAAATTTATAGCGTGATACCAAACACTCTTCTCACAAATCTCGTATCTGTTACCCGAATCTGATGTATAGAAGGTATTCATGTAGGGAACTTACAAAGGCCTTGGCAAGAGAAGCTCGCCCTCGTGAAGTATCCTTCTTTTGCACACTTGTGTGCGGCTTTACAAGAGTACTAGCAGGTGGTGGTTCAATTCAGAGGTCCTCCCTCGTGCTCCCATTTTGAAGGGAGATCTGTCGAATCGATCTCTGGAAGAGGTAAAGATGTTGCGAATGTAGTAGCCGTTGTGGATAACAATGGCCTTAGATGTGTTGAAAGTTCACGAAGCTATCCAAATCTTATTCTTCCATCTTGCAAAAGTTGTTGAAAGATAAGATCCTTACCCTGCCGTCCCCTAAACCAGTTAGGGAACTGTATCCTAACTGGTATGAAGCAAATCCATATTGTCAGTACCATCAAGTTAACAAACATGATACCAAACGTTGCATGTGCCTGCGCCATGAGATATAGGATCACATCAAGGATGATACTATCCGTCTTGATGGGAGTAAGAAAAACATGAACAAATCAATGGTGAAAGCTAACATTGACTTGCAGATATACACAAACCCATTTCCATCACATTTTGCTAACATGATTATCGATCTCTTCGATTTTGTTTCTTGCCCCGAGGCGTATGTTAACATGGTTAGTGTTACTTCCTCTCCTCTTCTTCCGACTGGTTCATCTAATGTAACGTTTACTTAGTAAGATGTGCCAGCAAATGGTAAACCTTTTCTGCTTTATATTCCTGCTCGCCTCAATGGTAACATTGTGACGGGGTCTTAGTCGACCCCGTGAGTAGAGTGAATGTCATCACAGAGGAGACATTACTCTTAAACTCCCTACAAAGGGAGGAATACGAAAAAACAAAATCTATCATCGGTACGCATGATGGACTTTCTCTTAAACCTTATGGATCGATAATGTTATCCTTCCTGGTTGGACCCAAGATTGTAGACATGGTCTTCGATGTTATTTTCGAGTTGGACCTATTTAGAGTGAAGCTAGGCATACCTTGGTTGGATTTCATGAATGGGATCACCTCCATAATCCATGAGTACCTTATGTTTTTCCATGAGGGTGTCATGCACATGGTGCATGATACTAGATATCAGTCGGTGGTATCTCGTGGGGGATATTTGTTGGATCAATTTTGGTCCACTCCTATCGGTCTACTCTCTAAAAGAACGAACCTACTTTACAAGAACTATGTGAAGTATAAGACTGGAGGCAAGGGACAGCCGAAGTTGACCCTTCCTGTAGCTAAGCATCTACTTGCCTCCTCCTACCGAAAGGGAAAGGAGAAGCTCGCTCCCTCTCGGGCTAATTTTTCCACTCCCCTCTCTTGGGAAGAGTATTGGATGAACAAGCCTGGGTTCTACCCTCTGATTCCGATGATGCCTCCTTGGCGAAATCCCAAGATCAAGATATCAAATCTCCCTAATGGGTCCCCAGGACCATGGTACTATCTATATGGAAGAAAGATAGGGTCGCAAAGAGAATTCACCCCTTGACCTCTTCCCATTCCCCCGAATAGAAAGGGGCCCACCTCTGAGGTGGTGGGGTCTATTCCTCCTGCTATTTTTGAACCTGCTCATCCTACTCCCATTCAGGATTCTTCCCTTTCGTTGGAAACAATTATGGAGGACATTCCCATGACTGAGAAAAATCCTTCCGTCCCTTCACAAGTTTTGGCTTCTGGTTCAAAGAGCCACAGAAACCACCTTGCATGCGAGCGCAAGCGTCGGCGAAAGGCTCTCTTTGCTGAGCAAGCCTCCTTACAGAAGAAGGAGGAAGAAAAGACAACACCTCCTACCATTTCCTCCTCTTTCCCCTCTTCTTCCTTTGATCTAACTAGCTCTGAATCTCTTTTGGCTCCCGCTGTGAGCGCACATGCGCCTGGAAAGGTGCAGGTGTTTATCGCTCCTTCTGAGGAGCTGCCCTTGTTGACTTTCGTTTTTGATGTCTCACCTTTCCTGAAGCCTGTGGATATGGTTAAAACTTTGGTCATATCCATTGTGGTTCTTTCCTCTTCTCCCTCGACCCTCCTTGCTTCGTTTGTGGGGAGTTCACTTCCCTTGATGAAGAAGAAGGTAGAGAATGGTCCCTCCAGCAATGGAGGATGTAAGAAGAGCCCACCTCCTCTGAAAGGTGGCCTCGCACTGACTTGTTATGTCCTAGTGACGGAACCAGCTCCTGCCTCCCCTAAGTTTGTCACTGCTCCCGAGTCTCTTGGTGAACCTAGCGGTGAACCTCCTGTGCGAACTCCTTTGTCTACTGAAGTGAAGCATGGCACTCCTATTAAGTGTATGTTTAACTCGGTGGATAAAGTTCTAACCTTGTCACCAATCTTTGCAAAGTTTTTGACCTTAGACTGACAAGAGTTGAGTGACAGAGACCTTACCGGTCCCTCTACCTTGGCCCTTGTTGCGGGAGGATCAGAAGCTCCTCCCATTAACATTACACCATTGTAGGCTCGTCATCCTTCCCCCTATGATGATCTAGAATGGGAAGCTAATGACCTCTTGGTCGAACAGTGTTAAGGGGAGACCCTCTTCTTGATCTTTAGATTAGATGTGTGTGTGTGTGTGTGTTGTGAGGTGTTCCCCCATAATCATGCTATATGTGCATGGATGACCCTTGTCACCCCTGTTGGTGCTTGAATATAGGCGTGGTGTTTGTGTTGTAAAAATTCCTCTATATGTATCTCTATTCTTCCATGTTTGTGATTGACTTTCGGTAAATTGGGGATGATGCAAAGCGTTAGGAGCATTTAGGCCTCCTTCCATGTTGACCCAATTTTTTAGTTTCCACTTTGTCTTTCGTGCATTCTTCCTGATCTGGTTGGGGATTGATGATCTTTCACCTTGCGTCGTGGTTACCTATCACATATATAAATAAAGGCAGATCTGACCCTGTGACACCAGATCCTCTTGTGCCCTTTGTGTGTGGTCTCTTTTCTTTTACCTTTCTCTTTATCTTTCTCTCTTCTTTTCATGAGTTCTCCCTTTTATGTGTGACAATGTTACTTCTACATTACATGATCTTTAGAAAATGCATTTGTTACCAAATAAATATTTTCTCAAAGATCCTTCACACACTTCTTTATTAGAATTGCATTCTCAACTACCCTAGTGAAACATGTTTCCTTCATCACGGGTTCATAAAGAAAGGACTTGGAAAAACTCCTCTGAAGCGAGAACGGTCTTAGTCTTCCCCTCGCATGGGCACATCTCCTTCCTTTTGAATTCCTTGATGAAGTGAACATATTTCAAAAGGATTCCTTGATGGTGAATTTATTCGAGAAAGAAGACGATAGCTTTTGGACAGTGTGTCCTTTGAGTGGACCCGTCCTTTTCACATCAGGTTCCCAAGGGACCCCTTCAAAAGTTTTCAACAAGTTCTATGGCATCTAGGTCGGGGGCAGCCTGACTAGACCGGTTTTGCATCTTCATGTCTAGCTCGGGGCAGCCCGTCTAGATCGGTTTTACTTCTTTGCATTTAGTCTGGGGGTAGCCCGACTAGGCCTACTTCTCATCCTTACGTCTAGCTTGGGGGTAGCCCAACTAGACTTCACCTTTTGAAAAATGTGTCCCTTGAGTGGACCCTCCTTCCTTTTGAAGGGTTCTCGAGGGACCCCTTTGAAAGTCTTACAACTTAGTGATGGTTTGCATGACTGTCCATTCACTGGCCTGTGCGGCTGCTTCTTGACATGTTCTATCTGCGGGTAAACATGTCGCCCTCTCTGACTCTGTGGAATCCCTTTTACTCGGTCTCCCTCATGTGATATTTCTTGGGGGATACCTTCCTTGCAGGTCTATGGGTCTGTAAGGTGCTCTTCCTAGTTTCCTTCATGTGAGAGTTCTTGAAGGATACCTCCCTTGCACTTTTGTGAGCCTGTAAGGTACTTTAGCTCTTCAACTTCATAATTCTACAGAACTATGGAGTCCTTTCCTATGCTTCCGAGTTCACCAGACCGTGCTCTGCTTCCTCGCCGGTTCAGGTATACATCTCTTACTCTTACTACTCTACTTTATCAAATCACTCATCAATATTCATGCCCGCTAAAGTGGGGGAAAAATGTATAGGAGCGAATTTGCACCCCTAATGCAAAATCCCCTTTACCCCCTTAGACTTTAGAAAACCTAAGGCAGAGGCTTAATTCCACTTAAGCCCGTTGCCCACATTCCACTTGGAGCCTGTTTTGTGTGTCAGTGGGGGAATTTATGTCGGGGACGCCCACGTGACACGCAGACGTCTGTGTGGCGTTCTTACATCCTTGGCAGATTCTTGCGGTTGGAGACTGCAGAGACGTTACACTTCCTATTGGAAGCCTAAGTGTAGCACCCCTCTTTGGCTGATCAACCCAAATATGGCCGTTTTTCATCCTTTCCTTCATATTCTTCATTCATTCATCCATTGTTCTCTTCAACAAAAGTTGGGCAAGATCATTTGAGCACTCTCTTGATTCCATTCATCCATCTTCAAGCTTTGTAGCAACACTTTACACTCCATAATAGCAATCCACTACTCCATCACTCTAATTATGCGAGTACAGGATGAACACCATTGCAACAGAGGCTTGAGTTCCTCTCATTTTCTCCTCCACAAGCCTTGAGCGCTTTGGATGGAGGTGGTAAGCTCCTCTTATCTTTTTATCGCCTTTGATTGAGTAAGCACGTACTATTTGTAGTGTCTTTTGTTTATGTAGCTTGCATTTCCTTCTTTATCTTTATTTCTATCATTGCAAATTTGGTTGTTCGTGGAGGTGGAAATACCAAAACAGGGGTCTGACTGAGGGAGGCCCCTAAACAACCCCAAAATTTTCCCTCTTTGTTGTGTGCAGGTGGAGAGATCTTGAAGCAAGTTGGTGAGAAGATTGTTGTGCGAGATTGTCTTCATCACCCTCGCGGTAATATATTTCCTTTATCATGTTTGTCCCTATGTTGCATTCTTCTTAGTCTCATTCTATTGTTCAAGAAACCTCTAAACTAGGCTAGCAATCCTTTCATGAGGATTTAACCTCATCTTTCTAGTTTTCTAGCCGTATGGACGCCAACACACCTGTGAGACGTCAGCGCACCGCACTGTCATCCCAGAACCGCGCTTCTATCCTTTGACAAAGAGCTACTTGAGACGCAGAGTTGACCTTAAAAGGTGACTCATCTAGTCTCTCTTCGACTCTTAGGATTGCAGAGTGGTCGAAGGACACATATTCCACATCATTCTCATCCCCCCTATCTTAATCTTCCTTGCAATTGAGGTAAGTTAGGGCAGCCTTTCCGCTCTTGGCCTTTCGTGACCTGGGGCCTTGCAGTGGTTGGTCCCCCTCTCTTACACTAATACCTGGAAGAGCAAGTTTTGAAACTTGTATGTAAATGTCTTTTTACTGTAATACAAGTGAGAACTACTTTGGTGTGTGGGTTTTTCTCCCGTAAGGGTTTTCCCATGATAAATATGGTCTTCAAATTATGTTATGATTTAATTCTTTGTTATGTTAATTTCATGAAATATGTATCTTAATTGAACTGTAATCGTGAAAATTGAATAAACTTTATGTATCTCTCTCCTATAAAATTGGTGTTAGGAAGGTGTTTCCACACCTACCTTTCCTTATAGGTGGTATCAGAGCCTGGTCAGTTGTGTTATCCTTGTGGGTGAGTCAGGTTTTTTGAGTTGATTTTGTCAATTGGGAGTTTTGCAGAAAGAATTAATTTGAAAATGTTACCAATTTGAGATGGTGAGCACATCTAGAAGAATAAAAATTGATAAATTTAATGGTGGAAATTTTGAGTTGTGGAAAATCAAAATGGAGGATTTACTTGTTGATCGAGATATTTGGGAAGTAATTTCTAGAAATAAACCAGCAACAACATCTCAAACTGACTGGGATGCAAAGGATCGAAAAGCCAAAGGTCTGATTAGACTTTGCTTGGCTGATTATGTTCTCTTGAACGTCCATGAGGAGAAGACAACTAAACTTCTGTGGAAGAAGCTGGGTGATATTTATCAAGGAAAATTACTATTGAATAAGTTATTCTTGAGGAAGAAGATGTACTCTTTAAAAATGGAGGAAGGGAAATTTGTAGTAGATCATTTAAATACATTTAACATGATCATTGCTCAGTTGACATATGTTGGTGTGAAAATCGATGAAGAGGATTATTGTATGCTTCTGATATGTTATTTACTTGACACTTGGGATCATTTAGTAATGGCTATTGGGAGCAGAACAACCACTTTCAAGATAGAAGATATGGTTGCTTCACTGCTATCAAAAGAAATGTGAAGGAAATCTTCTTAGATGGCCAAGGAGGCTCTTGTTGTTCGAGGTAGATCGAAGGAGAAAGGGAAGAAAAAGGACAAGAAGTTGAAATCCAAGTCAGAGGGGATATCAAAGTCTCTTGGCAAGAAGCACAAGGTGAAGTGTTGGAATTGTGGGTGGACTAGACACATCTGAAAAGATTACAAAGAAGAGAAGAAGAAAAGAAATAGAAATTCTTCTGATAACGAATCTTCTCAAAGTGATGCAAATGCCTTCATTGCAGCGTTGGAAACTCACACAACAAATTATGTTTGGTTGATTGACTCGTGTGCATGTTTTCACATGACCTCTCATAGAGGTCGGTTTTGTAAATACGAAAAAGTATGCTAGTGGAAATGTGTATTTGGGAGATGATTCTCACCTTGAAATTGTGGGTCGTGGCAGAGTCAAAATTCAATTTCTCGATGGAAGAATTAAAGGAATAAATGATGTAATGCACATACTAGGTATGGATCAAAATTTACTGTCTATAAGGAAGCCTAATGATGTTGGTGTACAAGTTTCTTTTTTGAACGGTATATGTAAAATGAATAGACATTCTATGGTGTTGGCTAAGGGTGCACAAATTGGAACTCTGTATAAGCTGGATGCACATGTTATACAATGTAATAGTGCTTTTGTAAATTCATGTAATTCAGATCAAGTAGAGAAGGAAAATGTTGTACCTGTGAGTGCAAAATCTTTAGAGGTGAAGCTCCCAGTAGAGAAAACTATGTTGTGGCATCAAAGGCTCAGCCACATTGGTGAAAAAGGATTAAAAGCCTTGAAAAATAAAATCCTGGTTGAAGGGCTTGATGATTGTAACCTTGAATCTGAATTTTGTGAACATTGTATATATGGAAAGCATCATTGTGTTTCTTTTTATTCGAGTCCTCATAAATCTTCTGGAATTTTGGATTACATTCATGCTGATGTATTTGGTCTAGTAAATGTACCTTCGTTATCAAAATCTATTTATTTTGTATCATTCATAGATGACTATTCAAGAAGAACATTTATGTATTTTCTAAAAAGAAAAAACATAAGTTTTCAATCGGTTTAAGGAATTTAAAACCTTGGTAGAAAATCAGACTAGTAGAAAAATTAAATGCTTGAGGATAGATAATGGAGGTGAATTTTGTTTAGCAGAGTTCGATAAGTATTGCAAAGACCATGGAATTAAAATATATAGGAATACTCCTTACACTCCACAACAAAATGGAGTTGCTAAAAGGATGAATAAAATGTTGACGGAAAGGGCGAGAAGTATGTTGAGTAGTGCTGGTTTGGAACAAAACTTCTAGACTGAGGCTATAGCTACGGTGTGTTATTTAATTAATGGATCTCCCACTTCAACGCTTGTGGATAAAACACCTATGAAAGTGTGGTCTGGTAGAAAGATCTCTTTGAGACACATTAGAGTATTTGCTATGAGGCATATGCATATGTGTTGAATGAGGAAAGATCTAAATTGGAGAACAAGTTAGTAATATGTATCTTCATCGGTTATAGGATTGGTGTGAAAGGGTACAAGCTTTCAAATCCAGTTACTGAGGTGTTGTAAGAAAAAGTGTAATCTTTCATGAGCTGAAACCTTCTTCTGTTGATCTACAGTCAAAGGTGAAAGAAGCAGAGAACAAGGAGGTAGTTGAAATTCCAATTACTCCAGAGGAGGAACCACACACTCCTAGTGGACCTATTAATGAGGAGAGCTCAAGAAACTCTAAAAAAATTGATCTTGAAGAAGAACCTCAACCTCAGCCTATGAGGAGGTCTACGTGTGAGAAGCGACAACCTGAAAGGTTTGGTTTTTCTATGTTAGATTCTAGTTGTGCCTATGCTTTGATTGCTAGCAATGATGAGCCTAGAACTGTTAGGGAGGCATTGGATATGTCTGATTTAGGTTTCTGGTTGGAAGCCATGAATGAAAATATGGCATCATTGAAGAAGAATGAAACTTGGGATCTGGTACCTTTTCTTGAAGGTTGAAAGCCTGTTGGGTGCAAATGGGTATTTAAAAATAAAATCATTCTGGATAGTAGTTTTGAGAAGCATAAAGCAAGTTTGGTCACAAAAGGGTATTTCCAAGTGGAGGGAATTGACTATGGAGAAATATTTTCTCCTGTGGTGAAGTTGACATCAATCATATTTCTATTGTCACTTGCAGCAGTGTATGACTTAGAGATCGAGCAGATGGATTTGAAGACACCATTTCTTCATGGTGACTTGAATGAATAAATTTACATGTGCCAGCCAAAGCACTTCATTGAAAAAGGTAAGGAAAATGTGGTTTGCAAGTTAAAGAAATCTCTGTATGGTTTAAAACAGTCACCTAGAATGTGGTACCAAAATTTTGACAGTTATGTGCTGTATTTGGGATTTGTGAGATTGAAGTCTGATCATTGTGTGTATTTCAAGACTGATAATGGTCAACTTCTTATTATTTCCCCATATGTGGATGACATGTTATTCATTGGGAATAGTAAGGGTATGATTTCTGATTTAAAATCTCTATTGTCAGCATAGTTTGAAATGAAAGATTTAGGCATTGTTAGGTACATTATGGGGATGGAAATCAGAAGGGATAGAGGAAATAGAAAACTTTGGCTCAGTCAGAGCAAGTATATTAATCCTGTCCTAGAGAGATTTAACATGACAGATTGCAAATAGTTAGTTTTTCCAGTGTTGGAGGGAATAAAAATTTATGTTGAGGATTGTCCAAAATCTCCTACTGAGATGGAGGACATGACTGAGGTGCCTCATGCAAGTGTAGTTGGTAGTTTAATGTATGTAATGGTTTGTACTAGGCCAGACATTACCCAAGCAGTGGGAGTACTTAGTCAATTTATGGCTAATCTAGGAAGATTGCATTGGGATGCTATGAAGAGAGTTTTCAGATATTTGAAGGGTACTCCTAAGTACGCCTTGTGCTATCATGGTTACTCTACTGGATCTCAGAGTTCAGTTAGTATTTATGGATATGTGGATTCTAATTAGGTAGGGGACATTGACAACAAAATATCCACCAATGGATATTTGTTCACATGGAATGGCGGTGTAGTTAGCTAGATGAGCAAGCAACATGCTATAGTTGCTTTGTCCACTACTGAGGCTAAGTATATGGCAGAAACTCACGCCTATAAGGAAGTTGTTTGGCTTAGACGTTTGTGTTTTGATATTGGTTTTGATGCAGGGAAATTTTTTATTTTTTGTGTCAATCAAAGTGCTATTTGTTTGGCGAAAAATCCAACTTTCCATGCCAAGACGAAACATATTAACGTGTAGTATCACTTTGTTCGTGATATGGTGGAGGATGGAAAAGTTAATTTGGAGAAGGTTGATACTCTGAAAAATGTTGTTGATGCATTGGCGAAGTCTGTGAGCGTGGATAAGTTCAAATGGTTCTCCAGTTCAATGGGCCTTGGGGCCTATGATATTTAGTGACTTCAAGCATCGGAGGAGCCAGTAAGTTCTTCATCAAGTGGGAGAATGTTGAGAATAGGTGACTCAATCTTACTGGCATTCAAGTTTCACCTTCATCACTGTGACAACTGAATGTCAGAATGACAGTGTTGCAAGTCTCATCGATACCTCAACAAGCTTTTCAGACTTCATGTTTCAAGTTTGCATTGGCGATAAAGTTGTGTCGAGCAGACATTGTTTTGTCGGAGAAAGTATCTAAGTAGTCTCCTCGATAACCCATTGCAAGGGTTTGTGTCTTCATCGGTGGGACATGAGTGCTATATTGCTAAGACATGAAATGGAGTCTCCCCAATGTTCCGATGGGAAGTTGTCTCTGTTTCAGTGGGAGGTGTTAAATCTTTCCCTCAATAATAACCTATTACAAGGGTTTGTGTCTTCATTGGTGGGACATGAGTGCTATATCGCTAATACATGAAATGGAGTCTCCCCAATGTCTTGATGGGAAGTTGTCTTTGTTTTGGTGGGAGGTGTTAAATCATTCCCTCGACATCTCGATGGGATGGAGCAGTAAGTGATAGACTTGTATCGAAGTGACATTGAGTGTTCAGAGAGACATGGTCTCATGTCTCTTCGACACTTTGATGGCTGAACATCTTGGTGGGCATGCATGTCGAAGTGAGTGTTGGAATTTGAAGAGAGATTGTCTTAGGTCTCTACGATGCTCTGGTGGTAAGCGTTGGCAAAGGAAGTAACTAGAGAAATGTTGAAGTGAAACTAGGAATTCAAAGAGAGACTATTCCTAGTCTCTTTGACATTCCAATAAGAGAACGCAATGATAGTTACGACTGTTCAGTTTGGTAGGGAGATGTAACGGCTGGCTTCTTGAAATGATTAGAAATTGTATGTGAATGCCATAGTGCATTGTATGCAACAATAACAGATAGATGATCTAAGATTGTTCGAGAGGTTGATTAGGGAAATGTTATGCTGCCAAAATTGGAATTGACTTTGTAAACTGACACTTGGAAGAGCAAGTTCTGAAACTTGTAAGTAAATGTATTTTTACTGTAATACAAGTGAGCACTACTTTGGTGTGTGGGTTTTTATCCCGTAAGGGTTTTCCCACGATAAATATGGTCTTCAAATTGTGTGATGATTTAATTTTCTATTTTGTTAATTTCATGAAATGTGTATCTTAAGTGAACTGCAATTGTGAAAATTGAATGAACTTTTTGTGTCTCTCTCCTGTAAAATTGGCGTTAGGAAGGGGTTTTCATAGTTAGCTTTCCTTACACTTACCTTGGAATTTAGTTATTCTGGTGATGAAATCAATTTAAACGCTTTCCCACTTTTTCTTTAAAATGGGTAAGGGTTGCAAAAGACTTGTTGGGAATTTTTGCTCAGATTTATTTTACTAATAAACACCATATTCTCTGATGTGACTAAGTACATCATCCTTAAGTCCTTTCCATGAAAATATTTTCCTGATCTAATTATAGGCTTTGGAATACCTAAGGTGACTCACCAAGGAATTATCATGAATTGGTCTCAAAATCTTTCTTTTATTCTTGATTTTAGTACCAAGTAGATTCTTCCCTTGTAAAGAATGAGTTCATTGGATATAGTTGTGTGCAATGAAAAAATGTATTCCAAGTGCTAGGAAATACCAAGAAAACCCAACAAAACACAAAGATCAAGAAACACTCGAGATAAGGGCCAAAGAGAGCTCAAACCTACTAAAAATTTGATGAAGACCTAGTATGTTGGAGAGCTCGATGTGTAGATTTCCCCAATGTGATCAGATTTAGTGTGTGCTCATGATTTTTTTTTTTTGGAAAAAGACATATATGCCTATATAGTATATTATAATAGAGGTAAAAGATGTATACAAAATCTCTATAGATGACATGAGTTTTAATATTTCAAGCTGGCTTAACCAACATCAGATTAGTACTATCTACCCAACAGCCCAAAATTCTATCCGAATTTTAGGAAAACACCCCTTTACAAGATAGTTATAAACCATATATTAGTTTTTATGCTCGATCAGACCTACCACCCTAAACTTTCCATGAAACATTTCCTGTTACATAGGCAGCTGAAACTAAAATTAAAAGTATGAAGACATCAATTTCCCCTCTGGGGACCCTGACAGAATTTTCATCTTGCTCCTCCTGAGCCACCACAAGCACCTGATTAGCTGCCACTGTTTGAGAGTGCACCGTAATGTGTATATCCAAGACTTGACACCGCTCTCTATTTTCCCTTTGAATCAGAGGCTGAACACTGACCTGAAGTCCTTGTGGGCATTCATGAGATTTCATGAATGAGATGGCATGAAACACCTTCTTGAACTTCTCAACTTCATCTCTACCCAGCTCGAAGAAACCGATGACACCACTGCATAGACCGTTATAGAGAACCTGGCGACACCATTGAATAGGCCGATGAAGTTGATGCAAAGCCGAACCAGAAAAGAGAGATGATGATTGCAAGAGCCTTTTTCGAAACCCTTGTTAATGTCAAATGAGTTTAAGCAAATGCAAATTTAAAGAAATTTTGCTCTAAATCACACTTCCCAATTCTATCTTGGAAATGAAAAAACAGAAAGAGGCACACTTAAAATCTTAATTCAAATGACCAGGTCTAGCTGGAACAGTCCTTTCAAATAACTTTGTTCCTTTCGTATTGACGCTGCGAATGCCACCTCAAATCAATACGCCAACCAAATAATGATGATTAAGCATGCAAACCTTATCAATAAATTCATCCCTGCCTCAGTATGTGTGTTCTCATACGATGCAAGTACCCAGACAATATTCTGTAAGAGGGGCCTTTCACATTATGATTACATGGTGTACCTATAAGACAGAAAAAACATTAGCAAAATCATTTTTCGATGGCATATAATTAAATTTGCATAGATGGTAGTTTGATTGTGTAAGAAGATCTTTCTCGCAACATATGCTATCCTTCCAACTCAAGGCCCTGCTTGTGTGTATTTCTCCTAACAATCGTGGATGAATCAGACTATCCCATCAACAACGAATCAACAAGCCAAGCTGTCTGTATATCATGTCCATAAAGAACTTATAGTTTGAAGCCCTAAACTTGGCGCACTTTTAAATTGAAGGTGTTTCATTTGCCAATATTTCTGCTATAATGGGAAAAGCACCTTCTTTGGGACTAAATTCTATGAGAGAGACATCCTATTGTTGACAACCCATATTTGCTAAGTGGTCTGCTAATTTGTTCCCCTCTGTATATATGCAAAATATGAAACGTATCAAATTTTTCAATCAACTCCCAAACCTTCTGCAATGTATTCTTTAGGTGCCAATTATAACAAACTCTTTCTTTACAAGCATTTATAACTATTAGTGAATCCCCTTCTATGTGAATTCTTGATATACCTAACTATCTTGCTAATTTCAAACCATGAAGAGCTTCCATTGCTTCTGCTATGTTGTTTGTGCCTGAAGGGAGAACAAATGATTTGGCTACTTTCAATGTGCCACATGAATCTTGAATACATACACCCACTCTAGATTCTCTCGGATTACCTTTGGAGGCACCATCAAAGTTGAGCTTGAAGAAGCCAGGACCCGGAGGGTGCCATTTAATCTGATTCCTATTAGGCATTGATTTGTGAGGCTGTTTCAAGCTGCCCTTAAATGGCTGACTTATATTCTTCCAACTCTTCATTACACTATTATCCCAAGATGTAAAAATTGAACTAACATTCCTATAGTTCTGGACATAAACATTAATTGATTTGGCCACTGATTTTTCAATTGTTCCTTGTACACTTTGGACTGAAGAAGAAATCTTCTTGAAAATGCGCTTATTACACTCCCACCAAATTGACCAAATCATCGTGGCTAGAAGTAAATGCCAAATGCAGGCAAAGAAGGAAGATTTGAAAAGCACCGACCAAGCCTGAAAAAGATCCCAAACTATGTTTGGTAGAGGAGCAAAAAAGCCAAGTTTGTTTAGCACAAATTTCCAACACTCCTGAGCAAAAACACACTGTAAGAATAAGTGATATGTGTCTTCAAGTTCCTCCTCACATATGACACATTTAAAAGGCTTTGCAATCCATAATTTAGAAAGTCTTTCACTTGTTAAGACCTTTTTACGTAAAACTAGCCATGCAAAGCTCCCTGCCTTTGACAAAACCATGTTGTTCTAGCAAAAGGAAAAGGCTTCTTGAGCTTCTCTATTGAGTAATGCTTTATAACCTTGTTTGACTATATAACTGTCATTTTTGGAAGGAGCCCAGATTATTTTATCTGGCTTTCTTGATAAAAACACTACTCTTTGTGCTAAAATGCAATGTAGGAAGTCCTTTTGAGCCATTGAGATTTCCACTTTTGAAAAATGCTTCCATGTTACTCTTCTAGGTAATAATTCTACTGAATCAACATAATCAATCAGTCTAGTACCCCATACTTGAGATATCATTGGAATGACTGATTGTAACTCCTGAAATGCCTTTAAAGGGGGGTAGCCATTCCAAGATTCATTCTAGAAATGGACTTCATCACCCCTATGCACTTCCCAAGATATGTATGAGGTGACCACCTTTCGACATGATACCATGAAGTTCCACATAACAGAACCATCAGGAGGATTAGATATTGTAAATACTCTTGTTGGATTCTGAGGGTCCAAATATTTTATTCGCATTATCTTGCACCACAAAGAATCAAACTTGGTATACATTTTCCATATCAACTTACCCCCAAAGGCCATATTGCGTTTGGCTATATCATGCATTCCTACCCCTCCTTTAATTTTATCCGAAGACATACTATCAAGGGAAATCAGAGGGAATTTTTTTCTCTCCATTCATATTTCCTCTCCATAAAAAATCCCTAATAATTTTCTCAATCTGATCAACAACTGTTTTTGGAGCTTTAAGAACAACAATAAAGTAATTCGGTAGCATAATGATATCAATTTTCTCAAAGATTGTGGATTTTTAAAAAATGGTTGTGTTTAGTCTTTGATGAGAGGGTGAATAGGATGGATGGCTAGGATTGCAAGTTGGGAGATAAAGGGTTGAGAGGGGTTGAGACATCTAAACTCATGAGGTGATGCCAAGTGGCATCATGGGAGGAAATGGAGAAGAATTGACCTCTCAAGGCCTAGGATAGTGACACTTGTCATCATGTGAAGGCTTGAGAGGAATATGGGTACTTTAAAAGTGCCTTGGAAGATGGGAAAGATCTTCCTCATAAAGATCTTTCTTGTCTCACCTTCCAAGATGGTGATGTGGAGGGGAATAAAAGGAATTTAAAATTCCTTATGTGTACTTTGGAGAGGGGACCCATGTGGGGATGCTTCTCTAAAAAGGGAAAGCTTTTAAGGCTAAGTGGATAATGTAGGTGAAAATAAATGGAAAGGGGATTATCCCTTTCCTAATTAGAGTATTAGGAATGTGCAAAAGATTAAGGAGTGGATTGGGGGTGGTTAAGCTTAATGAAGAAATGATTATGAGGCAAGTGGGAAAATTTGGAGGATGCAAAACCTCTTAATGAAGGATTAAGTGTGCACATCATTAGTGGGTGAATTAGGATTAAGATTAGGGATTGATAAAGAATGATGGAGGATGTGACAAGGGGAGAGAGAAAATAAAGGATTTAAATATTTTATTTAATTCTTGTGACGGGATAACGGTGATTAAATAAAATAAATAAGAGTATTTATTTTATTTAAAGAGGAAGGGGACAAAATGCAATGTAATCAATTAGTTAATTAATTACCTTAGTACTTTAAAGGACTTAGGAAAATTGACGATATTAATTAAATAATTGCAATATTATTTAATTAACGTGGATAGGAGATATTAGATGAGATGATGGGGTAAAATTGACCAAATTCAAGTGATCAATTTTAGGTTTCTAAAATAGTGTACTTATCATCCAAAAAAACTCCTTCTATTAGATCAACAACAAACACATTCTTAGAATATTATACTATAATTTTTATCCTTTAATTAGTAAATATGTGAGACATTAAACTCAAGTTTGGTTTCCTAGATAATGCATCTACAACCACATTCTTCTTTCCTTTAATATATTTAATGTTAAGATTATATGCCTAAATTTTTATTACCCATTTTGTTGTCATTTGTTCAAATTATTCTGATTGAGAAAATACTTCAAGTTGTTGTGATTAATCGTAACCAAAAATTAACCATCCACCAAGTATTTCCTAAATTTGGTTAATGTGTGCATGATATCCAATATTTCCTTATCATATATTAGGAATTTCCTCTCCACCTCCATGATTTTAAAACTTTCAAATTCAATGAAATGCTTGTTTCGTGAAAGAAAAACTTCAATCCCCTCTCTTGATGCATCAAACTCTACAATAAATGGATAAGAGAAATATAGAATATCTAATATGAGATAAGAACCCATTATATTTTCTATTTTTTTAAACTGTTCTTTGTGTAGACTTGTCCCATGCAAATTCTCCCTTCTTAGTTAGATTAGTTAAGGAGGTGACCAGTTGAGAAAACCCCTCAATAAACCTTCTATAGTAGCTACAAAGGCCAAAAAATCCTTATGATTGTGTTAAATTCTTTATGGGAGACCAGTCTAAAATTACTTTGATTTTTGCTATATTGAGCTACACTCCCTTTTCACTAATGATGTGCCCCAAATATAAGATCTTTATCAAGACAAACTCATAATTTAATTCCTTACACAAAAAAATTTGTGCTTCCAAAATTACTAACACAAGTCGTCAATATGCTACAAGTTCTCCTCCCATGTCTTGCTGTAGATAGGAATGTTGTCAAATAAGGTAAATACAAACTTTTTCAATTGCTTGTAGTAAATTTGGTTCATATAGGATTCAAAGGTTGTTGGAGCATTTTATAGATTGAATGACAACCATAAATTGATAATTCCCATAATGACACCAAGAGGTTTTCATATGAATATCCTTCTCTTGAACTCTAATCTAATAGTAGCCTGATCTAAGATCTATCTTTAAAAAATAAATAGCTCCATGAAGTTCATTTATCAAATCATTAATCTTGGGGATTGGCTATCAATTATTGATAGTTTTCTTATTCAATTATTGTAATTTATGCACATCCTCATTATGCCATCCTTCTTCATGAGGACTACACATAAAGCGAAATGACTTGAATTGGGTCTAGTGTGTCCCATTTCTAATAATTCCTTTACCAATTTTTTATTTCCTCCTTATACTTGCAAAGATGGTGATAAAATTGGTCATGACAAGCTTATCACCCTCCTCCAACTCAATTACATGTTCAAAACCTCTTTCAATTACTCTCCTTGGTGGAATGTCACTGAAAACCTTACTATTCTTGTTCAAGACATTATTCACATCTATATGATATACTTTCTTACCCGTAGAAGATTTTTTAATACACCAAGTACTGAGTTTCCCACATTGCTTGTCCATTATGAAAGATTATCTTTATTCTTAGTAGATACAAACCGTGGTGCTCCAGTCATCATTCCTCAAAGTACCACTTATTTCCCTTTGGATTGAAATTTTAGTTCCATGGTTTGGAAATTCTATGTGATATATCCCAATGAGTGCAACCATTGGATACCCAACACCATATCTATATCTCCTATACTAATACTATAATTTTTTATCCCTTGTATCTTATCCTCCCTAAGTTCAAACTCATCTAATATATCTTTATAGAGCACTGGATAAAAAACCATTGATAGCCATCACATTGAAACCTTTAAATTATTTCTTTTTGAGACCTCATTTTGCTACCAATCCCTCATCTATGAAATTATGAGTAGCACTCATATTAATGAGTACTATAACCCTTTGACCTTGCAAAACACCATAGATTTAAAAATGATTATACCGTCGAGTACAAGAGGTTTTAGCAAGAGTGATTTTAAGGATTTCAATTTCTTATTTTAATTGGTCTCGTTCTTCAATCACTAATTTGGATTCTTCTTCTTCACTCAATAAACCAACCTCTTTGGTACCCGATTCATCTTCAAATCACACCTCAATGTAATTCACATTCCCTTTCCCAAGACACCCATGTCCAGTGACTAAGGCTACTTGCAACTAAACATTAATTCTTCCTCCTCAATTTGTTCTTTTCTTCCAAGTCTATCCTTGATGGATAGTTCTTGGGCTATTATACTTTTTGATGAAAATTATTTTTTGGAGGGGAATTATTTTTTACAAACTTACATTCCTTGGTATAGAAGTATCAAGTGTCAAAGCTAATTTTGTTGCTCCTTATAAGAAAGGAGGATCAAAGGATTTAACCGATCCTTTGAAATTCTTAGTTAATCCCTTAATGAAGGGCATAGTCAACCTTCTATATGTAATACAAGGCACCATTATAGATGGATTCTAAAATTATACTACATAATTTTTTAAAAAACCATATAGTTTGAGTTGAGCCAATTATTTAAATATCCTTCATGTTAAACCTTTGTATCCACATCTTGAAAAATTCATCATATGAGTTGATAGATCCATGACCTTGAGTGATCATTCTATGATACCAACATTATGGTTAATACCCTCCAAATATAAGGTAGAAAATTTAATTATCTCATCTACAATCATGTGCATAAGAGATAGGTATATGTGAAACTTCTATATGCACACAAGAGTGATGCATTTATTAGATCCATCATAGGTTGAGAGTTTCAACTTCCCCAAATCTTGTTGTGCATCTCTTTGAAAGCCTTATAATTTGGGCTCATATTTGTAACCATTCAAAACTTCTTCATGTTCATATAATTAGTGATTGACAGGCCACTTCAAATCTCCTCAGGGAAAGCTTTATACTCTGCATGACAAGCCCTAATCTCATCAATCAATAAATTTTGAGCTTTAATTTTTGGAACCTCTTCCTCCCTATGAAGAAAATTAGGCTAGGTAGGTCTTGCATTTGACACAAGGATAGTTATTTGGGTATCACTAGCAATAGCATCTAGATTATTTTCCCAAAAGCGATTCTTCACCAACCTAATGTTTTTACATATTATGGTCAATTTTGTGAATTGTACCATCATATCAAGTGTTAAATCAATCTTCCTTTTAATATGAGCCGATATTCTCATCCATATTGGTTCTCTTTTCTCTTTCAACATAATAATATGTTTTGGATGCTCTAAAAATTGGCTTTGCTTTTTAATTTCACTCTAATGATATCTAGTTGATTTGTCACTGAACTATATAAAGCTCTACATAAAAAATATTAATCTCCCCAAAACATAGGTTTGAAAGATCAAATTTGATGCCACTATAATGTCATGATAACAAATAATTATGCAAGTTTGACATTAAACTAATTTTAAATCCTTTTCAAATGTTAAGTATTTGGGACAAACAATACTGTATTTTATTATTTAACTCATATTTAATCATTATTTACATCACATTATTACCCTTTCATTCTAAATAGTAACCCAAAAAATAATAGATGTAACTTCCAATCCTTTCCTTATTACAACATATTTTTAGTGCATTCAAATGTTTGACAGGAATAAATAATTACAACAATGAATATCATTTGATATGAAACAGGATGAGGATTGTGTCTTGGATTCTCAAGCCTCCATGGAAGTGATCTCACAATCTCCTGTTGTGTGAAAGCCCGGTAAAGGAGATTCGGTTCCTAACCAGAAGGATTATGAAACTTGTAGTGAAGAAGAGGCTGCTGAAAAACTAAGTGAAACTAAGCTTGTCACTCCTACTATCTTGAAGGATAGGATTGAAATTGTTGAAGATGTATCTTCGTCGTCCCCTATTTTGGGGACCAAGAGAAAGAAGGGTCCGAAGGAGGGCAGCAATAAGAAATTGGCTATAAGGTCTGCTAGCTAGGTGATGGAGATGCAAGTTGCTTCTCCCATGAAGTTGGATGGTGGACAGGATGCTTTGGATTCTTTGGGTGTGGACTTGGCAATGCAAAATAGAAGGAGGTCTTTAGCCAAGGAAATTGCTAACTCTATTCGCAAGATTCAAATGCCAGTGCCTGAAGGTAAAGGTAAGGAGGTTTGTGTTAATCAAGATAAGGTTAGTTCTTCCCAGGAGGGTGATGTTGAGGTTAAGTATGTTTTTAACTTTGATCGTGAGGATGTGCTCAATGTCTTGGGGATGGCTAAGGAGGGCTCCATTTCTTTGTTTAAATTGTTTAAATGGTTTTTTCATGAGCTCAACATGACTAATGTTAGGGTAAGGGGTGCGGTGAGTAAAGTGGGTGAATCTTCAGTTCGGAATCAAGTTGATGAGTTGTTTGATTCCTTGAAGATTTTTGTTGAGGAAATGTTGAAGATGAAGCAGATGTTTGAACAATGAATTCTGACCCTCGAAGATCAAATGGAAAGGATTAGTGTTAAATTGGAGAAGGTTGGGGATAGGACTAAATTTTTTGTGAAGTTTGAGTCTAAGGGAATTTCTACTCCTATTGGAATGTCCAAGAAATGAATGGAGGTTGCTCCTGGTGAGGAAGATGGTGCTGGTGAAAGGAAAGTGGAGGAGGAGGTTTCTATTGACAAGGTTGTTGGGTCACATAATGTTTTAATTAGTGAGGTAAATGTGGTTGGTCTTGGTGCTAGAATGCTCAATAAGACCAAGATGTAGGTTGGGGTCCCTATTAAAGATAAGTATGAAGTCATGGACGATTATCAGAAGACTATGGAGAGCGACATGGAAGCTGCAGATATCCTGAAGAATATGTAGTGTTTCTATTTTTGTCCTTCCTTTTTGGTTGTTTTCGTGATGATGGTGTTTTTTGTTTTGGTTGTTGTTTGCTCTGTTTAGTTATCTTTTGCTTCAACTATTCTTTTTTTGTAAAGGGTTTTAGAGCCCCTTCAAAACTTGTTTACCTCTAATAAAAAACAATCATTTATCATGTGCATATTCATGATATACATCAATTTGAACCCCATGCAATATAACTAATCTACAACCAAATGAAGCTCCAATGTGACCTCTGAGTTAGATCATCCTTCATCCAAAGTTGTGGCATCCTATAAATTTTTAAATTAAAGGGTTTGCATCCTCTAATCTTAGATAGATCTAAAGTTCGCATCTTTATATCCATATACTTGAACACAAGTGCTCAAAACAATTTCCAATAGTTTTTGTAAATAGAAATTGACAAATGATCCTCCCTAAATGGATGCATTCCTTTTTATGTCATCCACAACAACAGTTGATATCGAATCTTATAAATGTTGACCCATATTTTAACCACTTCATTAATTGAAAGAAATTTCATTTTCATTCTCTAATACCACAAGTACATTTGAATCCACACCATTAAATTTTAAATAATGTTCTTGGATAGGAAAAGCTAGCTTGAATAAATTATGGTGCCAAAATAGACCATCAATGAAATTACGACACTTGTTGGGGTCAAATAGAATAAAGGTGAGAATACCAAAGTTTGGGAATGAAGGATACTACAAGACTCATACCACCAATCGAGTGTTAGAGGCTGAGCTACATGCATGCCAAGATGGATAAGTCTAAAAATATAACACAAGGAAAATAGTGGAAGATGGATGGAAAGTGCGACATAATAGGTAAGACTAAAACTTCAATGGACAACAAAGAAAAATTGGGTTTGGACGAAAGTGTATATTGGAAAAGAAATTACTGAAAAGTTGTGAAAACAAATAAAATGGATCACTAAAAACCCTACGAAACAAGGAATAAACCTAATATTTATAAACTTATATTAACAAAGAATGGGACATTACATGTAGTACATTTTTAGCAATTCACTTCTTGTAAAAAAAATCTATAAAAAACTAAATCAAACCCTCCCAAAGTTGGGCATCTTCAAGTTACCTAATTTAGACAAAGTAAAATGGATCCAAGCAAATTTGACTATTCTAGGCACAATGGTAAGCTCATAATGGCTCCACTATTCACCCTATATGCCAGATACTAAGATCTACTTGCCCCATTATCTAGAAAAGGACTAACTCTATGACATCATGGCTCTAAAACCATGTTAGAATTTTGCATAAAAAATAATTCTACTTAGGACCTAATGCTTATGAGAAAATTACCAAACTAGAAAAATGAATAAAGATATTCTATTCAATATTATAGATCATAATTACAAAGATTAAATTACAAATATATAAACCTCTCACATGTATGAATCAAGAAGATGAAATATCTAAGAGATATAATTTTAACTCTCAATCACTCCCAAATAGGATGTGTTTCAACTTAGTCTAAGACATAGGTGGCATTGACTAAATAGAGGTGACACCTAATACTATCAATTAACAATCAAAGATGCAATAATAGCACTTGTGTGCCTAAATTTAGGGTGTAAACATGTCGTTATTAGATACCTAGGACAAAATTATTAATATTCCTAATGTCCTAAATAAGTTTAATAACTAAGTGTAATATTTACACCAACACATACTACAACCATTTCACCTTAGACAATTTCATACTAATCTTTTCCATGTAAAATAGTTGTATGGAGTTAACAACTTGGATTTTATCCATTGCAAGAACAAAAGCAAAAATAAATAAAATAAATAAACCACCATAAGATTACCCCCATATTCAATCAATCAAAGAACCCCTAACACAATATAATTTTGACACCTATTATGACTTGGCTAGTATTCCATGTGTATTAGTTGATATGCATGTAAGTATATAATATTATTATGTCATGTAAGATGTGTAAGATCATCTATGACATTATAAATGTGTAAGAGATTATATGATGCACATAAGAGAATGGTTATAGGGAGTTACAAAGTGGTAGGAATATTGACTCAATTATGGCGTGTGTTATGACATGTTAATGGAGAATCTCTTTATAGATATAATAAGTCCAAACTAGAGTGTGTCATGAAAATTATTATAATGGTATTTTGGGTCCTTAATAATATCTTTTGGTGTTTTTCTAGGCCTCCTTGATTCTATATATTGAGGACTTGATATGGAGGCATTGAGGACTTTTCATTCCTAGGTTATATTGTCATATTTCCTCGAAAGGATTATGGTATTGATCTCCATGTTAAGGTTCAAACCATCTAAGTGTATTGTAGCTATTTTTGTTGTTGAGTAATACATTGATTTAGTGCTTTGGAGGGTGTGTTTTTAATCCTATGGGGTTTCCCCAAGCATATCAATATTTTTTCTCTTATGTTCATGTTTCTTTTATTCTTCTCTCATTCTTGATTTATAAGTGTCAATTTACATGTTTTTATGCTACTATTTTTTTTTGTAAATTTGATATCTACATATCTCTCATCATCAAGTTAATGTTGTCCAAATAAATATGTGTCCTATTTCCACTTTATAGGCATAGTTTGGTTGCACTTGTATTAAACTTTTGTTTACTAAAATTTATAGTAATAGAGGTCCATGCTTGGTATTTTTATAACATTTTCTATCATAACCAAGTTGGTTTTGTGGATTGCATGTGTTTACATGTGACTTGCTTGAATTTTCATGTTGTTTGTCTATACTTGCATATGTGTTGCATGCATTTGCATGTTAATGAATGCTTTTGTAAAATCTATTTTTCACTTATAAGAGGATTTTTCCTTATGATATTAGTCATTTTTTGAGTGGAATTCTTATAGTTGATCGTTTTTTTTTAAATATCTTAGTAGACACTTGTAATATGGAGAAGGTGGAGCATTTTTGAGTTGTTCATGTGGTTGCATGTTACACATGGTGTTGACCTAAAGATCCTATTTAACAATATGGAACCACCCTCTAGCATGTTGGCTATGATTTTTATCTTGTGGTCGTGTGCAATAAAGTGTTTATGTTGGGTGCCTAAATTTGTCTACTTTGTCACATAGAAAACTATTGGTTGTCTTGACTACAATTTGGTGCACTTGTATTATGGTGCATGATTTTAGAACTTGATGTTGTAAAAAATATATGATTAGCACTCACACGCATGCAAACTATAGATTTGGTCTTTTGGTGACCTATAAGTGCATTAAACAAAATCATTCCTCATTTTTCATATACATGGTGGAGGATATGGAGTTGGCTTGTTTGGAGTCCTGGAGTTCTTGGATAGCCCCCTTATCTTGTTGGATGGTTGTACTTGGATGTTTCAAATTGATGTTGGTTGGATCCATGAATTTTATATACTTTTTGTTTAAGATCCATGGTTTTTATTTTGTGATATTTTATTGTTATAATTTACCAATTTTGTGGTTTTTAGATTTGTGGATCTTTAGAATGATAAGTGGATTCAAATTTGTATGAATGTTTTTTCAGGATTTTCAAGGAGACTATTTTTAGATTGTGATTTTTGTGGTTTATTTCTAGATGTAAGATAGTTGAAAATTTGTATGAATGTTTCATGTATGGTTTTAAGAGGCCTTTATCACTTTCTTTATGTGGAGGTGTTAGTTTTCACTCATATCACTTAACATTTGTTTAATGCTTCTTATTGGGTTCTTAAACTATGTTTATCTCTAGCTATAGATTTTAAGTATTTTGGATTCAAGTTTTGGATCTAATGTAAGTTTCATAAAAAATCTAAATTATTATCTTGTATTGTCTTTATTTTTCTTTTTATTGATTCAAATGAGAATTTCTTGTTGAACTATTTTGAGATTGATGAGTTTTATGGTTTCTTTGGTTTTAATTGAGCATTAGCCATGCTTTCTTTCACATGTAGATTCCATGTTTATGCTATTTTTTGGGTTGTCTATGCTTGCATGTTTTTCTAAATTCTCATATGTGGGCTAACTATACCCGCAAATCTCATTGCAACAAGGTTTTTTTGTATACTATTTAGATGCAATGGAGATGTCGATTATAGTTTGTTGGCCCTTCATCCATCATGGTGCATTATTATTGTACAACAATGAGATACTAAGATGGATGGATGGATTCCATGCTTCAATACTTTGGGATGTTTGCAACATTCCTATAAGAGTACTTTTGGGTCATTTACAATCATATCTTCTTGGAACCCATAGAAATTATCTTCTTTTGGATATCATGGTGTTATAGTTGAGTTTTTTATTTATGTGAGGGCCATAGGTGATCTACAATTAGAAGATATTCATCATGATGCCATAGATAGATTTAGATCACTTGTAGTGGTAAATTTAATGGTGATGAGATATTGTGGAATGTAGGACCCTAGATCCTTATTTCTACAATATTGGCATAATATGGTTGCTCTTGGGATTAGATATTCCCATTAGAGGTAACTGGTCTTCTATGAGGGATATAAATATCATGATGTCATGGAGAGTTCCTAGATTTTATATTGATCATGTAGAGGAATATTTGATAGTGGTTTGTGATAATTTTCTAGTTGTGTCATTATCATTTTTATTGGATACTTATGGAGATTATAGTTTTGTAGTTAGAGCTTATCATGATATGATTTGTTGTACAATGGTTGCTCCTTATAATATTTGGGTGATGCAGGAGATTGAGTGTTTTTATAGATTGAGTGTTGGAACATGATTCTTTGATGATATTTCAACAAAAATACTAAGGAGCCTTCACCTTGAGTTGGATGTTATGTCAACATGGACATGATGAGGAGATTATTCACATAGAGAATCAATGTTCCTTGATACACCTTAGGAGGAAAAAAACTCTATTCTCAATCCAATTTCTAGAGAATCATTCTTATAGGTATTTACCACTTAGTTACATAGATTTATTTTAATGTTTGTGCATTATCTTTTCATGAAAATGAGTCTTCATCTATTGTTGTTCATTTTAGAGGGCTTCTTTGAGGAGTAAATGACGTGGTGATTTTTTCTTTTGTCTTCTCATGTGCATGATTTTGTGTAGGTAGATAATTTCTAAAGAGTGTAAAAGATAATTTTGAAAATACTTCCTAGTAGTATGAATTATTGTTAGTTTGTTCTTCCTTTAGTTAAGAAGATTATGCCCTTGATGATTTATTATTGTTATGTATGATCTTGGGGTTAAGCATTTGGATGTTTTGAATGATTTTTTATTTGGGATTTTGGAGGTGGCTTGGTCTTACTTGTCACAATTTAAGAAATTGATGGTGTTGGCAAAATGAAATGGTATGTGGTATGGTTCACAAATTTTCTCTATGTATTATATTGTTTATTTTTGGAGGTTCAATTCATATGAAATTAGAGTTGAGGTTTATGTGGAGCTATTTTGACCACTGTGTTTTTGGTCATTACTATTATTTTATTGTATTGGTTTTAGTAATATAATGTGATTTGTTTGATGTCCATCCTTTATGATATGAAGAAATTGGGAGATTTGATGATATTAGGGGTGAAAGTGATTAAAAAAATGTTGGAGGATGTATGCTTTATATTTTGTTGCAATTTATAGATCATTGTATATTTTCTTAAATACTGGATGATTTCAATGACATGTTACACACCTTTCATATGAGTGTTATTGGTGGATTTTTATTTTATTTTATTGACACCAACCAAAAACATTTCATGTAGTGTGAGTCCTAGGAAATATATGTGTCCTTGGTGAATCAATTTCATTAGACTATAATATTGATTCTTTGAGTGTTTAATGTTAGCTATGTAAATACTAGGCATGTGATAGCCTTGAATATGATAGTGCATATATAGGGATTTAAGTTGTAGAGTGGGTTGGTGAATTTCATAAGAAAAAGATATGATGAGCACACAGTTATATTGAGATGGGGTGAATTAGTATAACAATATTCTTTTACCTTTTAAAACTTATTTAATCACCTCAAGATTTAATTAAAATTAGCACATATATAAAATCAAATAATAGCAACACAATAACAACATAATTAACGTGGAAACCCTTGCAAGAGAAAACCATGGCAAAAATATTTCTTTTATTAATCTTCTTTCTACAAATTTTGTAGGCACCAACCCCTAAGAAACTCTAATTTCTCCAATTTGTAGGCACCAGCTTACTAGAGGCACCAACCTCAATATAGATAATTTTCTTCTCCAATCTACTATAATGTTGATCACAAATCTTCCATAAAAATGATTATAACCTCCTCATAAAAACATTATAAATCTACCATAAAATTTCTCACACACCCCCTTTTAGATCTGCAAGTATTCCTTGTCAAATCTACATATATTCTATCTATCTTTATGTTGTTATTCATCACAAATCTACTACCTTTATTAAATGTACTCTACTCAATAATGTTACATTTGATTAATTACATTTCTAACTCCCATACCATCATTTTTTTATATCTCTTCACACCTCTTCCAAAGAGGGATGACTTGTTCCAAGGGAGGCGATCTTGGCTAAGGGAGATATCTTTTACAAATAATAGAATCATTTTGTTAGTAACCTCTCTTAGGCATGAGTGCTAACATTTGTGTTAGTAAACTTGCTATTATTCTTGATCGCTTCCATGGACATCATTAATTTTATGGTTAGATTAACTTTAATAAACTTTTGTTATTCTTGATCACTTCCACTTTATAACTTTGATAAACTTTCTTATGGTTGGAATATGTTTAGTGGTGCGATTTTCCTTCTATTGGTTTCTTGATGTCACCCTTCATACAAATCTAGACCAAGCTACTTCAAATGTTCCCCCTTGTCTTGGATCAATGTTCTTATAATTGTTAGTCCCTGCCTTTATAAGGCAGGGAACTAATGTTATCGCCTCAATCTTGCATATTAAAATTATGCCTAGGGAATGGTGCCAAAAAAATAAAGATATGGTTTTGGTGATGTTCAAGGGAATACTTAGAAAAAAGCTATTTTTTTTTCTTTCTTACAATTTTATGATTGGCGGGTGTAATTTTCCTCGTGGTTTTGGCATTTCCTAAATTTTTTAAATGACAATAATTATTGTAGGGAGCTTTGCTATTCAAAATATTTCATGAGTTTGTTTGTATAGTCGTGTCTTGCCATGGTCTCTTCTTGGGGATGTGTGGCGTCTTGAGCAGTACATTTGCATTTACTATTTGCGTCTTCTCATTTATTTTGAGGAGGCTCAAGTGCAACCGTCATATTCGCGTTGTATGCTCTTTTTTTTTCTCAAGTTGTTTGATGAGGCTGAAGTTTGTGTCTGTTGGGAGGGTTTTCATCTACTGTGTTGGAACCAAGAAAGGTGGCCTTTGTAAGTTACTCTATCTTTTACGCTTTGATTTTTTTCGTTTAGTTGCTGGTTTGCTTGGACTGTAAATGGAAAATAAAAATTAGGTGTAGGGTTTATGTTTTCATTTTGTGTGTTAATGTCTATTCTTCGCTATTATTTATGGGTTAGTGTTTGTTGTCGAGTTAAATAGTTGGTTTCATTTCAATTTATTCGATGAAGATGAGAATAGCTCATGTTTTGAATATTTGTTGGTTTTGAAGTTTTAATGTTGTTGAACAAAGTATTATTTGTGTTGTTTTCTCATTTGTTGAGGTTGTTTGTCCGAGTGTATTTATGGGTTAGTCTTTGTTGTTGAGTGAAGGACTTAGCATGATAGTGTGCTTGTCATGATTAAGAATGAAAGTAATATTTTCTCGGCATGCATGCATTACAACTGCACTTGAATTTATTTGACGAAAATGAAAATTAAGTCTAAGTAATTCATGGAAAATGTCTGGGTGTAAAATAGCTAAGTCTACATCTGTTGAGAGGGTCTATGTCTATTGTATTGTGAGTGAAAGATGAGGCATTTGTAAGCTCGTATATCTTTTGCAATGTCGTTTTGTAGTTCAAATTTTTTTTCCCTTGCAATTTTGTGATTGGTAGGTGTAATTTTCCTGGTGGTTTTGGCATTTTCTAATTTTTTTTAATAATGATAATTATTATAGGGAGCTTTGCTATTCAAAATATTCCATGAGATTGTTTGTATAATCGTGTCTTGCCATGGACTTTTCTTGGGGACGTGTGGCATCTTGAGCAGTAGATTTGCATTTACTATTTGTGCCTTCTCATTTATTCTGAGGAGGCTCAAGTGCAGCCATCATATTCGCATTGTATGTCCATTTTTTGCTCAAGTTGTTTGATGAGGCTGAAGTTGGGAGGGTTCTCATCTACTGTGTTGGAAGTGAGAAAGGTGGACTTTGTAAGTTACTCTATCTTTTACACTTTGATTTTTTTTGTTTGCCTGTTGCTTTGGTCAGATTGTAAATGGAAAATGTCTAGGAATAAAAAAATTAAATATGTGTTTGTTGAAAGGGTTTATAGTCTTTTACAATGTCATTTTATAGTGGTTTATTGTTTGTTTCTATTTGTATTTTGTGTGTTTATGTCTATTCTTCGCTATTCTTTATGGGTTAGTGTCTGTTGTCGAGTTAAATACCTAGTTGCATTCCAATTTATTCAATGAATATGAGAATAGCTCGTGTTTTGAATATTTCTTCGTTTTGAGGTTTTAAAGTTGTTGAGAAAAGTATTGTTTGTGTTGTTTGCCCATTTTCTCAAGTTGTTTCTCTGAGTGTAAATATGGGTTAGCCTTTCTTGTTCGGTCGTTTGTAATTGTGGGCTACTTTTATGGGTTGATGTATGTTGTCGAGTTGAATACTTAACACTGTAATTCGTTAATGTGGATTTCTCTAGTACCCATGATTAAGAATGGAAGTAGCTAGTTGTACTTCAATCTATTGAGTGAAAATGAGAATTTTTTTCTTATTTGAAGTATTTCTTGGGCTTGAAGTTTACATTATGTCAACCAAATTTTTATTTGCGTTGTTTTCTCATTTATTGAGGTTGTTTATCCAAGTGTATTTATGGGTTATTCTTTCTTGTTGAGTGGAGTAATTAGCATGATAGTGTGCTTGTCATGATTAAGAATGAAAGTAGTATTTGCTTGGCATGCATGCATTGCAAGTGCACTTGAATTTATTTGACGAAAAATGAAAATTAGGTCTAAGTAATTGGAAAATGTCTAGGTGTGAAATGATTAAGTCTATGTCTCTTGAGACAATCTATGCCTATTGTGTTGGGAGCAAAAGACGAGGCGTTTGTAAGCTTGGATATCTTTTACAATGTCATTTTTTAGTTTTTTACATGTTTGTATTTTATGGGTTAATGTCTATCATTTGTTGTTGTTTGCATTTTCTGGACACGTGCATGGTAGTGCAATTGTGCTTGAATTTATTAGATAACAATGAAAATTAGGTCGAAGCAATTGGAATATACCTGGGTATAAAATCATTACATTTGTGCCTATTGGAATGAGGCGTTTGTAAGTTGGTATGTCTTTTATAGTGTCATTTTATAGCGGTTTACATGCTTGCATTTTATGGGTTAATGTGTACTATTTGTTGTTTGCATTTTGTGTGTTAATGTCTATTCTTCGCTATCGTTGATTGTTTGTATGGTTAGTTTATGTTGTTGAGTTAAATACTTAACACCGTAATTCATTGATGTAGAGTTATGCCTACTGTTTGCACACATGCATTATAACTGCATTTGAATTTGTGAAATGATAATGAGAATTAGGTCTAAGTGATTGGAAAATTTCTGGGTATAAAATCGTTAGCTCTATTCCTATTGAAAGTCTTGTAGTGCTTTACATGTTTGCATTTTATGGGTGACTGTCTATTGTTTGTTGTTGGTTGTATTTTATGTGTTGATGACTATTCTTCGACATGCTTCATTGCTTTTATGGGTTGTTGTTTGTTGTTGACCTGAATAATTGATAATATGATTTATTAATGTCCATTGGTTTTCTAGCCATGGTTAGGAATGGAAGTAATATTTTCACTACATGTAATTCATTAGTGTCGATTGCTTTGGTAGTATTTGTTAAGAATGGAAATAATATTTTTGCTGCACACATGCATTGTGACCGTTCTTGAGTTTATTAAATGGAAATGGAAATTCGGTCTAAGTAATTGGAAAATGTGTATTAAATCATTAAAACTTTATAGATTATGTTTTAGAGTGTTGTTTTATAGTTGTTTACATCTATGCATTTTGGTTGGTTTATGGAATATGTTTGTTTGTGCACATGCATGGCAAATGCAATGCAAAATCTCAAATGGAAATGATAATTAGGCCTGTAAAGATGCAAAATGTGTTGGTGTGTAGTGAGTTTGTTGATTGTCAATGTTTTGTTGTTGCGTGCATATGATCAAATTCTGAATTTTAATTAGTAGATGCAATTGATTTATAATAAATAGATTGAAGTGAAATTCCCATTGATAGATTATGGTGTTAAGTTTTATGTATGTCAAGGAAAAAGGATCTTATATATATATGCATACATACATATATGTATTTTTCAATATGTATGTATGTGTGTACATATGTGCACAGAAAGACATACATATGTGCAAGTATATATAGGTATGTATAATATATACATATATATTTGTATGTGTGTATATATATGTGTGCATGCATATAGATATATGTTTGTGCATATATATATGAATGTATATATTCCTATATATATATATGTATATATGTGTGTCTATATATATGTGTGTGCTCTATATTTTGTGTTTATTAGGATCTATTTTTTCATTTATTTTGAATAGATTCAAGTGCAGTTGTTGCTAATGCATAGTGGTGTCGAGTTTTGGGCCTGCTATGCAAAAGATTGTTTGTATTGTTCACTGCAATTATGTATGTATGATGTATATATATAGCTATATTTAGGTACATATATACATTTGTGTGCACACATATATGCATGTGTAGATATGTATATATAAAGGTATGTATACATACATGTATATATGTGTCTATATGTATGTGCATATGCATATATATAACTCTACACACATACACTTATACATGTGTATATACGGATGTATTAACATATATATTTACATTTTTCCCCGTGTAGATGTTTATACATATATGTGTGTGTATGCATGTACATATATTTGTATGTATGTATACATATCTTTATATACTTAAACGTATGCCTATGTGTGTGTGTCAATGCACAATTTCTTACATATATGCATGTCTTGATATATGCACATATGTATACATATATGCATATATATATGTATGTGCACCTGTATCTACATATAATCAGGTGTGTATATACATATACATTTCTATGTATATATGTGTCTATATATATATATGTGGTTGTTGAAACAAAAAGACTACTATCCATTTTAGATGCATTGCACCGTGTGTTTTCCAGTGGTCGTTGGTCTTGCAAGGATCTATGCTAGTTTATTATTTGTCATCAACGCTCTACTATACAACTTGAAATACCATTGCAACAATGCTAGGAGATATGGTCTAAACTAGTTTATGCATTTGCAAAAAACATGGCTACAAATGTATAAGAAACAATACATAGACAACTAAAGATATTGATCAAATATCTAAGTATTATTTTCATATTGTGGCTGATATGCATCACACATTGTCTGTTAGGTAAATTTCAATGTCATTTCTTTTAGAGATGGTGAATAGTTGTAGTTAATGCATTTATAGTATATGTTTGTGACCTTCTTCTTGGAGCATTTTTCAAGCTAGTCGTAGATAAACAGAGTGAGAATGCACACAGATTTGGAGCTATCACAACATATGTTGTTGAGGAACTAGAGATAGGCATTGAAAATTTGAACTAGGATGTGAGTAACGTTTTAAATATTATGTCTTATATATTCATTTTGGAATGTTCCTTGGATCGTGCGAGGTTTAGAGATTGAGATTAAATCCACAACAAACACTATAGTGTCCTTTTCCATTTTCACTAATGTAGTCTACTTATGTTGTTTAAAAGATTGTGGATATGGTGTTACAAAGCTATAGGCTGCCTAACGAGACTTTGCAGCTTGTTCAAATTCACCGATGTGATATTAGGTCACACTCCACCTTTATTTTTAGTTTGTACTTCATGATCTGAATAAGTTTCTTATTTATTATGTTTTATGCATGTGTCCTTTTTAGATCCACCCTAATGCAGTTGATATGGTATGTGCCAATTGCAGTAGTCACTCTTTCAAGTGTAATTTTAATCTTGTCTGAATTTTGGCAATCTGCTACTAGTGTTGTTGTTTAGGCAGTCATGATCATGGCGATGTTGCTATTGTTTCTTTTTCAAATTCTAGGAAACTGCTTCTGTGAAAGGTAGCTAGAATCATGATTGTCAAAATCCTATTTTCTTAAAGTGATTTTTGACATTCCTAGCTACATCTATTGATTACCTTGTAACAACAAGCTATTGCTTCTAGTATCAAGGCACCTACCAATATTAATAGTAAATAAAATCTATGCTACCATGTATTACAATTTCCAATTAGGCAAGGCAACTACTATTAACAATGCAACTTATCTTCCAGATATATTCGCAGTGATTTCTTGAACATGTGCATATTGCCCATGGATAAAGACATGGACAAGTCATTTCGTATATCTTGAATAGGTGGACATGTTTGAATAACTATTGTTGTTTCATGGGTAAACAATTAACTTGAATTGAATGAAGTCTTTGAAAAAAACTAGGTGGGACTAGGTTTTGGTAGAATAATTCCATGGAACTCTGGATAAATTTAAGTGTTGTTTTTTGTTTTCCCATATTCTTGTCATTTGTTACTGTTGATTGTTTATGTGGGTTAATGTTTCTAAGAAAATCCCTTGGTTCATACAAACACACTAGTATATTTCCAATAGGGAAAATTCTCATTCTCTTCTAATTGATTCAAGTGCAGCTGACATCCACGATAGTGCATTTTTGTGAAATATTAAAATTTTTACAGTGGGAGCTTTGCCATTTGGCTAGATCTAATCTTTGTTTACGAATTTGAACTGTAATTGGCATGCTACTATGGAAGGCAACATATTAGTTGCATTGTGAATGATGGAGAGCAGAGAACTGAACATTTATAGAGTATATATATATATATATAAAGCAATAGCAATGTAAAAGGTGTAACAAGTTTCAGACTCAAGAGAAACAGATTTTAGTTTCATCAAACAATTTGAGCAAATTATTAGACAATGCATAAAAGACAATGTAAAAGATATGTGAGATTACAAATGACTGCTTTTTTGACACATTTTATTGTCAAGATGATTAGACAGTGCAGCTAATGCTTTACTCAATAGTCTTAAAATATGGTAGAGTGATCGATTAAAGCCAGCTGCATTTCAATCCAATAGAAATGAATGAGAATCAGTGACTAGGAAATGCTAAAAGTCCATGTTAGAACAACACACATTGAATTTTGTACCTTCCTGGACTTTATACTTAACCAAAGTTAGCAAAAAAACTGATATTAATGCATTATATTGTTAAGTGTTTAACTCAACAACAAAATCTAGGTGATGAAAACAATCAAGGATAGTGAATGATAGACATTGATAGACAAAATGCAGCCAACAATACACATTAAGTCATAGAATGGAAGGATGTAAAAAAACTATAGAGCAACAATGTAGAAGACATGCAAACTTACAAATGCTTTTTTTTTGCCTCGCCATACAATAGGCATAAATCCTTTCAACATACACAAATTTAATGATTTTATATCCAGACATTTTGCAATTGCTTAGAGTCGATTTTGAGTCTCATTTGATACATGTCTTTACCATGCCCAACACAAAAGATGGCATTAATGAATTATGGTGTTAATTATTTTGGTCAAGAACAAAGGTTGGTCCATAAAAGCATTCAAAGGTAGGGAAGAGTAGAGAATAACCCATAGGGAGCAGACATTAACACATAAAATGCAGAGATGTAAAAAACTATAAAATGACATTGTAAAAGATACAAGAACTTACAAATGCCTTATTTTTTGCTTCTAATACAATAGACATAAACCCTATCAAGAGGTTCAGATTTCATCGTCTTAATTGTTATGTATAGTTTGGGAATTGTTTAATATCTGTTGTTTCCTATCAATCAATGTTCTTATGGATGAATCTCTGTTTTATCAACTTTGTCATTTTTTTCTGATATTTTGGTCTTTCTTTTCTGTTTCTATAATTTAAATGTATTGAGTGTTCATGAAAGAGTGATAGACATTGAAGGATGTCTACCTATTCAAGATATGCCTAATTTTCCATGGGTCTGAGCAAATGAAAGAACAAAAAAAAAATACTTTGCTTAACAGATTAAGAACTTGACACCATAAGCCACTAATAACAGTTGCACTTCAGTCTACTTGATTCTCTTCATAATAAATGAGAAGACGCAAATAGTAAATGCAAATGTGTTGTTCAAGATGTCACGCATCCCCAGGAAGAGTCCATGGCAAGACATGAATATAAAAAAAAACTCATGAAATATTTCAAATAGAAAAGCTTCCTACAATTATTATTATTATTTAAGAAAATTAGAAAATGAGAAAGCCATGATGAAAATACCAGTAGCCAATGAGGAAATCACCAAAAAAATCAACGGTGTGTGCATAATTGCGATACACTTATGCTTTTCTAATTTTTTTTACTATATACATGTTTTCACTGCACACGTGTCTATGGATAAGTGGTATTGTTCATAGTATTTGACATGATTAGTCTAAAACTACAACTAGTATTGAGCATTGGAGATTGGAATACATGCTTATACATATTTCTTATTTATTATTAAGGTTGATAGGTCCTTTTTTTTCTTAGGTAGCAACTGTGACTCAGACCATTTGTTTCATATGTGAGACCATAGAAGATTGAACTCCTACTATTCTATGGTGTAAATTTGTAAGTTCGGTTTATTTTTTATCGCTAGTTTATATATTTACGTCTTGTTCTACTTGCAAGAAAATTATTTTGTTTAAATTTGGAAGGTCTACTAAATTGCAATTATATTCATGTGTGACACTTGTTTGGTTGTGTTGTTTTTTATAATTATTTTATTGTTATTATATTCTACCTCTACATTGTTACTATGTCCTTGAACAATGATATTTTCCCAAATTAATGATCACATGTTCAAATAAATATTTTATTCATATTTGCATTTATACATATTAGTACTTGGTTATCTATTTGAAATTGTTTGTAATGGGGCTTGTTCCGTTACAGGAATAAAATACGATAAATAAGAAATTCTTGAGAGGATCATGCTCGTGGTCAACAGGAAGAGAGTATAGAAACTAGCGAGCTTCATAGAACTGCAAAACTTCCTGACTATCTATGTATAGATTTTGGCCGCTGCTGTTCTATTTGAATTAGCAGTGACCAGTCACCCAAAAATTGTGGTGTAAACCTAGTGCTATGTTTTAAACTGTTCGAAGGGAAAACTGCAAATTTTATAAAGAAAATGCAAAAATTGGCAGAGCATAGTTATCATGGATCGTCAAACAATTTTGCTAGTTAGATGTAGAGGAATCAAAACTACTTTGAACAGTGCAAGGTTGGCGAGCTCCTTAGGACTTGAGAGCATAGAGTTTTCTTCCATATTGCATTTTGCGGTATCCATTGTCATAGTAGATACACACAACATATTATTAATTTTTCGTTCCATGTTGTGCATTTTGCATTGGTCTTTTCGATGTAAGAGAAAGAGCATAAAAAATCCTCCTACTTATAAAAGTTTTGGGTGTTTATAGATTGATAGTCTAGAGCTTTCTTTGAAGTCACAAACTTGCAATTGCACTTATACATATATGTATATATATATGTGCATTGTTGTGTATATATATGCATATGCCTATGTGTACGGATATATGTATGAATTCTACAACCATGCATGGAGTTGTAAACTATAACAGTATTGGTAGCAGATTTGATTGTTACTTTTCTTCTTTTGCTTAGTTTCTTTTCTTTTCTTAAAAAAATTGTTGTTGCTCAATTTATTTTATTCATTTTTTTGTAGATTCTACACTATATACACTCTTTGCTGCTGTCATATACCGCCAAAGTTTGGATTGTTGTTGACTTATGTGACTAATACATATTCATGTTTATTTATCTTTGTTGTAGTTCTCATATGCTTGTTGTGCTACCTAGTAGTTCTAAAACAAATTCCATTTTAGGTACACATATTGATCTTAACAATTTATTGTTGCATTCTACCTCCCTTGTTATGCAATTGCCATCGCAACTCTATAGGTGGGAGCTCTGTATTGTATGTTCTTGCGGTAAGTATTTGCTTCTTCCATTTGTCATTGTGTGTATTCAATATTTGAAAGATCAAACATCTCTTTGTAGTAATTACTTTAATAACAGTCATCAATACAATTAGTTTTTTTCTTGATATTCCTTATGGAATCTACACATATGATTTTAAATAATTGTGCCAAGAGACAAAAAATATCCCACAAGCCAATCATAGTAGAAACCTACAAGCCAAGTGAAAATGCACCTTTCACATCAATTAATGAGGCTTTTCACCATGCACATTGTTTTCGAATAGACTCATTCAATTACAAAGTTGGTGACTGCTTATTTGACACAGTACATGTCCTGGTCCATTGTCGTTATACATCAAAGCAGCTACACAATGGTTTGGAGGATCATTTTGTTAAATTATTTTCATAATCGTTGTCTTGTAGCTTTAAATTCTAATGATCTTGATTTGCAGCCAACAATGCTAATGAGTTTGCATAATGTACATGACAAAAACATGTATCTACGAAGAATGAGGTTGTCAACCACAAAAACCAATAATAATGGTGAGACTGGGATATGGGCTGACACATTTTATCTAAAGTGGCTGGCATATTGGCTAGACAAATTCCAAGACTCATTTGGTCTTTGACACACAAAACTATGTATATGCATTTCAAAGAGCATGCATATAATCCTGCAATATCGATTATTTTCCATGACATAACTCCTGCTGCTGGCCACTATGAGCCTATCTTCTCATGAATAAACACATACTATCACATGGGAAATGTCCAACCACACTTAGAAATAACAGACTGCAATGTCAAAAAAAATTGGCACAAAATAGGAAATGCATTTGAAACAATTGGGATTTCTAGGCTGCCTATATTTGGTAGTGCATGTGGTGAAAGCATATTTGTTGGCATAGATTTTTTTCTCCTTGAAAAATTTGACCCAGTTGCTTTGAAATTATTTATGGCACAACATTGGCTAATGCATCAAAAATTGAAAACAAATATGCAATTTCTTGTTTTGATGGTTAAGCTCGAACTATTGCACACAACAATAATCATCTACTGCAATTACAGTCACTGGTTTCCAAAATTGTCATTCCATATGTGAAAATTCGGCTTGAAGGGACTAAATTTTGTGCCTATGGCTATCAAATATGTTTGATGCAACAATACACATAAGGAAAGCATCTCCACTGCCCAAGCCAAAAATACTCTAATTCCACGAGCCCAAATAGCTCAGGTCATTGTCATTTGAACCACTTCAAGAAAAAGAACAATTGACACAGACCATCCATATGGATGATGCACTCTTTGTTTAATATATGTCAAGCATTTTTTATTTGGAAACAATAAACAATATGAATAGTTCTCATAAAAACAAACATTACTAACAATATGCACAACTACTAGAGCAAAGTTCAAAACACATCAGACATTACGCTCATTGAAAGTGAAAATGCACAATGCCCAACTGCTCAATTCAAATGCTCCGTACAATAGCACCGCTGGTCCCCTCCTAGCAACTAGAAAAGTGACAAGAATAATTGAGTCCTCTTCAACTAGAAAAAATCAATACTGTGAATCTAGTGAAAATACAACACAGCGACAATCACTATGCTCTCTGAAAAGACAAATAGGAAGTGGGCAATAGGACTATGCTTTGCATTTTCCAAAACTAAAACAAAGACCATATAGATTTTGTATGTTGCAAAAGGCAAATGAAACTTATCAACGAACAAAAGGAAGGAGAGTTCATATCAAAAAAAATATAGTCCAAAAATCTGTTGACTCCTACTTGCAAATGATAAATGACACACCCACTCAACCATGCTCTGTTTGTGACATGTTGCATTTCCATCACAACATATGTAAAGTTGAAAATGCACTTTTAGACACTTTTTATTTGCTTCCTTCTCATACATATGAAAAGAAGCTAGAGATAGGCCAGACCATTTTCAAACAATGTATAAACTCCATACTAGACAATAAGATTCCATGTTTTTCTACGCTTTCAAGAATAAGACGAAATGCACAAATAGATGTTTTTCATTCTTTGACTACTCTTGAAGAAAGACTTGTGTCTTTGTGTATAGCTTTTGCACATATCAAGCAATTTGGATATAAATGAGTGTAGTATGGCTTGCTTGGGACAATTATCAATGTTCTTGTAGATTTTGATAAGGTCTAACAAGCCTTGCCTAGGCAAGTAGATGAAGCAACAACAATAGCAATCAAGCTAAAGTAGAAGCTAGAATATGATAATGCATATGCACAAGGAAATGTTAGACCTACCATAGTTATGAATGCTTTGATTGCTCTATCTAAAACACCGCTATACAAAAAAGAGAACATCTCTATAAATAGAGAATGACATGAATTGTTGACAAAAAAGACAACATCAATACAAATAGATTTTGTGTTTGGATCTGCCTCAACTTTCTGGTCGACCCATTTGAAGACTTAAGCGTTTTCTCTCTGTTTCAGGCCTTTATCGCCATACCGTGGGCCACCCTGTTTGGCGGTTGGGCAGTGTTACCGCCTTACCACGGCGGTCTTGTTCTAGACTGGTGGTGGCACTATGAAGTGGCGGTGGCCTGGATGACTGTTACCTCCTTACGCGGAGGTGGCTCGATGGTGGCGAGGCAATGCAATTGGCGGCAAGCTGGCGAAGGTTTGGCTTACCGCCTTATTGCTGGGTGGTCTGGTTGGTGGCGAGGTAACATAGTGAGCGATGCAGGGGTGGCAGACTGGCAGTGTAAGGTTTACCACTATACTACGAGTGGTGTTCGGTGTAGCCGCAGTGCCTACGGTAGTCGGCTGGCGGTTAGCGATGACCGCTTACCACTCCACTGCGATGGCCTATTGGCCATGTTGCGGTGGTGCGGTAAGCCGTAGCAGTCTGGGCAGGCGGTTACCTCCATACCACGAAGGTCTTGCGGTCTAGGTGCGGTAGCACGGTGAAGCCTTGATGGTTAGTGCAGGTGCTTACCGCCTTACTACGAAGGCTTGTTCCTTAAGCCGTGGTGATGTGGTTTGACCACTGATGGTCTATGATACGGTTACCGCCATATCGCAATGGGAAAATCCAAGCCCAACGGTAGTGCGGCTGGAGGCCGAGGTTTGTGCAGGTGGTTACCACCATACCATGAAGTGGACCAGACCGGGTAGCGGTAGTGTGGTGAAGTGAAGGGTGAGCTCGATTAAGCTCACCGCTTTACCGCCATTGGTGGTGATGAGCTCGGCAGTGTCGCGGTAGAAGGAAGGAAGAGCTCAGTTTTGCTCAGACCGGGTTTTGACCAGGTTGGACCGGTTGTCAGGAGCGATAGGCGAATGACAGGGTGACACGTGGCAGGATGGTAGCGCCTGGTTGGCCGAAGACCAAAGGAGTAATGACAGTTATTGTTGGCTGATTTTTAGTTGGAATTGGAACCCGATTAAGGCATGGATTGAATGCCTGGGCGGGTCGATGCAATCTGGAAAAATTGGTTGCTTGCTCGAATGGTCAGAGCAGTGTGAATTAAGGCCAGCATTCGGTGGAGTCATTAAGTGTGATGTATGACTTAAAGAAGTTGAATACATTGGACTGAGCCAATCAAGGTGGTAGAGAGTTAGAATGGTATGCAAGAGCATTGTAACCCGTTAATTCTGACTGTTACAGTGTTGCGAAGATGTGAACCTATTGTGAGGCCTTGGGGCTATGCTGGCTGAGAGGCTGGCTGAGACAATTATGTCTGAGGAGCTAAAGGGAATCTATATAGTATGTCAGATGTATGACATTGCAACTATGTGAAGGTTATGGTTTTGTGTTGCCTGCTATTCTCTTGATGAACAAGATGTGACTCCTATATAAGCTATGAGCCTGAGATTGTATTGTAACGGTTTTCCATTGCTGAATAATACAATGGCTCGATATTTTGGAGTGTGGGGTTTTTTACTCGAAAGGGTTTTCCCCACGTATATCTGTGTGTGATCATGTTTGTCTTTCATGGTTGTTTTCATGTGTTGAATCTATTATTAGTTTTGCATTTACTTCTCTCAGAGGATCAATGAGGGATACTCTATGCCTGCTTCTGCTTTATGGTACAGTTGTTTGTGTCTTTCATGTGATTTTGAATTGAAATTGCTAAGGCCTTGTTGTCTTAGATGCCTATCTTGATGACAGACCAAACTCCTTATCCCCAACAAGTGGTATCAGAGCTGGTTGAAGGAGGTTGAGGCTTGGTGATACCAACAAGTGGTGTCAAAGCCTTCTCCTGGTTACTGAAGTTTCAGGTTTTCTCCTATGATGATTTCTTAGCCTGGCAAGCTTGAGGAAGTCTAGAGAAATCGGTTGGTGATTGATCCTTCGATGAGTGGAAGTGTGTGATTCTTTGATTCAACACATAATTTGAAAGATGTTGGAGATGACTGGAGTTGGTCATGTTGTGGCAACATGGTCTGAGGCTCCTGGCTCGCAGAAAAAGTTCCTGATGCAAAGGGCATGAGGTATGTTCATGGCTATGTTGTAGCGAAGTGTGGTGTTCATACTGGGTGTCTGTGTGAGAAGCTCCTTGGTGGTATGGACTTGCTTGTGTTGTTGATCAGCTATGGATATTTGTGCTTGTGCTGGGTGTTTTTGACTTAGCATTGAAGGCAGTTTCTCTGGTGTTCTGATTGCATGGAGGCTATGAAGTGACCTTGGTGGTCTGCAACTTCTGGATAGCCTGGTTCTCCCATTTGCTTGTGCATGACTGTGGTGTTGGAACTGGTCTGAAATGGACCTGTTGTTCTTGTGTTCCTGTGTCTTGCACTTGCATGGTTTCAGATTCATGTCTTTGGCTCTGGAGGTTTTGTGTAGACTTTCCTAAAAAGTCTATATTGCATTTTCATGTTCTTTCATTGTTCTGGTTAACTGTGATGGTTGTGTGCAAACTCCTGAATCATCCAGATGAGCAATGAAGATGGAGATGCATGGGTGTTTTATAAACACTGTGGTTTTGTAGGTTTTACATGGTCAAGAGAAAACTTGTGTTGTGTGGAGCTGTTGTCTGCTATTTTCCAAATCCTAGATTTTGGGGTGTGACTGGATGAGATAGCTACGGTTCAACTGGTCTTGAGGAGGTGTGTTGTCTTCTCTGCATGGGAGTGTTGGTATGTGTTTACTCATTCAACATTTCTTGTGGTGTTGCTTGCGGGCTTCCTAGACTATGGTGCTTGTGTTGTGGACATTTTTGGCAAGTCAGATCTATTGTTGATCTGGTGTTTGAGTCATGGTAGTCTACATGGTTGTTCTATTTGAGATCTCAGTTTTGTAGTTTTCCAGTGTGATAATAGATTTGCAGGGTTGCCATTTGAAGTGGATCTATGAGTTGTGTGGCTGATAGATTAGCTACCTATTGACTGTTGTGAGACAACTCGAGAGTGGGCTATCAATATCCATGTGATTGCTTCTGTGATATTGCAGATTTGTTAGTTGACCTTGTCTGTGGTCACTTTGGCATTGGCGTAGCTATTTTGAGATGAGAAGGTGAATGGCGTTTTGAGTACCTGAATAGTCAGTTATGGGGACCTGTAGCATGAGAATCACGATGTCATGGAGAGCTTGTGTAAGATTTTAATAGTGATGGTGTGGTTTGCGTGATCTTGGTGCAATTCGATGGACATGTTGTTGTTTTGTACCTGGAGGTTTTTGGATCAGCAGATGTCTGGTCATGATGCTTGGAGAGCTCGGTTCAGTGGGAGCTTTAGCAGTGACTATGGGTTCATCACTTGGTGGTGAATGGTCTTCTTTGGTGTTGCATATGTTTCTGGTGGGATTCTTAGATCTCGTTGTTGCAGAAGAATTCTTTTGCATCTGCATGTTCACTATATGAAGGTGTACAACATCTTGGAGCCATGGAAGACATTGCTAGTTTTGGTTGAGTTGCTAGTGGTGCTTGATAGGTGATGTTGGTTTTGGTTTAGATTTGTTTGCTTTATGTCATGGTTACTCTTTCTTAGAGTTTTTGGCATGTTTCTTTGTTCTTGATACCATGGATAGTTCACTTGAAGCATGGTATCTCCCAATGGAGATGAGTAGATCATGGTGTAATGATAAGTTTTGAAGCTTTGACAATGGTCTGGGGTTTCTCTATGTTTTGAGTGCATTACTCATATGTTGGTGGACTTCATGTTTGCTGCACTATTGCAGATTGGAGTCAGCATGAGATGACAGGTTGTTGATACTCATGGATGCATGGAGAATAAGGTGAGGCTGGAATTCTTATGAGAATGTTGTTGTTACAGTTGAAAGTCTGAGAATCCTGCACCTTGGTTGAATGTGAATTCAACAGAGACCTTGAAGGAGAATGCTCTTAGGCAAGTCATGATGACTTGTATATCTTGGAGGAGCATGTTTTCTTTTCTCTTTGGTCTGCTCGGCAGTGTTCTTGTGAACAGTATTTTCCCATTATACTTTTCGGGTGTGTTATGCTTTATCTTTCATTTGTATGAATCTTGAGTTGTTGTTTTAAGATTCTAGAGGATTCATAATGGAAGATGGATAGCATTGTGTATCTCCTTGTTCTTTTGAGGACTGACAGGAGATGGTGTATGGGTTAGTCTGATCTTATTTTTGCTTACATCCATGGTGTTGTTGGGTTTTGTTAAGGCTTTCCCTTTGGGATGTGAAGAAGATCACTCTTGTCATAGCTGGCATTTAGAAGTGTTTGTAGAAGGGCATGTTTTGATTTGATGTTTCTCTCTAATCTGGTCTTGTTATTCCTATTTGTTTCATATGACTTTAGATGTTTGTGGAGCCGTGATGGTCACTATTTTATGTGGTCATGTATTTGTCACTCGGGTGATGACACGAGGGGATTTCCTTCTTCAGTCAAATATGGAACCTTGGAAGAACAATGGATGATTGATGAGAGAAAAATTTCTTGCTGCCGGAGGTTGCAGGTTGTGCATATCAGAGTGGGTGTTCCTTGGAACTACATGATCACTTTCTTCTATATGCAGGGACTGGTGGACTAGGTATGCCTGGATAATTTGTGATGGTTCTTTTTTTGCACTCGTCTGGACATTGCCCTTGCAGTGGGAGTACCTGGACGTGTTTGGTCTATGACTGGTTGACACAAGGTGCTTGTTTACTACTGAGATGGGTGATTTTATGATGGCATGAGTCTATTTTTGGTTATCATACCTTTAAGGTATGGGTGGTTGGACGGATTAGCACGAGCTGTGGGTGCTATGTTCAGCTGCGTGGGTTTGGTCAGTTGGATGAGGACAGTCAGGTCACTGGTTGTTGTTCTGGCTGATTGGTGTTCTTGTTTGGAGAATTGTGGTCTATGTCTTGTTTCCTAAGCTTGCATTGGTGCTTTTTTGCTTGTTGCTATGTTTCCTTTGCCACCTAAAGGATCTGGTGCTTTCATTCTTGAGACTGGTGCATATACGCCTTGGCTTGTTCCATTTCCTACGTTGGATGTTTGGAGCAATTGCTTGAGATGGACATTTTGAATGTCGATTGTAGAGGTGTTGGTTGGAGCGTGAGAGCATGCTTTGGTCCTGGTTTGGGTTTTTTGGAGGATGCCTGAAAGTCTTTGGCAAGTGGGAGATTGTTGGGATCTGCCTCAACTTTTTGGTCGACCCATTTGAAGACTTAGGCATTTTCTCTCTGTTTCGGGCCTTTACCGCCATATTGCAGGCCACCTTGTTCAGTGATTGGGCAGTGTTACCACCTTACCACGGTGGTCTTGTTCTAGCCTAGCAGTGGCGCGATGAAGTGGCGACAGCCTGGATGACGGTTACCTCCTTACCGCAGAGGTGGCAAGGCAGTGCGGTTGGCGGCAAGCTAGCAAAGGTTTGGCTTACCACCTTACCGCTGGGTGGTCCGGTCGGTGGCAAGGTAACGCAGTGAGCGACGTAGGGGTGGTAAGGTTTGGCTTACCACTATACCGCAGGTGGTGTTCGATGTAGCCATGGTGACTGCGGTAGTCAGCTAGCGGTAAGCGATGACTGCTTATCGCTCCACTGCAATGGCCTGTTGGCCATGTCGCGGTGGCGCAGTAAGCCGTAGAAGTCTAGGTGGGTAGTTACCTCCATACCATGGAGGTCTGGTGGTCTGGGTGTGGTAGCATGGTGAAGCCATGATGGTTAGTGCAGGTGCTTACCGCCTTACTGCGAAGGCTTGTTCCTTAAGCCGCGGTGATGCGGTTTGACCACTGACGGTCTACGATATGGTTACCACCATACCGCGATGGGAAAATCCAAGCCCAACGGTAGTGTAGTTGAAGGTCGAGGTTTGTGCAAGCGGTTACCACCATACCATGAAGTGGACCAGACCGGGTAGCGATAGTGCGATGAAGTGAAGGGTGAGCTTGGTCGAGCTCGGCGGTGTCGCGGTAGAAGGAAGGAAGAGCTCGGACCGGGTTTTGACCGAGTTGGACCGGTTGTCAGGAGCAATAGGTGAATGATAGGGTGACACGTGGCAGGATGGCAGCACCTGGTTGGCCAAAGACCAAAGGAATAATGACAGTTATTGCTAGTCGATTTCTAGCTGGAATTGGAACCCTATTAAGGCATGGATTGAATGCCTGGGCGGCTCGATGCAATCTGGAAAAATCGATTGCTTGCTCGAATGGTCAGAGCAGCATGAATTAAGGCCAGTGTTCAGTGGAGTCATTAAGTGTGATGTATGACTTAAAGAAGTTGAATACATTGGACTAAGCCAATCAAGGTGGTAGAGAGTTAGAATGGTATGCAAGAGCATTGTAACCGTTAATTCTGACTGTTACAGTGCTGCGAAGATGTGAACCTGCTGTGAGGCCTTGGGGTTGTGCTAGCCGAGAGGTTGGCTGAGATAATTATGTATGAGGAGTTAAAGGGAAGCTATATAGTATGTCAAATGTATGACATTGCAACTATGTGAAGGTTTTGGTTTTGTGTTGCCTGTTATTCTCCAGATGAACAAGATGTGACTCCTATATAGGCTATGAGCCTGAGATTATATTGTAACTATTTTTTGTTGCTGAATAGTACAATGGCTTGATCTTTTGGAGTGTGGTGTTTTTTACTCGAAAGGGTTTTCCCCACGTATATCTGTGTGTGATCATGTTTGTCTTTCATGGTTGTTTTCATGTGTTGAATTTGTTATTAGTTTTTCATTTACTTCTCTCATAGGATCAATGGGGTATACTCTGTGCTTGCTTCCACTTTATGGTATAGTTTTTTGTGTCTTTGATGTGATTTTGAATTGAAATCGCTAAGGCACTGTTGTCTTAGATGCCTATCTTGATGACAGACCAAACTCCTTATCCCTAACATTTTGAAACAGAACAAGCTATGCAAGATGAGACATCTGAAGATGATGAGGACCCAATAACTATATTAGTTATACATTGGTTTAATGAATTGTAATCGGTCAAAGACCTTGAGACAACAATAAACAAAATCATACCATCAGAAGGGTTCAAACCTCTTGGTATTTTCCAATACATGTATGTAGAGGAGATGAAATTACAGACTTTGTTCTATGGTTCGGCACGTCCAAATGACACTACTGAAAAATTGCAAGATGGGAACTCATGCATAAAGACAATGACTTTGCACAACACATTACAAACATTTTTTTCAAGGCTATTAAAATTATTATTCACTAAGTGTCCTCACTAGCATGGGTTTGCATATGAAAGGCTAAATTGAAAGGTGAAAATTACTTGCAAAAGAAGTGTGTACTCTAACAAAATTTGAAAAAAAATTACAATCTCCATTGGGCTATAGAGCATTAAAAAGCATTAGAACCTCTCTTGATTATTTGGAGAACAAAAAAAAAACATATTTGCAATGATAAGACAATTGGGACCTCCAACCTTCTTTGTGACGTTAACAAGTGCTGACCATTTTTGGGAGCCATTGTACAAAGCTTTGCACAAAATATGTGTTCCACAAGAATCAAAATGTAATGAAACCATAGAAGACAAAGACTTGGATTTCAAAATAAGGAAAAATATTGTGCTTTGCAGCCGTTATTTCAATCATTGCATTTCGAAGAATGATGCTAAAAAACCATGAGTTATTCAGACAAGCCACCGACTATTCTTCTGTTACAGAATTCCAAAACGGAGGCAACGAACATGTTCATTTTTTTCTATGGTTAAAAGATCCACCTGTATATGGAAAATTCTGAAATATTCAAATAGAAAGCTTTGTGGAAAAGTATATTTCTTGTGATTCAATGTTGCTTGATACAAATCTTTCCAAAATGCAAACACACCATCACACAAAGAATTGCAAGAGAAACAAAAATTCAAGTTGTAGATTTAGTTTCCCTTTGCCTCTGATGAGAAGCACAACTGTTTTGGAACTGCTCCCGTTGCCTGATGCCACAATCAAGGAAAAGGAAAAAACATTTTTAAGCAATTGGCAAATAAAAATTACACAAAGGAATTTCCATTTGAGAGTTTTCTGCATGAATTGGAAATGAATGAAAATAACTACATTACAATGCTCCAATCGACATTGTCATGCAAATTTTTCATGCTAAAAAGAGACCCATTTGACATTTGGATAAATTTATTTGCAAAGAAAGTGTCTAGCCTATGGTATGCAAATACAAATTCACAATTTATTTTGCACACATAGGTTGTTGCATCTTACTTTAGCTCATATATGACAAAACAAGATAGAACATTGTCTCTTGCATTTCAAAAACTGCGATGTGAATGCACTACTACATATGATGGAAAAGTGCAATTTATACGCAAGCTAGGCAATGCTCTGCTTAACTATCAATAAATGTCTAACCATCAAGCAGTTCATATTATTCTTTCATTGCTACTATGAAAATTCTCAAGGAGTATTGTTTTCATCAACACAACACCATTGGAAAGCCAAGTGTCTATGTTAAAAATCCCTAAGCTATTGGCAAAAGAGCGAGATGATTCTGAAAATATCATGTGTGCCTCTATAACAAAAAAATACATGCAACGACCTAAAGTTCTAGATAATTTTTCATTGGCTGAATATGTTGCCTTTTACTCTAGTAACCTGGGAAAAATGCAAAGAAGTTCAAGGCCACAAATCATATGCTATGTAAGATACAATCCACACATTGATCCTGAAAATTATTATAGAGAAAAAATTATGCTATGTGTGCCTTTTAGATGTAGTGAAAAAATCCTATTAGCTGGATATGAAACATGGAGTGCAATATTCAATGCAAACAAAGTGCAAATTGCAAATATCAAAAAAATGTTCATTGCACAAATTGTCCCTAAATGGGGTGACATAGATGAAGCTTTCGCAAAGGCTAAAAATGATCAATTCCCAAGAATTGACATTGCAGATGTGCTCGATACAAATAGACAAGAAAATGGCATGGAGAAATATGACATCATGAATGACTTAAAGAAAATCAAGAATACAAAGCTCAAAGATTCTATTTGCAAAAAACTATTTTCAGAGATCACACATCCACTTCTTTTAAGCAATGAAGAATACTACAAATCATGAAGGCAATTGAACAAAGAACAACAATCAATAGTAAAGGACGTATTAATGATAAAAATACTTGCTCCAAAAAAATCATTGTATTTGTTCTTGACAGGTGGGGCAAGCACAGGGAAAACCTATATAGAAAAAGGACTTTTTGAGGCAATAATTTGATACTATGATAAACAACTGGATAGTGATGCATTGAATCCTAAAGGCATGATTGTTGCTTCAATAGGAAAATGTACATTCAATGCAGGTGGCATCACTGCACATTCAATCTTCCAATTTCCATGCAACTCTTTGAAAATTCTACCTTTGGATTCAAACACAGTTGATGCCCTGAGCAAGAAATTGGAGCAAATGCAAGTTATTCTTATTGATGAAGTGTCGTTGATCGGTTCAAAAATAATTTACAATAGTGAAAAAAGACTTCACCAAATCAAGCACACACCAACAACACCTTTTGGAAACATAGATATCATTTTTTGTGGTGATTTTTACCAAGCACAACCTATGTGTGATACTTGGATATTCGAACAACCAATAATAGATAAAGAGAAAATGACATACACCTTTGGACCGACAATGTCAAATCCTCTGAGCTACATAATGTAATCAGATAAACAAACCAACATTTCATTCATATTCTTAATTGTGCTAGAACTAGTCAATAAACAATCGGGGACATCGAGTTTCTGAATACAATGTGCTATAAGTCATCTCTGAATGATCCACGATTTCCATACTTGTTTCATAGAAATACAATAGTCAAAATGCACGACAAACAAATGTTGGATAACTTACCAACAAAGCTTTGTGTTCTATGTGCAATTGATAAACAAGACATAGCAATTGATAACACTCAATCTCAACCTAAAAATCATCATTGCCTAGCATAATTCTGCTAAAGCGAGACATTTTAGTTGAATTGATCGCTTCCAACATCAATACAAAAGATGGGCTAGTGAATGGTGCAGATGGCATTTTCAAATTGTATACAACTGCAAGAAGACATTGTTTGGGTGAAATTCAATTATTCAACTATTGGAAAATTGCATCGACAGAGATTAAAAACTCTATATAGAGATTCTATTATGCCTTCTTGGACACCCATAATGAGAATCATTAGAAAAGTCAAAATAGGTACAAAAATAGTAACTAGAGAACAATTTCCTTTGCAACTTGCATGTGCATGAACTATTCATAGAGCACAGGGCTTGAAAATGGACGCAATTGATTTTGACCCATGTAAATTCTATCAACATGGCCTTGTGTATACTGCCTTATCGTGTGTAAGAAACATTGAATCACTATATTTGACCCATAGATTGCAAGAACAAAAATTTAGAGTCTCAGGAAAAGTAAATAGTGAAATGCAATGCCTTATGGCATCTACACAATGGAAAGTGCAGCACAACCTTTTGTCTGTCTCTCTAGATCACTTTGTCATATGCTCTTTGAACACACGTCGCTTTGCACTACATGCACAAGAAATAGAACATGACCATGATATGCTGCAAGCAACTGTCCTTTGCTTCGAAGAAACAAAACATAATTTTCTTGGCCACATTGACTTCCTTGACAAAACATACAATTGCTATATTGTAGTTGGTATTCATGGGCTATTAACATGCTCGAGAACCTATGGAATCAATAACCATTGACCTATTGCACATTAATATTTCTTTGTGCATCATAAACCTATACGTGAGACCAAACACACCTATTCATGATCTCAAATTTTTACAAACTGCTATAACCTCACTGCTAGCTAATTCAAAATTGATTATTTTTGGAGACTTCAACATTGACATGTTAGAATCAACAAAACCAAAGGAACTTCTCCTTGAATTTATGGAGCAATGCAAATTTTCGTTGGTCGTTGACAAGCCAACAACACATGTAGGCACTTTGTTGGATCACTTTTGGATACATAGTACTCAAGTTGGTATTGTCAAGTTCAGAGTGCTAGATACATATTGGTCAGACCATTTTGCAATATCGCTTTAGCTCTAGTTTCTAGGCCAAAGTGAACAACCTCGTAGTTGCAGTTGCCTGGAATTAACATCCTTTGTGCAATGTGCTATTATCGGTGCTCCACACTATTGGACATAATCAATATACAACTTATGTGGGTGAAAAATAATTATTAGGTAAATCATTGTTCATACAGTTTGTGTCCTTGTGCAAGTTAATTTCTTTTCCATAGCTCTGCCCATGTAGGCCCCTGCTTTGGTGATGTCTCTAGCCAAGACCATCAGGCATGCTCTTCTAAACCATTGATATAGATATGTAGTTGCAACTCAATATATATTTGTTCTGAGATAGATTTATTTTCACACACAATATTGCTACGCCTTGGCACACCATATGATACTTTAGTAGAAATAAATTTAAAAAATAAGTTTGTTATCAATTCTATAACCACTTCAAGCACATCCACATAGTATTTACTTCAAGGATATGAATGTTTTAAATTGATGTTACAATTTTTTCTCCTTGTTATTCGATTTATACATAATAGTATCCAGCCTGGTTCCTTTGAGCTTCTCATGTACCTAGTTTTGTTTTGTGCTCATGTAAATTTCAGGTCTGCCTACCATTCAAAAACAACAGTATTAATCATATAGTTGGACATATCTTCCATGCTTATGATATTGAAAATTATTGGACGATTGTTTTGAAACATGTATGTTGTTATGCAAAAAATTGAAAAAACATAGCACATGATACATTTGTTTATTACATGTATATTGCAAAATCCAAAAAAAATATCCATCACAGCACCAGTTTTTAACAAAGGCTTTGAAATAGTTTTCATACACATATCAAATTTATAGATTGCGAGTTGCAGATTGGAAATATTGTGCTATTTCATAGAACACATATCTAAACATTTCCCAACTTCTAACACAACGTCCAAAACATCTACAAATAGGTAAGCTCTTCACATTTGGTAGGAACAAATTTCAAAAACACATGAAATCTCATTAATGTTTTCCTCTCAGTTTTTCTTGTTACATGCTTGACATAAAAATCTCATTCCATATGTTTGCAGAGGTATTTTGAAAACACAAACTGGTTCTCTTGCAAAATAGATGATGGCTCAATCAATTGACAAACAAGATGAAAAAAGGCAAGTACCTTATTTTGTTTGTCGTACATATGATTTCACTATTTATATGTTTAATTACAAATTTAGTTTTAGTCATACTTCATATTGCAACATGCAGATTCAAAACAAAAATTACAGAGCCATCAACCATCTTCGATATATGGACAAAGAAAATAAATTTAGCATTTGAAGGTGATGTTTTGGTTGTTTATGGGCCTGTTATTACCACAACTCTTGGAACACCACCTAAATCAGTGATTGTGCATGTTGATTTAGTTGATAGTCATGGTCAAATGACAATAACTACAAACATCATCAATAAATTAATTGACACATTTCTACCATTGTTATCACCTAATACAAGTGTCTTCCTCACAAAATTTTTCATTAGGAAAAAAACATAGTACAAAAGAGGAGATGTTGATTATTCCCTTGTTTTGACTGCTAGGAGCACTATTGAGCCCATAGAGACAGTCTATCAAGAACGTAGATTGATTCCTGACACAACCATTTCGTAACTCATCCAATCACATGACAATTTCTCTATTGGATCAATTGGTGTTGTTGCTAGTCATTTACAAGCTCCAAAACAGTATGAGTTGCAAGTGAAATATGGAGAGACCCAGGATGGTTTTCCAGTGTAAGATGTATTGCACAAATCATGGCAACATCATAGGATTTGATCACTTTTCTTTTTGGAATCTATTAAAGATTTTCTTCACCTTCTTTCACATGGACAAAGCTTGCTAGTAGAATGCTTTACTGTATTAACTATTTCAACGTTGTTAATGATTTTCATCAGTTCTTATTTTTCTCCTTTGCACTCTGCAAAGTGAATGATTTGTAACTCAGCATTTATTTTCAGAATAATACATAGCAGGTTTTACAGGTTACCTCGGTTTTAGCATGGAGTCTTTCCTTTTATCTTCTCAATAGTGTTAGGTTTTTCCTTCAAGCTTTCAAGCATCATTGTTGTGATTGATTTTGATCGAATTATCTTGTGTTTCAGCATTGAAACCTTTATCTTTTTGTCTCATTCATAAATATATGTATGCATTCAATTTTAATTCATAGGTCATACACTAAGTTCGTAATAAGATTATTTTCTTAAATTGTGAGAACACTCTTCTTTTCCTCTGAAAGAAAATAGTCTTATGAACCTTTGTATGGAACATTTATATGAGTTCAAACTGTTCAAATTTTGATGTGCAAATTAGATATTCTGAGAATCAATTATGAACCAAACTACCTTTTAGATCATCATTTTCAGGTGTAAGCATCAATGTATTTAAAGTTTCATAGTTCTGCTTTCAGGTTAAATCTTTTATCCTTTTTCCCAGCAATTTACCAAAGTATTAATCAAAAAAATCCATAGGAACCAGCCTAGAATCTAGAGGTCTAATTCCTCGTAGGATACCCACAGCTCGGAATTAATTCCAATGTGTCAACAGATTGCTAAAATTCAATATTTCAATATATGGGTGCAATCTGTTTGACAAAAGTTTTTGGCACACCCGGTGGGACCCTGAAGATTACTTCAGAGAAAGAATTCAAGAATTTCAAGCTGCTGTTCTGGTATACACAACAGCGTTTTTTGCCTTTTAGAGGTTACAATACCTGGTGACTCTGAGTACAATCCACTGGTTTCGACAGGCGAAGTGCTGGTATGTTCATTTACAAAGGAAAGTTGATTGAAATGCTTTAACATGTCAATTTTTTATGAAAAGAGCACATTTTCACCTCTGTTTCATGAAGGTCCTGCTTACCCACATCCTTACCAGCCATATCAAGCCAGCTATGCTACTAGTTTTATTCCTAACAGCCATGCAACAACAAATAACCAGCATGCTCGGTATGGTTACCACCCACCCACCCCTACTGAACATCCATATCTGCATAAGTTTCCTCTTGATCAACCTCAAAATGTTAAAATCAAAAGCATTAGTGATATAGCGTTAGATTATCAGAGGCAAATAGATGAGGTCAAAAGATAGCAGGAGATTGATTCGCGACAGCAAGAGGTGGAATATCAGGCCTACCTTCATGAGTAGGAGCTGGAAGCACAAAGATTACAGTTTGAAGAGAAACTTGAAAGGGAGAAAGCTGCAAAGAACCAGTTGATCAAGCTTTTACTTACTCAGACACAAAGGCATGAAGACGAAGTAACTCCTTTTGTTCCAGATCAATCTTTTCACAATGAGCAAGAGGTGGAAATACAGAAAAGATATGAGGAAGAATGTCTTGCTAGGAAAATTGGCGAAAAAGAAGAACAGAAAAAAGAGCTGCAAAAAAGGCTATTTGAGGAGAATCTTGCTCAGCAACTTGCAGCAAAAGATACAAAGATAAGGATAAAACTTGCCAAGCGGGAGGTTTTCAAGGTTTCTACACAACCCCAAGGTAATTCTTCATGATTTGAAATTCCAAGTTTTAGATGTAATAATCTTGTCAGTGTTAAAAGATCATCCCCCACAAAAGCCCATCAATCCTCAGTTTCAATCATATCAAGAGCCTAAAATGAGTCATCAAAGTACTAAAAATTTATGGCAGCCTTCTTGGACCAAGCATCCAGACTTCAAAATGCCAAATCTAGTTCAGGAGGCTCCTTGTATGACAGTAATCCAGAAGCAGGTTGAGGAGCTCAAAAAAGGTACCAAAGGTAATGATATCATGTTCTTATTCGATGAATTACCTTCCTTTATTGAGCAGGATATAGAGGAAAAGATCAAACAATTTGATGAATTGTTGATTGAAGACCATCAATATCATAATCCAAAATTGGAGCGACTGAAGGATGAGAAGGAACATTAGGAAAGGGCAGTTCATGAGGTAAAAAGCACTCCTCTCTTATCAAAAGACCAGCAAGAAGATAATACACAAGAGCAGGTTGAACACGTTTACATAGCTGATGAATTACCCAAATTTATTGATGATAATGAAGACAACACATGCTTACTAGCATCAACACCTACCTTTGAGCAGCAGGCAACATGTGATCAACCTATTCAGGTCAAAGAGGCTTCTGAAAAGGAGGAGAATGCTTTTCAGCCTATGCAAGAATACAATATGGACTTATTTGATGAACTTCCCCACTTCGTAGAGGAGGAATTGTTTTCTGTCGTGGGCAGGGAACATAAGGAGTAGTAGTTTGAGGACCTATTTTTAGTAATCCAACAAGGATATCAGCTCCTTGGTGGAGAAAGTCCAACCATTGAACACATTAATGGTTTCTTTTTAGAAACTATTACAGATAATACAAGCATGCAGGATTCCCTTGTCATTGAAAAGTTAAAAGAAGATCAACAACCTGCATTTTATCTCATATCAGCACCTTTTCAAGGAAAAGCTGGAAAAGTAGAGCATCAGTAGGAGGCTAAAAGTTACTGATCTGGTGCCAGCACAAGGAGATTTCCTATCAGACACCTGGAACGGTTGGTTGGCAATCAAGAGGAGGTACCAATTGAGGTATCTACTTGGGAGCATGAGTTTGAGCATCAACAAGCATTAATGAAGGTTGCTTAAACTATTCAAAACAGTTGCCAGCATCTTTTTCCTGATAAGGAAAGGGAGGTGTTTTTCATGATTGCACAAGTGTTTCTTTTGAGCATACAACATTTACTTTTCTTCCAGCACTGTTGGATAATTTGGAAACAAGAGGCACAACCTAAGTTGATAAGAAAGGGGAGTTTTTTCAATCAACCAGTGAATGGTTACGTTTAAACACTACCACTGCTGGGTAGTGTAGGGTAGGATAGATGTCTTAGTTGTTTTTTTTTTTTTGCAATAAGTGCTCATTGCACATTACTGTCATTCAATATTGTTTCATTTTCAATAAGGTGCAGTCACTGCACTGGGTTTCAGATTTTGTCATAAATAGAATTGCAGTAGTTTCTTTTAGTTTTTGTGTGATGCTGAGTTATAGAGTTTTTCAAAGGAAGTTAGAGCAAGAACAAACTCCATGCCCAATGGATAAGCTACATAACTGGTCAATGGTGTTTAGTAGGCAAACACTCCGCAGAGGTCGCCAATTTGTTACCTATTTTTCACCACCAGCTCAAACAGGTAGAGCTGAATTGCAAATTCAGGCTAAAAGGTACACAAAATGTTTTAAATTTTTTTGTTGAAGTACTCATATTGTGCATTGCTTCATAACAATGTATATTTCAATGATATTATGCAAAAACACTTCAAAATTATATCACAAGATTGCATAATTTTTGTTGCTTTATTCATAATGTGCAAACCAGAATCCCACACAAGCCGTGGGAGTAGCAGATTTTGATTAACATAATCAAACCATAGGTACAAAAGCAGTTTGTATACTATACAACTGTTGACAAAATAAACATAGAAGGGAGAGTGGTTCATCATTGCCTGTAATGATGGAACCCGTGATGCTTGATGTCTCTTATTGGCATTGTTGAAGCTTTCCAGGTTCCTCAACTTCGCTCTCTTTGAGTTGTCCTGCAGCATGAACATAAATGATGTTAGAGATTAACTCTATGTAATGATGAATCAAAATCAATCCTATGCTTACATTGCAAACAAAAATATAATTTACATCTATTCAGGCATCCATCAGATGATTACAAAAATTCAAACAACATAAGGAGAAAAGAGAAGACTTTCAGCTTCTTTTATTTTTGCTAACATGTTTGTTCACTGTGCAGGAGCAGGTTCGTCATGTTCATGATCATTTCATCAAATATGTGGAGTAAAATGGGCTCCCACAAGGGTTGAGCCTGGCATATCAATAGGACACTCTCAAGTTACACACGAGAGTCATTTACATGGATAACAGTCATTTAAGGAGCTGCTGAAACAAAGAAATTGATATAAAAGCAACCCTTTTTTGAATTTATTACTCTATTTCAACTCTACTTTATTTTAATTTTTTTCCACATTACATTCAAATGGAGTAAAGAGCCCTTTCACACTGAAGGGAGACAGAAACAAAAAGTCATACATTAGGCTATTTCATGGAGCTTTGAAGCTAGTTATTTAAAGAGCAAATTGTGAAAGCCCTTGCTCAACATTTACCAGTGCCATTGGTAAGATTTTTCTTGAAAATAACATTTTTACTCCTCATGGTTTGAGTGAAGAATGTTCATCAGCATCAGAAAGTTGTGAAAGGGAAGTAATAAGCAATACAATTTCAGAGATAATAAGCAAAAAATTGCAGGTCGCGGCCATGAGCAATGGGTCAGCATCACATTTTTAAAAAACAAAAGATATCGGATGCCAGGATAAAGTAAATACAGTCCTAGTAATGCAAAAATAGTGAAGCTATGAAGGAGCTCAGACTTTCATTAGACTAGAAGATAACAAGCTCAATATGGTGACCAGTATGCGAAATCCAGTAGTCAGACTGCCAACTTCAATTTTGCATGAGAACAGTCTCAAGGATTAAAAGATAGCAAAGTGTTTCATCATCAAAAATAGACAAGAACAGAAGGCCAGTTTATAAATGATTACTGTTGTCTACAGTAAAAATATTTACCAGTCAATACATCAAAGTCAAACATTCATGAGGGTTACTGCATATATGTTTTTGACTCAAAAGGAAGTAATAATTTTTCAGGTGGATCAGCATTTTGTTTGAAACAAGGGATAGCAGATTTCAATAATCAAATAAATGCAGTCCAAGCAAAGTGTTTCATCATCAAAAGGAGGCAGTCAATATAGTTGTAAAAGGAAACATTCAAAGGTAGAGTTGCATAAGCATCAAGATGGTGACATTACTCGAGTAAATCAAAAGCAACCATGTGTAATAACAGTAATCACGAAAATTCCAAAAGGGGAATGGTCCCATAGCTAAAGAACAGTCAAGTCGTGCCATTAAGAATGTTCTATGCAACAATATTTCAAAGACAATCTAATACAAAGAAGAAGAAAACTTTTTACCAGTATACAACAGCCTCAATACATGACATGAATTATTCATGAATTCTAAAACAATAATGTTGTTGTAAGAATTCATTCACAGCAAATGGTGCTATGTATCTAACATTACAAAATTTTGAAAAAGCTGTATGGAGTACCCACAGAGGGGAAGCAGAGCATTCGAGATTAAAGGCTATTAACAGTGAAACATATGCACAGTTTTCAAAGAGGTTATTTTTGCAAAGAAACCCCAGTGGTACTCATGGTGGTGTTCAGGAAAATCAGCATACCCAGATTAATAAGAGTGTAGCCATGTTTTTTTTTTAAGTGCGTGTTCATTGAAATAAATGAATAAAGATTTTTATGTTGATGCTATGCAAAAAATGAAAAGAAAAAAACCAGAGCAGTGCAAACCCAGAAGCGCAAATGAAGGGAGATATAGGAACATGACATGTGCAACCTAAATTTCTCGTGACAGCAAATGAAGAGCCATGAATAGAGTACCAAAGTGTACAAGGAACAAACAGGTTTTCATTCGATGGTAAGGGCCTCTATTACTGAAGCTTCGTGGTTAATTTTGCATGAGTTACAGTCCATTGTTATTTAATCACAGAAGATCAACCTGTGGGTTACTGACCATTATACAAATATAACATTGAATCATACACCCAGAAGTAGATGCATGGTGTGCCACCTTTAACCAAAAACATTTCCGAATATACAAAAACAATGAAAAGAAGCCAGTGAAATCGTGCCATATAGAGGGGAATATCATGAAGTATGCATCTTGTGTTTTCTTTTTAGAGAATGGAAAAAAAATCATTTTTCATGATTGAGAGGAGAAAAGCACTGGAAATGCAAGAGCCCGCGGCCTTCAAAGTCAAGAAAATCTTTCAAAAAACACATAAAGAAGCCACGAAATACTTTGATAATAACTTACCAAGCTTGTTCAAAGGAGTGTCGACCTACAGAAGAAGCCCCAGAACAACCTTGATGGCATGAAAATCATTTGCAATAACTCCATGAGGTTTTCTAGTGGCGGCGCGACAGAGTTTCTCTTTGAGTTTGCAAGAAGAAATGATAGTATCATTTAGGGTTCGATGGTTTTACCGAATCCCTAACTCCAATTAAGGTATTATTTTTAGACCAAATTTTTAGCGAATGGTATTCATTTCATAAGAGGCCGCGGATTTGAACTTAGTAATATTTTGCCTTATGGAAATATTTTGTTTAAATCTTCATGTAAAGTGGAGGAAGGTACAAATATAGGGTGAGTTTTAGGTTTTAGAGAGGTTATTGAAGGTTATTTATTGTATTAATCTCTATTGTAATGTTTGCATTATACAATGTAGGCTCGTTAATTTAATGAAAAATTATAAGTCATTTAATTAACTAAGTTATTAAATGCAAGCATAAGACACCAAGTCTAATTTCCATTTTTTTTATATAAATTAAAATATTTATGCTTTGCATTATTTTTTTGTAAAGTTGATAAATTAAATGATAAAATATAAATCATTGAATTTATTTAACTATCTCAAATGCAAGCATAGAATATTAAGCAAGGTGAAATTTCTATTATTTTTGCATGGGCGGATTGATACAAATGAGGCAATTTTTTGCATGCTTTGGCTCACATTTTTAGGGATTTGCAGTTCAGTTGGAATAGTGCATGTATCAATTATTACTTGGCAATGTGTTTGAGCCTGAGTGGACTTGTTTTTGCATGGTTCTGAGCCTCTTTTTTAGAGATATTTTCTTCTGCTCGGAATTAGCCTTGGAGTTATCACCCTTTCTTGGAGTTGGACTTTCAGTTCTTTTTACATGCCTTTTGGAAAGGCTTTTTGTATATATTGAAAAACTTATTTGTTTTTCATCAGTTCTTATTTTTCTCCTTTGCACTCTGCAAAGTGAATTATTTGTAACTCAACATTTATTTTCAGATTAATACATATTAGGTTTTACAGGTTACCTTGGTTTTAGCATGGAGTCTTTCCTTTTATCTTCTCAATAGTGTCAGGTTTTGCCTTCAAGCTTTTAGGCATCATTGTTGTGATTGATTTTGATCAAATTATCTTGTGTTTCAGCATTGAAACCTTTATCTTTCTGTCTCATTCATAAATATATGTATGCATTCAAGTTTAATTCACAGGTCATACACTGAGTTCATAATAAGATTATTTTCTTAAATTGTGAGAACACTCTTCTTTTCCTCTAAAAGAAAATAGTCTTATGAACCTTTGTATGGAGCATTTATATGAGTTTAAACTGTTCAGATTTTGATGTGCAAATTAGATATTCTGAGAATCAATTGTGAACCAAACTGCCTTTTAGATCATCATTTTCAGGTGTAAGCATCACCGTATTTAAAGTTTCATAGTTCTGCTTTCAGGTTAAATCTTTTATCCTTTTTCCAAGCAATTTACCAAAGTATTAATCAAAAAAATCCATAGGAACCAGCCTAGAATCTGGAGGTCTAATTCCTCATAGGATACCCATAGCCTGGAATTAATCCCAATGTGTCAACAGATTGCTAAAATTCAATATTTCAGCATACGGGTGCAATCTGTTTGACAACAATAATAATAATGTAATACTGAATAAAAAGGCTCACTGCCAGAGGGATCACTGCCCAGAAAGGACTCATTGTCCAGATACAAAGGCTCACTACCTACATATAGGACTCACTATCTAGAAGAAGGCTCATTGCCTACAAACAAAGAAATACAATAGAGAATCCACCATAACTGGTTCAACACATCCGCAGCTTGATCAAGGGATTGTAGACACCGCTAGCTCACCACTTTTAGGAATCTAACACATCAAAGTACTATTGCCTTGATTCAATCTTACACACTCTTATTTTCACACTTGTTCACACACTTCACTTGCTTGCTTCTCTTCTCTACAATTTGCAACATCTTGACTTGATTTTATACCATCTTCAACCTTAGAAACATTATTAAGGTCGGCTATACATCCTTCATTTTACAAATTCAAATTAGTTCGACCACTCAACATTCCCGTAGTGGATAAGAATGAGAGAGGACCAAACACAACCTTAATTAGGACCCAAAACAACATCTTGGATCAATCACACGCTTCCTTAATCGATGCTTAATCTTCACGTAACCCGTAGACACCAGGTCGGCCAAACCTAATGAAAACACTAATGATCTTTGAAGTACACACATCTCTAGCAAGATGATCACATGTGGATCACCCAACACAATTCACCAAAAAATAGAACACTTCTTAGAAAAATTCAAGAACATTCATATTAATTGCAACAAACTTCATGCATAGAACACTCTTTAATAGTCTAATTGAACCGAGGAGAAACACACCGTAGCTCCGGAACAAGCCTTTCGTAGCACCAAACCACAAGCACATTTGCCAAATAATAGAAAACATCAGGATTAACCTTCTTTTAGATCTGCAAGATCTAAAATGAACCACCAGAAGACTGTGGAGCAAGAACATCTCTCCCAATCCACAGACAAATAGTTCTTCCAAATGGGTTCACACACCGGTGAACACATCTTTCACTCTCCATTGACCCAGAAGCTAGAACTTAGGATATATTATCCATTGAATCTCATGAACACTACTATAGATCTGCACAAGCATAGGATCAACACAAAATAAATGCAGAGCACATTACCGAAGCACACTTAGAACACAATCTCAACACTGTCTTCATTATTTCCTAATTTTCTCAAAAGCACTTGGCATCAACACACCAAAACTTCATAAATATAGCTCCATGTACTCTAAACACTTCCGCAATAACTCTCAACTATACTTGTAGCATCTACAATCACTCTGAACTGTGTTGAAATCAATGACAACATTAATGAAAACACCACCAAACGCATCCATACTTGCAACAATCTCCCCCTTTGTCATTGATGGAAACAAATGATTTAAAAAACCATCAAAGACATAATACACATTCTCCTGGTTCTTTTCTCCTTTATTTTTCAGATTAGATAACCTACACAAGTATTTTTTCACTCTCTTCTCCTTACAAGATTTTCTCTCCCCCTTTCAACTTTTTCACATGACTTTCTCTCCCCCTTTGACATCAATGGCAAAGAAAAGTTCTGCCATAAAACTCTGATCACTCTCCCTTAGTATTGCACCCACATCTCATACTGCAACAATAAAACTCTCTAATCCCCCTAAGGAGTAGACCTCAATCATCAGTCTAGACCAAGAGGAATCTATGAATCCATTGGATTAATGCACCTCCATGTGCATCTAATTTAAGGAAGGAGTGGCAGTAACACCTAACTTCCCCCTGAGATACTCAAAAGTATCCTTTGGAAGGGCCTTAGTAAATATATCAACAATTTTTTCCTTGGTAGACATATATTCAAGTCTGATTTCATTTTACAACACCTTCTCCCTCAAGAAATGATACCTGATAGATATATGCTTTGTCCTAGAATGCATCACCGGATTCTTTGAAATGTTTATTACACTTGTATTGTCACAAAAGATAGGGATGGGCTCATCACATATCACACCAATGTCCTTCAAAGTTTGCTTCATCCAAAGTACCTATGTACATCAAGACGTTGTAGCAATATAATCAGCTTTTATAGTGGATAAAGAAAGTGAATCATGTTTCTTACTCAACCATGAAACCAATCTTCCTCCAAGGAAGAATGCACCGCCACTTGTACTCTTCTAGTCATCTACACAACCAACCCAATTAGTATCAGTGTAGGCATTCAAGGTGAAATCAGTATCCTTAGGATACCATAGACCATAATCTGGAGTTCCCTTCAAGTATCTGAATATCCTCTTCACAGTTGTAACATGTGTCTGCTTAGGTACTACTTGAAATATTTCAACCAAATATACTACATGCATGATATCCGATCTAGTAGCAATAAGATATAGCAGTCCACTAATCATGGATATGTACATGCTCTAATTAACTTTAGAAGATTCATCATTCTTACTTAGCTTGCATCTAGTTACCATAGGGGTACAGACCGGTTTGGAATCATCCATTCCAAACTTCTTCAACAACTCTTTAACATACTTGGATTTTGAAATGAATATCCCCTTATCAATTTTATTCACTTGTAGTCTAAGGAAGAAATTCAACTCACCAATCATAGACATCTCAAACTATTTTTGCATCCGATCTAAAAATTTCTTGCACATACCTTCATTTCCTCCAAAAATAATGTCATCAACATATACCACAATCATCAACATTCTTTTACCTTCAACTCTGAAATAGAGATTGTTGTCCGCAAAGCCTTTGTTGAATCTTTGTTGTGTTAAATATCTATCCAACCTTGCATACCTAGCTCTAGGATCCTATTTAAGTCCATATAATGCCTTTTTCAATTTGCAGACCATGTTTGGTTTGTCTGATAGCTGAAATCCTTCTGGTTGCTCCATGTACACTTCTTCTTCCAATTATCCATTTAGGAATGCAAATTTAACATCCATATGGTACACTTTGAAATCTTTACAAGTAGAAAATGCCAAAAACATCTGAATGGCCTCCATTCTTGCCACTGGGGAAATTTTTTCTTCAAAGTCTATTCCTTAAACTTGTGAATAACCTTTACATACAAGTCTTGCCTTATTCCTTACTACTTCACCATCTTCATTCAGCTTATTCCTGAACACCCATTTTGAACCAATTACATTCTTGTTTATAGGTCTAGGAACCAACTCCAATGTCTGATTCTTCTTTATCTGTTACAATTCCTCTTTCATTTCTCTCATCCAACTCTCATATTTGCATGCCTCACTCACAGTCTTTTGTTCTATCTTAGAAAGTAAACACAAATTTACCTCAACCACAATGCTTCTTGTCTTTACACCTTCACTTATGTCCCTAATTATTTGTTCCTCCAGATGATTCTTTTGTACATACTTGGGAGGCTTAGCAGGTTCCAGAATCTCCTCTTCTTCACTTTGTTCTTCCTCTTCCTTTTCCTCTTCTTGTATTTGTCCGTAGATAGGATCATCTAGTTCAACTTTAGTTATCTCAACTAGTTTATGCATAGCTTCAACAACCTTTACATTTTCACTTTCAACTATTTTCCTCAATCTTTTATCAAGGATTCAAAATTTTCACCTTCATCACATCTTGAATCAAACTTTCCAAGATTCCAATTTTCACCTTCATCACATCTTGAATCAAACTTTCCAAGATTCTCATTATCTCTCTCAATGCAAAATCTTCTTCCAAACACTTTAAAGTATTTAATAGTGGGGGACTTACTAGTCCATAGCTCATAAGGAGTCTTTGTGTTGTTACCTCTGATCTGAACTTTGTTAAGAATCTAAACAACAGTGTGGATTACTTCTCTCCAATATATATCAGGAACATTTTATTCTTTCATCATTGTCCTTGTAGCCTCTTGAAATTTTCGGTTCATCCTTTCCACAACTCCATTTTGCTTAGGGGTTCTAGGGGTAGAGAAATGTCTCTTTATACCATGTTCTTCACAAAATGCATTAAACTAACCAGAAGTGAATTCTCCGCCTCTATTAGATCTTAAACATTTGATTCTTAGAATTACTTCATTCTCTACTCTTGCTTTGAACACTTTGAATCTATCTAGGGCTTGAACTTTCTCTCTAAGAAAAGTAACCCATGTCATTCTAGAGAAATCATCAATCAAAGGCATAAAATACATGTCACCATTCAGGCTTCTTGTTCTTGTAGGACCACAGAGGTTTGTATGAATCAACTCCAACATTCTGGTAGATGATTGTTCCTTTCCTTTAAAATTGGTTCTTGTTTGTTTTCCCATCTGACAACTTTTGCAAACAGAATTGGTAGGCTTTGTGATTCTAGGCAGATCTCTAACAACTTCTCTTGAATTGATCCTAATCAAATTATCAAAGTTTACATGTCCCATCCTTTGATGCCATAACCAAATTTCATTAACTTAAGAAACAAAGCACTGACCATCACCACTTTTAAGTTAGATATTTCCATGAGTACTTTTTCCTGTTGCCACCACAGTTCTAGACCCTTTTTTCTGATCTCACGGGTGTTATCCTGAAACACAAGCTTAAAATATTTGCTACACATTTGTCCAATACTCAAAATATTATTCCTTAAGCCCTTAACATAATAAAAATAATTGGTACTATGTTTTCCATCAATACTAATTGTACCTTTTCCAACAATCTTAGCACCAAAATCATCTCCAAACATAACCAATCCTCCATCATATTTTTCAAGTTTAGTAAACTTACTCTTATCTTTGGTCATGTGATTTGAAAATCCACTGTCAATTATCCAATAGTCTTCATCCTGTCTAGCATGAAATACAGTAACCAAAGTACCTTCCATCTCATCCTTCTTATCCTCTGGACCAAAATTCCATTGCACATCTTCCATGGTTAGCAGACACATATTTATTCTCCAAGGCTAAAAATAAGAATTCATATTTTTCATCCTCAAATTCAGACTCATCATCAGAAATTACAACATCTTCTCTAACATAATATAGTTTATCTAACTTCCTATCCTTTTTGTTTTTGTAATTATTATCTTTGTTCTTCTTGTGTGCAGCTCTATTTGGACATCTTGATGCATAGTGGCCAATATTTCCACAACTAAAACATTTAAAAGGTAACATACCTTTGTACTTATCGGTACCTTTCTTTAATTTCCTTGTAAAGTTTGCTACCAACTCTTTTGAACCATCACTATCTGAATCATCTTGTATCTTCAATTCTTTAAAGGTTGTTTCAGCTTTCTCCTTTTCTCTTCCAAACTTCCTCATCTCAAATGCAATCAAGGTGCCAAATAACTATTCTTTAGTAAATGTCTTTGGATCATATGATTCTTCAATAGCAAAGACCTTGTCACTGTAATTCTCTGGTAGGGTCATCAAGATCTTCTCTATTACATCTTCATATTCCATGGTACCACCTTGATTTTTGATTTCATTTGTTGTAAGTTCAACTCTCTGATAGTAGCTTGCAATATCTCCACCTTCTTCCATTTTCAAATTATCAAATATGCGCTTAGCTGTTAGGTTCCTTGACAATTTCACTCTAGCATTCCCTTCATTTATATCTTGAAATTTTTCCCATACTTCATAAGCAATACCCAAAGATATAACTTTTGTCTGTCCAGTTCTAGATAAGGCACTAAAGATAGCATACCTTTCTTTTTCATTCTCCTCATAGTCAAAAATCTCATCAACAGAAGAAGGACCACTAGCCGATGCAACATACTTTGTCTCAGGTAACCTCTCATCTTCTCCTTCCAGTCATTGTAGTCAGCTCCATCAAAAATAGGGATTTGAAACTTGTGTTCCATCTAATCTACCTCAAGTGATTAAGATCTTCTCCAAGGAACCAAATCTATGATACCAATTGTTGAAATGCACTGACAACTAAGAGGGGGGGTGAATAAGTTGTACCAAATTATTTTACTTCTAACCTTAATCAATTCCACTTTAACTTTAATATGTTATTAAGTATAAATATGAAATGCAGATAACAAAAAGAAAACACTAGAGACATCAGATTTACGTGGAAAACCTAATGAGGATTAACTCACAATATAATAGTAATGCAATACCAGATACAAAGGCTCATTGCCAGAGGGCTCACTACCCATAAAGTACTCACTGTCCAGATACAAAGACTCACTGCCTACAGATAGGACTGATTTTCTAGAAGGAGGCTCACTACCTATAAATAAATAAATACAATAGAGAATCCACCACAACTGGGTCAACACATCCATAACTTGATCAAGGGATTGTAGACATTGTTAGCTCGCTGCTTTCAGGACTCTAACACATCAAATTACTATTGCCTTGCTTCGCTCTTACACACTCTGATTTTCACAGTTATTCACACACTTCACTTGCTTGGTTCTCTTCTCTATAATTAACAACATCTTGACTTGATTTTATACCATCTTCAACCTTAGAAACATTCTCAAGGTTGACTATACATCCTTCATTTCACAAATTCAAATTAGGTCAGCTACTCAACATTCCCCCGGTGGATAAGAATGAAAGAGGACCAAACACAACCTTAATTAGGACCCAAAACAATATATTGGATCAATCAAACACTTCCTTAATCGATGCTTAATCTTCATGTAACGTGTAGACACCAGGTCGGCCAAACCTAATGAAAACATCAATGATCTTTGAAGTACCTACATCTCCAGCAAGATGATCACATGTGGATCACCAAACATGCTTCACTAGACACTAGAACACTTCTTAGAAACCTTCAGGAACATCCCCAACAATTTCAACAAACTTCATGCATAGAACACTCTTCAATAGTCCAACCAGACCAAGCAGAAGGACACTGTAGCTCTGGAACAAGCCTTCTGGAGCACCAAACCACAAGCACATTTTCCAGAACATAGAAAACATTAGGATTAACCTTCTTCCAGATCTACAAGATCTAAAATGAACCACCATAAGACTATAGAGCAAGAAGATCTCTCCCAATCCACAGACAAATAGTTCTGCCAAACGAGCTCACACACTGGTGAACACATCTTTCACTCTCCATCGACCCAGAAGCTAGAACTTAGGATATATTAGCCATTGAAGCTCATGAACACTACTATAGATCTGCACATGCATAGGATCAACACAAAATAAATGTAGAGCACATTATCAAAGCACACTCAGAACACACACTCAACACTATCTTCATTATTTCTTAATTTTCTCAAAAGCACTTGGCATCAACACATTGCAAGTTCATAAATATAGCTCCATGTACTCTCAACACTTCCACAATATCTCAACTATACTTTTACCATCTACAATCACTCTGAATTGTGTTGACATCAATGACAACATTAATGAAAACACCACCAAACACATCCATACTTGCAACAAAGTTGTATGCAAGACTTCAATTGATCCCAACGTCAGCAAAATCTCCTTTCATATTGTTCAAAAATATTATTCGTTTTGGGCCTAAAGGCAAAAATTTGATGAAAACAACATAGTCCAATTTCATTGATGTACTCAATGATGCATCTACAAAGGCCTCTCTAGAACCATTGAAGACCTCAAACATCAAAGTATACATGTCAACCATTTAGCTTTTACATTGTAACATAGATTTTTGTTGGAAAGCACTTATCGTATATGCCTTTATATAGTGAAATTTGTAGATAGTGCATTGCTATGATTTATTGCTAATTGCATTTTCACTACCATTGTAGGTGACAGGAATACTAAGACCTAAGAATTTCCACTTGCCCCCATATGAACCAATTTTCATTTCATGTAAACAAAGAGTTTCCTTGTGTAGAGAACATAAAATGATACTTCGCGGTGCACTGCATGTGGAACTGACACAAGATTTTTATATGCCCACTTTCTACAATGTACTGTTCAGACAATAGAGGGGGTTGTGGACTATTATTTGCACAAATGACAACTCTGAAATAGTTTCCCCAAGCTAGCTGCAATCCCATTTGAAGAGTACAAGAAAGACATGTCTTCAGTGATGTTCTTGCTACAAAAATTTCAGCTAGAAGGGACGTTCACCCTTGCAATGGATAATTACATCATATAGATTGTGGGTGAAGCAAGCAACATAGAATCTCCAGTAACTTGACAAGGCATTTATAGTTCCACAGAGGTGCTTACATTGCATTGTTCTATTTTTTATTCTTATTCATTGATATCAAATGGTGCAAACTGCAATTTCATGAATGTAATGCTTATTGATTGTGACTAGGATCAATGGAATGTAATGTTGTAGCGTACACCAATGTCAAGAAGTACAATGTCTAGGAGCCTATACTACTTATAAATTTTGGACACAACCAATAAGAGAACAAATATGCTAAAGCTTTTATGAAAACTATTTTGATATTTTATTTAGGGTTCTTTTATCCACCGAACAAGTTTACAGTTGTATTTTCTTCTATTCCAAACATACATACTATAGACATGAACACCTTTTCTTTCAATTCCATAAACAATTATAGTTTATGTTTTAGTTTATTTCAACCTCTTCTATGCAGCACATAACTTGAAACTTGTTTATTGATCTTTTCCAACAAACATACTATACATGTAAATTAGTTTGACTATAGTTTGAAAAGCAGTTATAAGTAAAGTTCCATGTGTAATTCTCTTTGCTCTCTGCACATCGTACTAATACATGTTTGTGATAAAAAAGAAAACTATACCACTCCAACATTTCTTTTATGTGACATACAAAATATTTGTAAAAAACGCTTCCTGCTTTTAGATACAATGCTTTGTTGCTCAACAAAATACTTGTCTACATAAATGATTGTCTTTCTTTCTAGTACTGTTCCAAACAATTTAGATTATGATTTCGAGATTGCATCAACATTAGATGTTTCTCCGAAGAATTATTTATCTAAAAAAATGTTTGTAAAGTTCTTTGCAATTCTTTTTTGGAAAATTGAATCTTTGTTTAAATAAATGTTGATACAAAAATCATTAGGATGATGGAGGCATTTACACAGCACAAACATACTACTTAGATTAAATTAAAAAAACTTATATTTCACTTTGAATCTGCTCATCTTATTTCAAAATAGATTATACTTACTGATCCAATAACATGCTTCCTATTTTCAAGGACAAAGTATCTTTATTTATGTCTTATTTTTGTTGATTGCTAATGGATAAAGAAAAGGACATGTGTATCTTCCTAGATCTTTATCGAGGTTATTTTATAATTTATACACTCTTGCAACTCATTAATAACTTATGATGTGAAGTCTCCACTCCGTTCAGAATAGCATTGTTTGTTTCCTTTATTCAAATGCAACTAAGTGATTCTTGTAGGATCAGTGCCTCTCAGGGCCTATTCATGCTCATTTGATTTGCCTTGATTCTTACATGTTTTGTACCTACATTTGGTTTCACTCCAACACCATTTTCATTCTCATGTGTTGTGTACTCAATTATTCATCTTCTTTGTTAGCACTGGAATTTGTTTTTTATCATGTCTTTTGTTTTTATGCACTTGCAATTGAGTAATGGATTTTGCTGCGAGGCCTTAAATATGTCACACCAAATTTTTTTATGATTCCCTCCCACCCCATTTGCTCAGATTGGGTTCAGCATAGAGAACGAGGCATCTGTAAGCCTCAATATCAATTGTGTTGTCATTTGCTTGGCTTGTGCACACATTTCCTCATATTGTTTAATGTTGATCAAATCTGTCTCTGTTCATAGGATTTTATGTCTATAGTATTGCAAATGATCCATGAAAAAAATGTAAGCTCCTACACCTTCTTGCAATGCCAAATACATTTGAATTAGGAAAATACAAAAAGAAGACCAAAATATCAGAAGCAAACGATGAAATTGCAAAAAAATAGAGATGGATAGTTTGACGATGGCAAAATTTTCCACTATTCAAATTCTTGATTTCTATGATAGTAGAGACAAAAAATAGGCGTTTGTAAGTTCCTATATATTTTACACTGTTTTCTTTTGCTATGTTGTTTGACTTGCTGAGATTTTCTAACACAAGCAGAGCAAAATTTGTGTCTTTTAGCAGAGCCTTTGTGTACTGCTTCAAAAAAGGGGGTTGATGCATTTGTAAGTTCATCTATGTTCAATAATGTTGCTCTATAGATCACTTTGAAATTCCCTCTGACCTGCTCATGTCTTTGTATTATGTACTTCTGCTCTCACATTGAATTTCAATAGAACAATATATATATACACCTTACTTTTCATTTTCATTGTTTATTCGCTTGCCTTGATTCTTTCATGGAAGTGAACTCTTAATTACTAAGCCAATTTATACCAACTGTATGAATAGTGGGAAAACAATTTTTGCATTGTTTATTCACTCCAGCAGGATCTTACATGGCAATGGAAACTAAGCAGGATCTTACATGGCAATGGAAACTATCTCTATGAACACAATTTACCTATACCATACTAGCAACCAACAACAAAAACAACTGTAAGTAGGGATTGATGTCTATTGTTTGTGGTTTTCTACACTCACTATTCTCTGCCATTGCCTCATTGCAAACATCGTCATCTCTAGGCATAATCAATGCCTTGTAGTGTTAAGTTTGAAGCCTGTAAAGCAAAGCATGTTTTACATTGTTTATTCACTTGCCTTAATTGTTACATGGCAACATGGCCTGTGTCTCTTGAAAAATCTTATATCTTTCATATTCAAGAGAATATATCAAGAATTTTTAAGTTACTATATCTATTACACTATTGTTTTTTGCATTACTTATTCAATCCTTACAATATTTAATAGAAGCAGAGTCTTTGTTTGTTGCCAGGGTTTGCGTCCATTGTAGTTGAACCAAAAAATAGGCTGCCTATAAGTTCCTCTATCCTTTACACTGTCATTATTTTTTTTTGCATTTTTGTGTTCTATGAGTTATTGCCTACTGTTTCTACAAGAGAAATACTACTTTGGTCAACAAAATTAAAACTTCAAAACCAAGAAATCTTTAAATTGTGAACTATTCTCATCTTTATTGAATAAATTGAAGTGCAACTAAGTATTTAACTCAACATTGGAAACTAACCCATAAAGAATGCAAATATGTAAACTAGTATAAAACGATATTGTAAAAGACATACAACCCTACGACATTTTCCATTTGCTTTGACCTATTTTTCATTTTCATTTGATCAATTCAGGTGCAGTTGGAATGCATGAGTGTACACACTAGAAATTAACTATAAAATGCGGAGATGCAAAAAACTATAGAATGACACTATAAAACATATAGGAACTTAAAAAGGGGTCCATTTTTCCAATTCCAAAACTGTACACGTAGACCCTTTCAAATGGCATCGATTTTACCCTCATCAAATAGGTCAAGCAAACCAACAAACAAACAAAAAATCACAGCATAAAAGATAGAGTAACTTACAAATGCCACCTTTCCCGCTTCCATCACAGTAGATGGAAACCCAAAATCTACTCATAAATAACAAACAATAGGCTTTAACTCATAAAAATAAAAGATTCAAAACAAACTAGACATGTCACTATAAAAGATATAGAAACTTACAAATGCTTCATTTTTCAATACTAGAATGCTAGACATAAACCTTCTCAAAATGGTACTGATTTCACTCTCATCGAACAATTTGACCTGTTCAGTAGACAATTCCAAAATGAGAGTGTAAAAGATACAGGAACTTACAAATGTCACATTTGTCACTTCCAACATTGTAGATACAAACCTCTACCTCATCAAACAATCTAGGTAAATGAACAAACAAGGTAGATAAGAGCTACATTTTAGTCTAGTGACTTGAAAATATTAAATGAAAACATAATGCTTCGAACGCCACGTATCCCCTTTCAGAGTACATGCAAGGACACAACTATAGAAAAAAAATCAAAACACTAATCGAACATTTCCAATACACAGGTTCGTTGTCATAATTATTAAATATATCACAAAATGATTCTCCTGGGATGGAATGTGTTGGTTAATGTTGGAAATTTTTCATGGCTTCTAATATTTTTTCATATGATTGTCCTCTCGCACTTGCTCTTTATGTGCATGTATAGCATTCTAATAATAGGCTTATGCATATACAGTGTGCCAATTTTGTTTCATGTCAATAGATTGTAATGTAACTATCATTAATGGCTTCTACTATAAAATTTAATCACTTGTAGTGTTTATTCATTTCCTTATGATGCCTCCCAGAATAGGGAAACTTAGAAAAAAGTTAAAGCACTGTCATTTCAGTGTTGTTTACTCATTTGCTCAGATTATTTGATGAGGAAGACATCTCTGTCTATTCACAAGATCTACATCTTACATATTCGAAGGAAATAAAGACCTGATTGTAAAATCACATCTCTACAAAATCCATGTCTACTGAGAAGGTTTATACATATCATATTCAAAGCCAAAAACAAGTCATTTAAGTGTTCGTATATCTTGTTCATACTCATTTTTCGCATTGTTTATTTATTTGCTTGGAAAAATTGATCAACACAAAAACTGTGTCTCCTGCTAGGGATAATTTCTATCATGTTCAAAACAAGAAACATGTCATTTGTGAGCTTTAACGTCATTTACACTGTTGTTCTCTACTTTTTCTTTTCCTCTCCCTCTTTGATTGCCTTTACGAGTCATTGTCTCCTCTTGAGTTGCAGACTTAACACCATAATTCATCAATGTTTGCTTCTTTGCTGCCGACAACTAACAAAGCATCTAATGGACTAAAACGCATTTCCCATCAATGGATTTAGGTATCAAGCACCTATCCTTGTTGTTCCCTCAAAAACATTCAAAAGGATATTTATAACAATTTTTCCATTTTTCACTGTCTTCTATATTAAATAATTTATCTTTCCAATATTTATATGTTTTATGCTTTTAACTATTACATGTGTAAGCTTATTGCTACTTTTAATCTCTTCATGCAGTTACCTATATCAATGAATTTTGATAGGGAGTCTCATTTGGTGTCGATTGATATCTATGCAGCTATAATCACAATGGAATTATCATTTCCACGTACATCAAGTTGATTGATTCTATGTGCATAAAATTATTTGTATTCACATCAATTATACATTACATTATTCATTGTAATCTATCAGACATCATATTTCTCATACACACTACTTAGTCGAGCATATTTATTATGGTTTTGATACAAATACTTTGTGTTCATACAAAGTTCATTTGACTTCATTTTCATTCTGGCCAATGCTATTTCCCTCCTACTTTTCTCATTCTCCTGATTTGTTTTAATAATAATAATGAATGTAAGGAGCTTTACCATTGGAAATATTTGATGGGTTTGTTGATATTATTGTCTCTTGGCATGCACTCTTCATGGGGACACAGTACAACATCGCATTCTGCTACATCCATTTATCATTTATCTTATTTCTTTCCTTGAACATTTTTTCATTATGTTTTTGTAAAGACTTGACATGATAATGTACTTTTCATGATTGAGAATAGAACTAATATTTCCCCTGCACACACGCAAATGCAACTGCACTTGAATTTATGAAATGAAAATGGAAACTTTCTTGAAGTGAAAAATGATAAAGTCTATGTCTATTGTAATGCGAGTGTGAAACGAGGCATTTCTAAGACTTCTATAAAAATACTTTAAATTTTAAATAAAAAAATTACAATTACCTAAATTTATATTTACTTTTCAAACATATTTCATAAATAAATTGATATTAGTTAAATTATATTTGCAACAGTGAATTTCTAAATCTTTTGAATAGTTTAGTGTGTTTAATTTACTTTGTTTTTAAAAAGACAGAGAATTAATAAAATGTTAGAATATATTTGTAAAAGAAAATTTTAAGTGTTTAGAATAGTTAGATTTATTTGTTTTACAAACTCAAAATTTACAAATTTAGTGTGGGCATTCCAAACATAAATATAATACTTAAGTTTAAAAAAATTGCAAAAGGAATTGTTTTTTTTTTTTTTAATTTCCCTTCCAAAGCATTAGCATTTCTCACAAAAAAATATTTAAATTACATTAGATGTTACATACAAAATTTAAAATTCAAAAGGATTAGTGAACTCAATCTAATTATGGATTCTTTACTTTTCTCTTCCCTCATACTCTTGTGTTGTCCATTTTCCATCACCCTTACCATTAAAAATTCCTTTTGCTTATCCATTTCTATATACCCTCTTTTTATCACCATTACTTGTCATTATTTTGTTCACAAGCTCTCATACCTATCCTTTTGTCAATCTCCTAGTTTTGTTCCTTGTGTTTTCATACTAGGTTTTTCTTGTTTACAACTTTGTTATCTATTATAGTCTTTTGTGACCAAATCTCAAATCCACATACATCCCTTACCAAGTGTTTGATGTCATGTTTTGGTTGGAATAACCTTAAGGGGTTGACCAGGGCAAGATCTCCTTTTAACACTTAATTTATAGATTTTTCTCATGTGTTTCAAAAAAGATATGTGTAGCATGCATCTATTAGAAGTCATTGTATGCTATTAAGAGTCTTCCCTAAAAGTTATAGAGCATCTTGACTCTATTGGCATATGTGTCCTTGTTAAAACATTCCCCTTATGGAGCTCACCCCTTTATTAGACGATCACTTATGTAACCACCAAAATTCTCCAAAAACTATGTTTTATCATTCCAATTATTTTACTTTCATATATTTTTAGCTTCTATCAAATGTAGCTAGCTTATTTTTTTGGTTTAGGGCTTATTTTTCTAGTGTATTTTATGTGTTTTGACCACCTTGTTTGCATTGTATCCTTTTGCTTATGTAGTTATAGGATAAATGATTGTCATTTCCAAAATAAGAAAAACATTAGGACTCATCAATATCAAGTTGGGAGTAGTCTAACATAAAACCATCTACGTCCCCCTTAAGACATCTACCCTCCAAGCATGGCTAGCATTGTCCCTTTATTAGAAACCTCTTGAAGCCTCCAAACTTTCCAAGAATATTTTTGGCATTATTTTATGCAATCAAATTTCACACACTTTATATCTATCTAGTACGTAAGTCTCTATTTTGGCTCTTGCAAGGTTATATTTCCTTGGGTGATCCCACAAAGCTGGTTTACAATTTCTAGGAGATTATGATTTTTGTTGAAATCACATATTTTTAGAAATATAATGATTTAAGCCTTAAAAAATGATATTTTAAGGATTCCAATTGAAGAGGGTTTGATTAAACCACCTTAGATCAAACCCCCTTGGATAGAACCCCTCTAGTTTTAAACCATACCTATACCAGAGTCTCCTTTACACCTATCAAAATGCTGATAAAAATCAATTTTGATTTACCTTTTGGGGGATCAAATGAATTCATTTAAAATTTATTTGAAATGATTATGGTAGTCCTCAGAATGAGCTATCCAATTAATATAATTTTAATATGTTTTGGTTTTATTATGTATTTGTTTTTTCAGTTTTATTAAACATTAGTTTTTCACCGAAAATAAAGTTGTCTGTTATGCACATGTGGAAAAATAGAAGATTATCAAAATTAAATTTTGAAAAATATGTTTAGGCTGGGTATTGATGTCCTTGATCCATTAAAAAATAAATTGAATTTCGATACATACAAAAAAAGTTATGTTGTATACGATATGCCTATGTCTGAATTGTAATTGGTTTGACTTCAAAACTTGATTAAGGAAAAAAAATTAAATAAAACATTATGAAACCAAATGAACATGCTAGATATCATAGTTACAAATCTAAATTCAAAAAAATTAGAATTTTATCCTTCATACAAAAAAAGTTATGTTGTATACGGTGAGCATCACTCCTTAAAAATGTTGCTTTTTTTCAAAAACTAGTTTTCGAAGATGGAAAAAGAAGTGCAATCTAATTCAAAAAAAATGAAAAAAATATATTTAGAATCTATAGACAAAACGTCAAAAATCACTAGTTTTCATCATTTTCAAATTCCTCACGGTTTAGCCGCTATAGGAGCCCGAAAGTGAAGATTTAGTTAAAAAAAATTAGTTCAATATCCAGTTTGCCCAAAAATTGTAAACCAGTATTGTGGGATCATCGGGTTGTTTAGTCCTAATTATTTCTAAGTGGAGTCTCTTGTCTTCTTGTCAAACCCAACTCTAGTAAACATTATTTTAGTTGCAAATTATGTTAGATTGAATCCAAAACGATTTAATCTCTCATATTTCAACATATATGCATAAAAGAATATATATTTCTAATTAGAGGTTTTTATACTGACTCTCTAACAACTAGAGTCATTTTTTGTTCTTTTAGTTTCAACATCTAAAAGAAAAATGCATTATTAGATGAGAGATTAGGCAAACCAAGCTCTTGACAGGGTTTTAAGCCATAAAAGATGCTCATAAACAAAATTATAGCATTATCAAAGCTAACTCCATCAAATTAGTTATGATTCTTTGTCAATATATAATTTCCATAAATCTCTTTTCTTAAAATGAACTATATGACTACCTTATATAAGCAACTAAATTAAAAAATACTATACTTATTATGAATAAGCTCGATTTCATAAAAAAATAGAAACAAAATTATGTTAATCTATAATTTTAAAGACTTATAATAATATTACTACATTCGAAACATAAATATAATACTTAAGTTAAAAAAAATTGCATAAGAAATTGTTTAAAAAAAAAACAATTCCCTTCCAAAGCATTAGCATTTCTCACAAAAAAATTATTTAAATTAGATTAGATGTTACATACAAAATTTAAAATTCAAAAGAAGCATTGATTGGTTACAAGATACAGATAGAGAACCCAAACACCTTGAATTTTAATCCATGAAACTAATAGTGATTCCTTCATCTAGGATGAATAATCAAATAATTTAGTGAAAAAATTAGTAAAGAGAAATGAAACAAACCAAATTATCTAGATTTACTACAAAAATTTTTAGTGGTTATCAAGCATAGAACTTAAATGAAATTAAAAGCAACAAAAGAAAGTAGATTTATTTAGTTTCAATAGTCAGCCAAAATAGTTAAGATAATACAAACTAACCAGTATTAGTACTACTCGGTTACTACTTACTAGGTTTTACATTTATCACTTCTTGCACATCACATTTTTATGGTACGTTTGTATATTTTTTGATGCATATTCAAATTTTAATTGAATAGTTAAAAATGTAAGCATTTATTTCATTATACTAATTGGTCCAATTCTTATTGTTGCAATAAATCATTTTAGATATGAGTAGAATAATAATTAGGTTTATTAAGTTTAATTATATATATGCTTTCACCTCACCCTTGTAAATCCTGGACTTTGGTCTAGAATGAATTGACTTTTCTTCCGTTTTAAAATGCATATTGAAATTAGTATCTACTTTCAAGAAATCAAGATTAGTAATTTGCAAATAATTCTCACATGTTTAGAACAATTTACTAGTAAAATTTATATTCACAACAGTAATTTTCAAATGCTTAGAACAATTTATAAGAATTTGTTCACTAATTTAAATAGTTTAGGTTTCATTTAAGGAGAAATAAGTATTTATTTAAGATATATTCCCAAAAGTGATTCTTCAAGTGTTTTCCTTTTCAAATATTTGCAAAATAAATAGTATGTTTAGTATGGTTAAATAAGGAAATAAATATGAACAAGTAATTTTCAATTATATATATAACTATCATCTACAAATGAACTTTACATGTATACATATGCATCTAAACATGCGTATGTACAATAAATCATCTACATATCTCACTTTGTTTTCAGATCGTTAATTGTTTGTTAGCTACATAAAAAAATATGGTTGATCAAGACATAGAGGTTACAAAATGAATCATACATCTAATGACATCTCCCTACTCAACATTTACATTTAAAAGACAGATTCAAAATGACCAATCAAGCTTTATAAGTAAAAAGACTCATAGCAAAGATGTATACTAACAAAAATTCTATCTAATCATTCTCTTATGCTATGGACAAACTGATTACAACAATCTTGTTTCCATGTCGATACTATAATAGGTTATGTGCCTTCTCCTGCTCCTTGATCAATTGTTCTCAAAATTTTCTTTTGTTGTTGATATGCCCAACTACCTTTTACTTGATTTGCCTATTGTCTCTTGTTTGTTGATGTTTATATGTATATAGATATATATGCATACGTGTATATATATGTATGTTCATGTATATACAAATATATATATACACACATTCAAAAAAAAAATCTTCAAACAAAAAACTTTGAATACTAAACTTAAATTATTAATTTAACAAACCATTGAAAAATAAAAACCAGATACAAAAACAAAAATATATGAAAGTACATAAATATAGGTGCTACAATCAACATCCTACATAAAAAACTGATACCTCTTACACATATTTACATACCATACATGTTGCAATAGGAATCAAAAACCATGGAATTTTTAACTTTTCTAGCTACTTCACAGAATAAATAATGGCCATATCTTAAAATGTTTAAAGATCATTAATCGTTTGTCATGTACAAGCTTAAACATGACTACCCAAGACATAAAACTTACAAAAAATATAAACAATCAATAAAGCCATACAAAATGAAATATGGATAGCCTGATCTACAACAACAAATGTTTGAAATCCACCAATGTCCTTTCTTTATAACATGTAAAAATCTATCTATGTATTTATTTGTGTATCTATACATGTATATATATGTTTGTATATGTATCTAAATACATACACACGCGCACACATATATATATGAATGTCTTAAGAATATATAAACATCTAGCTATGTATCTAACTATATTTGTCTACATGTATATGTATTTTTGTATCTACATATCTCTCTAAACATATAAAATTATACACATACATATGCCAACACATATACTTACAATACATAGATATCTATGTGTATATATGAATACACATGCAAAAATATACATATCATAGCAATTCACTAATCATGATAAATTCCACACCATGATTTATAATTGAGAACTTTGGTTTCCAACTACCGTGCGTGCAAATTTAAAATTGAAATAATTTTTCCAAATCAAATTACTTCAAAAGTCTCCTGCCTAAAACTTTCATTTCAATGCTATATCATCAGATATTACGCCACATCGACATGCTTTATGTCAAACTGTCCTAGCAACTACTTGACATTACATAGACAACTGCAATCACAACTATCATAACAACCTCAATAATCACACAGATAGCTTATGCTCCCTTGTAGGGACTCTAGCTCTTTCAGAGCACTTGTTGCATATATTAATCCATGCTTTCTTCACTAATTGTTTCCTTCGATGAGTATTAATATCATTTTATTCTTGCTTAACCATCACTGCATATTCATAATTGTAATTGTTCCCTTCATTAATTGCTATACCCTTAGATTTTTGTTTTATACAATTTGAATTGGATGATTAATATATAATTACCCTCATTGATATTAATTATGGCACTATAATGAATATATTAATTGTTGCACTTTTATTCTTCTAATTTTCTCTAACTTGGGCAACCACATAATTACATATATGTTTCATTAATAATAATCCAAAAATATTGTCTCTCCACTTTGAAATCAATGACAACTACCTTGCCAATCTTCCATTCACCTTTGATATCAATGAAAATTAGATTGTTCATTTGCTTTGACATTAATGACAATATTCTAACAATATACCACTTTTTCATTGATGACAACATAATTCTCTCCTTTTGTATTTCTCCCCCTTACTCTATCTCTCCCACTTTTACATCAATGGCAAAGGCATCCATAGAGGTATGAGATGGTGCAATGATGATCTCCCCCTCAAAAATAGATCTCCTTAATGATTGAAAGGAGAGGATATCACCCCTAACTTTTTCCTAAGAAACTCAAAAGTCTCTTTGGGAAGAGGCTTTGTAGATATTTCTCCAACGTGTTCTTTAGTGGCAACATATTCCAATTTTACTTGTTGATCTATTATTTGTTCCCTCAAAAAATGATATTTGATGGGAATGTGTCTAGTCCTTGAGTGCATCATTGGATTCTTGGAAATATTAATGACACTTGTATTATCATAAAATATGGATATCAGGTGATCTTATTCTACTTTGATATCCTTCAAAGTTTATCTCATCCAAATAACTTGGGTACAACATGATGTTGCTGCTATGTATTCTAATTCAACAATGGATAGAGAGACTGAAGGTTATTTTTTACTGAACCATGAAACAAGAATGTTCCCCAAAAGGAATGCACAACCACCAGTACTCTTTCTATCATCTAAACTACCAGCCCAATCAACATATGTATATGATTTTAAGGTGAAGTCTTCACCTCTTTGGTATCATAGACCAAAATCTAATGTGCCTTTTAATTATTTGAATATCCTCTTCACTGTATGCACATGTGTTTCTTTAGGAGTAGCCTGAAACCTTGCTACCATCCCAACCGCCTGCATAATTTTAGATCTTGAAGTTGTCATATAAATCAAAATTCTGATCATGGATTTATAGAGTGTGATTTGTATTAGTAAATTCATCATTTTTGCTCAATTTACATCTTGTGACCATTGGTGTACTCACAGGATTACATTCCTCCATTCTAAACTTTTTCAACATTTCTTTATCATACTTAGTCTATGAAATAAAAAATCCTTTATCAAATTGAGAGACTTGTAATCCTAGGAAGAAAGACAATTCACCTAGCATGGACATTTCAAATTCTTTTTGTATTTTCATAGAAAAAGTCTTGACACATTCTTCTACAACTTCCTCCAAAGATAATATCATCCACATATACTACAACAATCAATTGATCATAATTTTCAATTTTAAAATATAGATTATTTTTTATTAGGGGTAAACAGGTTTTGATGGGACCCAAAACCCAGTACATAACGGTTTTGAAGGGAACCGTCAACCTAACAAAGGAAAAAAATTTGCAAATACAATAAATCACAAACCAACAACAACCTCAAAAGATAAACATGACTACACTAGTTGCATCAAACAAACAAGCAAGGGTCCAAAACCCCTTTACAACCTGGTTTTAACTGGGACCAAAAACCCTTAGATACATAAAGAAACTGCCTACATCTATCAAGCATCAACAAACTAGTCACTCATGGATAACACCACTGAGCCAAGACAAATAACTTACTTAAAATATAGATTGTTATCCACAAAACCTCTTTTGAATTCATGTTCTTGTAAGTACTTGTCCAATCTAGAGTACTAAGCCTCGAGGGTTTGTTTTAACCCATATAGAGATTTCTTGAGTCTGCATACATATCCCTTGTCTTATGATAAGGTAAATCCTTCAGGTTGTTCGATATATACCTCTTCTTCTATATGTCCATTCAAAAATGCTGATTTAACATCCATTTGGTAAACTTTGAAATTTTTGTGGCAAACAAATGCTAGGAACATCCTTATGGCCTCTAATCATGCAATTGGGGCAAATTTTTCTTCAAATTCAACCCCTTCTACTTGAGCATAAACTTTACATACCAACCTTTAATATTTACCACTTGACCATCTTCATTTAACTTATTTCTAAACACCCATTTGGTACCAATTACATTTTTTATCCTTGGGTCTTGGGAAAATCTCCCAAGTTTTATTTTTCTATATTTGATTTAATTATTCTTTCATGGCACTTACCCAATGTGTGTCTTTGCTAGCTTCCATAAAATCTTTAGGTTCAATTTTAGAAAGTAAAGACATATGTCCTAGTGTGGTGGCCAAACTTATTCTTGTTTGGATTTTTGTATCTGTGTCTCCAATAACTAAGTTTTCTAAATGTTTTTTTCTAAAAAATCTTGATGGTGTTTTAGGTGCCTTTGATGGTGTCGTAGATTTCTCATGTTTAAATTCTTCCTCTTTTTCTTGTTTGCAAACTTCTTCTTCTTCATGATCAACTTCTTGAGTTATCTCTCCTCGATGCATGTTATTATCTATACAAAGATTTCTACTTTCAATGATTTTGTGTAACCTTTTATTGTAGAACCTGAAAGCTTTGCTCCTTGAAGAGTAGGCAAGAAATATCCCTTCATCAGATCTAGTTTCAAACTTTCCTAAAATTTATTCATCTCCCTTTATATAGAACTTGCTACCAAATACTTTAATTTACTTAACTGTGGCAGGTCTACCTTTCCAAATCTCATATGGAGTCTTATTATGATTGACTTTGATTTATGTTCAATTTAGAATATAAATTTTTGTATGCATTGCTTCTCTCTAGAACATGTATGATAACTTGAACTCATTAAGCATGGTTCTTACCACTTCTTGTACTATTCTATTTTTCCTCTCCATAACTCCATTTTGTTGTGGTGTTCTTACAATTGAAAAGTGTCTTATAATCCCATGTTTTTCACAAAATTCCTCAAATTCATTTAAGGTGAATTCACCACCTCTGTCTGATCTTAGACATTTTATTTTTAATCCAGTTACTGGTGCAGTCACGGTAGGAGGGTTTCAGAAGGAATAGTTTGAACCATGTAGCAATGAGTCGACACGGTGAAAACAACACAATAAATTGATATGCAAACATGAATCTTCATTAATATGGAATACTTACATGCAACATATGCCTCATGGGTGAATATTCAGGGCTCACAGGCCTTGCCACAAGGGCTTCAATAATACAACTGGCCAACATGCCTTATTACATGCCCCCGAAGGGTTTTGTGTGAAATATAAAGAATTTGAATCTTATCCAAAAAATACTGATAAAAAATTATGATCTATAATGGATTACAATGCTTATAAATATAATTCTTGAGCTCCAAGATAGGTCTATGTTGGCCACAATGGTTAATAACCTGATGGATGATAATATATGATTGTCAACCTCAAGATAAAAGAATTTAGCTCCACGTGAAATGAATTAACTTATGAATATTCAAGATAGGTCCCAACGAACCCAAGATGCCTATGTGATGTCCAATTAAGCTATGCATGATCTGGAATAGGTCCACACTAAGAAATCTGGACCAAGTCGGCCCCAAATGCTCTAACTGTTAACACACTGAAATTCTGAGAGCAATAAATTTCAATAGACAACTGCAAATGATGTGAAATTTGGATATGTGATATATGTCCATGTGTAGATGCTATATCCTACTTTGAGAGGTAAGAAATAATGATGTGGTAAAATATGGAATGAAAAATTGAAACTACTATTGAGTGCAATGCAAGAAAAGAAATTTTTTTGGTTGATACAGGATTGCTTTACAACCAGGTATGCTCATGCATCAGACACCCGGGTTGGAAGAGAAGTGATTCCCTCACTTTTCAAGGCTAAGAGGAAAATCAAGACGATCCACCTCAGCCTGAGAAATCCATGATGAATCCTCCACTATTCTATCTTTCCACTTCATAAGATATTCTTTGTATTGCTTGTTCCCAGTGCTTCTTCTGGATCTGGTATCCAAAATCTGTTCAATCTTGGTGCAGGAGCACCCATAGGTTGTCTAGGAAAACTAAGCAATCTATCTTAGTGGCATTTTTGTTGTGATTAGATGAAGGTCATGTTGACCACAGAGTAGGTATCATAGGGTTTTAGATCAATAGGAGGTTTAGGACTTTTGCAAGGTGCAAATAGGGCTAGGAAGTTGTGTTGCAACTGTGCAACATTTGAAATGTTGGTCAACAACATTGATAGTTGGAGCTACAAACGACCAAGAAGAGCCCAAGGGAGAGGATAACTATTTAGTGACCCTATTTATGGGATGCCTCGGCATTGGAGTGAGGCTGGAAGCCTTTCATACTGTTTAAGTTTTTGAATTCAAGAAAAGCATATGTGAATTCTATGTGAAATTTCTAGTTTTTGTATTGCAGTGATGTTTTAATGGATTAGTTTTGGCACTATAACTCATGCATGATGTAGGGTAGTTGTTCTTTAAATTCTATGTGGTATTAGATAGTTTGTTTTTTTAGTTTCAAGCACTTCTTGTAAATATTTTTGTGTTCTACACTGTTGCTGGTTTGAACTAGGCAGTTTGTAAAGAATGGAGTGTTAGTTCACTTTCCCTCTGTACAAATTGTACGACCCTTTGGGATTAGTGACTAGACTCCATGGGTGTACATATAATGGAAATTGGGGCCTTTGAAAACACAGGAGCTAATGTTGGAGTCTTATCCTAGGCGAGCCAGAGAAGAGCCCGGTTAGGAAAGACCATAGTGCAGAGCACTTAATTTGCAGAGGTGTTAACCTAGAGACAAATTTAATTTTGGAGAAGGAAGATATGAGTCTTACCAAGATATGGTAAAGAGGAAGAGACTCTACCAATCCATTTGTGAGGGGAGAACTTAGGAAGTTGCAGAGGAGCCAAGAAAGGGCCTAAAAAGTCTTAATTTTGCTCATTTTCAGTTAGGGCATTCTACAGCTAGTTGTGGCCCAAGACCCCAAAAATCCTTGAGAGGTGGGCATATGAACTAGGAATCCCAAGAAAATATTGGGTTTTTCTTTGGAGGGACTTTGGGAAAAATCTTGATTCCTTGGAGAAGGAGACCTAGCTTCTAGGCCTAATGAAGGAGTTTGGTGAAAGCGACCTGCAAATGGAGCTAGGTGGATCCCTAATGCCCCTAGTAGGATGGATTGAAGCTTTTGGAAGCACCTCCACACCTCTGTAAAACCATTTCAAGAAAAAAGGAGGTTAGTATCCTTTAAGGTAGTTTAAGGGCTAATGGCTAGTGTTACAAGATTGCACCAAGTTTTGGCTTGGGAGAAGGAGCTTTGTTGATAGTTGGGTTGGTGAGGAGAACCAGGGGATCCTAAGAAGGAAGAGATCCTATAGGATCAAGTGGTACAAAAGACACCCTAGAGGTCTTCCAAGAAAGACTTAGAGCATGAGTCAGTGAGTGATTCATCCAACCTCCCTATCAAATCTCCTTTGGTTCATTATGTGGTAACTGCTCCTTGAAATCTACTTCATCACTACTGCCACTTGACTGTCCTTCATGAAATTCATATATGTCTACAACATTGAAAATAAGTGATATACCTAATGTCTCTGGTAACTCCACTTCATATGCATTTCTAGAATCAAACTTTCTAAGTATCTTACACAGTCCAAAATTTCTCATTTTCAACTTATTATATGTACCAATTGGAAATCTCTCCTTCCTCAGATATACCATCACTTCATCTCCAACAAAAAATTCCTTATGTATCTAGTGCTTATCTTCCTTCTCCTTATACTTACTGTTCATGTCCTCCAAATGCTTTCGGATCTAATTATGCAATATCTCCATGAAATCTACAAACTCTTCAACCTCTGCACTCCTTTTATTCTCTATATGAATGTTCCTTAACTTTGTAACTCCTCTAGGACTTACTTTGGTAACAATCTAAAATGTTGTCTTTCTTGTGCTCCAGCTTATCAAATTATTGTATGCAAACTCTGCATGCGATAGAACTATATCCCAATTTCCTACTTTATCTCCAACTAAACATCTAAACAAATTACCCAAACTTCTGTGTACTACCTCTGTCTATCCATTTTTCTGTGGGTGATATACTAAACTGAACTTCAAATTTGTCTTCATCTTCTTCCACAATGTCTTCTAAAATTATCCAATGAATTTGATGTCTCTGTCTGAAACAACTCTTAGGTAATCCATGCAATCTCAGAATCTCCTTGAAAAATAATTCAGCAACATGCACATTATCATTAGTCTTCTTGCAAGGAATAAAATGTACCATTTTAGAAAATTTGTCAATTACTACCATAATAGAATCATAACCTCTTTGTGTCCTTGGTAATCCCAAAATGAAGTCCATGCTCAAATATTCCCAAGGTCTCTTCGGTATTGTTAAAGGTTTATACAATCTAGTATTATGAATATTCCCTTTTTCAACTTGACAAATCTTGCAATTTTGAACATACTTCCATACATCCTTATATATTTTTGGCCAAAAATAATGTTCACTCACCAAAGCAACTGTCTTATCCACTCCAAAATTTCCTGATAAACCTCCACTATGCTTTTCATTGATCAAATTCTCCCTCATTGAACTCTTCAGTACACGCAACTGATTTCCTTTGAATAACATACCTTTTTGAATGAAATAATTGAACCATTGGCTCTGGTCTGTCACTACTAGTTCCTTACATGCTCTCCATGCTTCACCAAAATTTACATCATTTATACATATGCTTTAACTCCTCAAATTCCATTACTTCTACTCTCATCTCTATCAGCAAATTCCTTCTTCTTCTCAATGCATCTACAAATTTGTTTGACTTGCTACTCCTATGCTTCAACACAAATGTATAACTTTGCAAGAACTCAACCCATCACATATGTCTTTGATTTAGCTTTCCTTAACTATTCAAATAATGTAAAGCTTGATTATCTATATACAACACAAACTCCTTAGGAAACAAATAATGTCTCCACTTCTTCAAGGCTTGAACTATGGCATAAAATTATTGATCATAAACTAAGTATCATTTTTTGGCATCGTTCAACTTCTCATTGAAATAAGCTATAGGTCTTCCTTCTCGACTCAATACAGCTCCAATTGTATTTCCACTTGCAGCACAATCAACTTGAAATACCTTATCAAAATATGGCAATGCTAATACTGGATGCTCTGTCACCTTTTGCTTCAACAATTCAAAACTCTTAATGAACTTCCGGTAGAAACTAGCTAATCCATGGAATGATCTTACTTCTCCAATGTTTATCGGTGCAAGCCAATCTAAAATTGTTTTTAATTTCTCTAGATCCATCTTCAATCCTTCAGCAAAAATAACAAATCCAATGTATACCAACTTTGTATTTATGAAACTACATTTCTTAACATTAATCAACAACTTCTCTTCTCTCAACCTCTATAATACTTGTCAGATGTGCCACAAATTCTCTTTGCTAGTCTTACTGAAAATCAAAATATCATCTAGGTAAACAATGACAAACTTTCCCAATAATTTCTTTAATACCTCAATCTCATGAAAGTGCTCAATACATTGGTCAATCCAAAAGACATCGCTAACCATACATACAGTCCTTCATTTGTTTTAAATTTTTTTTTTCATTCATCTCCTTCTCTAATCCTGATCTGATGATATTCATTCTTGAGATCAATATTTATAAAATACTTTGCTCCACTCAAATAGTCCATAATTTCATCCATCCTTGGAAATGGGAATCTATACTTGACATGATCTTATTGATTTATCTTGAATCGGTACACATTCTCCAGTATCCATCTTTCTTTGGTGCAAGTACAACATGTACCATACATGGGTTCAAACTTTCTCTGATCAATCCTTTCTACAACAACTCTTGTATCTGTCGGTTCAACTTTGCATTCTCTGTCAGTATCATTATATGTGTTGCTTTGTTTGGTAAACTTGCTCCTAATATAATATCTATATGATGATTGACACTCTAGATTGGCGAAATTCCCTCTAGTACATTCTCTGACATGATGTCTTCATATTGTGTTGACAATTCTGCAACTTCTTCACTTCTTGTGGTAGGGTTCTCTACCTTTGGTTTACCACCCTTCTTTGGAATCAATGCAAAACACATGTTCTCATGCCTCAATCCATCAAGAAATTTCCTTCCATCAACCAAACATAGTTTGGCAATGCCACAAAATTCAGTCTTTTCCTCTTCCTCCAAAGGTATCAACTTGATTCTCTTTCCATTTGATGTCACAACATAAGTATTTCTTCTTCCATCATGAATTGCTTTCTTATCATATTGTCATGGTATCCCTAACAGTAAATGGCATGCATCCATAGGCATAATATCACATAGTACTTCATCCCTATATGACCCAATATAAAATCTCACCAAATATTGCTCATTCACAAATATCTTATGCTCATATTGAATCCATGATATCCTATAGGGGTTTGGATGTTTTAATCTCTTCATATTCAACTTGGTTATCGTCTCCTTTGAAACTAGATTATTATTACTACCACTATCAATGATAACTTTACATACCTTTCCTCCGGACTTACATTTGGTTCTAAATAGACTTTTACTTTGTGGTGGTTCCACAATTACTTCCTCATGCATAAAATCTCTTCTCATCACCAATGATTCACCTTTCTCTAGTTTCCCAACTAAATTAGGGGATCCAACATGTTGTTCATCCACATAAGTTGTTCTTCTAGTATGATTAGGATTCTTTCCTATACATCCTCAATGACACTCAAATGCTCTTTGTCCTTCACCTCCACACTTGAAACAAGTTCCTCTGAATGGTCTTCTCTCAGATATTCCTTCATCTCTTTAGTATCCATCATTTTTTTAAGAATTATGACCTCCTCTATTACCAGGGTAGAAATTTGTCTTCTCTTCCTTTATGGTATGATTTAGCATCATTTTCTTTACTCTAGTAGGGTTTCACATCTTGGTTTTGGTCCACATAGGGTCTTCTTTCTCCAAACTAGGATCCATTCTTTCTAAATATTCCTCTTACACTTCTCTACCTTTTCTCAAATTTCTTGTTTAGTTTCTCTTTTGTCTTCAATGTGAACTGATATGCTTCTTCACCAAATGTCATCTTTACTAAACTCAATTCTTCTTGAATTTGTATTCACGGTCCATTGATATCTAGAAACCTTTTCTCTACTCACTTCACTATGACCGGTTTTGATTATCATCTTGTAGAATTCTTCAATGTACTTCTTCACAGATCTTTCCTTTTGTCTTAGGTTCTACAATCTCTTCAACAATTCAAGTTCATAATCTGATGGTATGAATTGATTCTTCAATTTTGTCACCATCCTATCCCATTGGATGATTCTTTCTTTGCCTCTTTTGTTTCTATCCAATTGAACTTCTTTCCACCATAATGCATCATGTTCTTTCAACTTTGTTTTTGCAAATCTAACTCTTTTCGGATAATAAATTTCTTCATATTCAAAGTATTCTTCCATTTCATTTATCCAATCAATCAACTCTTTAGGATTCAAATTTCTCGTGTAATTTTGGATTTCAACTCTAGGTTTCTTGCCAATCTTTGAGATCACTTTCAACATCTTCACTTGATCTGATTCTTCTTCATCATCATCTAGGGTTCTGCAACTTGATTCACATGTTCTACTTCATCATCACTTTCATCATTTTTCCTAGGGTTTAGGCCTTGCCTTCAATATTCTTCAACACCATATAACCTAACTCTCATCTCATGCATCATTTCCAACATTTCATCCATTCTTCCAGTAATATTCACCATAGCAGGTGCTCTCCTTGGTGGCATATCTTCCCTCGAATCAATGCAACTACCTTAATTTGGTAATTTGGCTGCAAGGGTTTCAACTACCTCAAAATCATAGATCAGCTGAAAATAAATGAAGTCTAACTCAAGGAATTCCTTTAGGAATTGAAAACTCACTCTGATACCACTTGGTGTAGTCACGGTAGGAGGGTTCTAGAAGGAACGGTCTGAACTCTGTAACAATGAGTCAACATAGCGGAAATAACACAATAAATTGATATGTGAACATGAATCTTCATTAATATGGAATGATTAAATGCAAAATATACCTCATGGGTAAATATCCAGGGCTCACAAGCCTTGCCACAAGGGCTTCAACAATACAACTAGCCAACAGGCCTTATTACATGCCCCCGAAGGGTTTTGTGCAAAATATAATGAATCTAAATCTTATCCTAAAACTACTAATAAAAACTTATGATCTATAATGGATTACAATGCATATAAATATGCTTCTTGAGATCCAAGATAGGTTTGAGTCGACCACAAGGTTTAATAACCCGATGGATGATCAAATATGATTGTCAGCCTCAAGATATGAAGAATTTAGCTCCACGTGAAATGAATTAACTTATATCTTCAAGATAGGTCCCAACAAACCCAAGATGCTTGTGTGATTTTCAATTAAGCTCTGCATGATCTGGAATAGGTACGCACTAAGAAATCTAGAGTAGGTCCGCCCCAAATTCTCTAACTGGTAACACAGTGAAATTCTAAGAGTGATAACTTTCAATAGACAATTGCAAATAATGTGAAATTTGGATATGTGATATATGTCCATATGTAGATGTTATATCCTGCTCTATGCGATGAGAAACAATGATGTGGTAAAATATGGAATAAACTACTAAAACTTCTACTAAGTGTAATGCAAGAAAATAACTATTTTGGGTTGATACAGGATTGCTTTACAACCAAGGATTCTCCTACATCAGTTTCATTTTCTACTAAAGCTTTAAATATCTTAAAATTCTTTAGGGCTTCAGATTTTTTTTCAAAAAAATCTCCCAAGTAAATCTAGAGCAATCATCAATTAACAAGATAAAGTAACTTTCACCTACCATACTATATGGATGAGCTCCAAAGTTTAGATGTTGAATAGTCCTTTGATTTGAAGTTGACCCTTGTTTTCTTCCCAAGTTGGCAGTGACTGTAAATGGTATTTGAGGGTTTTGAGATTTTTAATGTATCTCTTATCGCATGTGTATTGTTGATTTTGATAAGATCAAGTCAAAGTTGGTGTGTCCCATCCTTCTGTGCCAAATCCAACTTTGATCTTCTTTTGCCATAATTTTTTTTACCTTTATTTTCATTTATGATGCAGAGATTATTAGCTGTCCTAGAGGGTTCTCCTATCAATCTTCCTTCTTGATTTTACATCCCTCTACATGAAATGAGAGAGTATGACCTTGATCACATAATTAGCTTACACTTAGAAGATGGTGCTTTAATCCTTTGACATGCAAAACATTATTTATATTTGTTCTTCTATTTTCTAGACTAATAGTTCCTTTCCAACAATATTGGTTGTAGCATAATCCCCAAAATTCATTGTTCCTCCATTTATGTTCTTCAATGTGAGAAATTTACTTTTGTCACCAGTCATGTGACATGAAACACCACTATCTACATACCATTTTTCTCCATCATCTTGAGAATGTAGAGAAATTTGTATTAACATGGAAATTTCTTTTCTTTCTTACTTCTTTTTCCATACTTTTGAATTATTTTCCGTTTGTTTCACAAGGATATATTTATTTTTGTCTTTCTTTGAGGGATCTACAAAAGTAGTTTTACAACATCATGTTATATGCCCATAGTTATTGCATTTATAGCATTCAATATTGTAAAGTAGAGGAGCAAAAGAATTATAATTCCTTATATCCAACCTAGAGGCATTCTTACCCTTGTTCCAACTAGAATTATTCATACGAGTCATACAGTTTATTTTCTCGTGAACAAAATGATTGCATGTGAAAAAATAATCAACAAAAGGATGATGAAACATAGTCATATGTGCTTGGCTTTGTGGAAATATTTTTTTGAATGTGATTTTATTCTTTTGATATGTGCTTGGTTTTGACGCAACATGACTTTCTTTTTCTTTGCTACATTCTCCTTTGATGGGGATTTTAAGTGCATCAATATAACTCTTTGGTTTTTCCTTATTTCATTTTACTTGTGCCTTTTCTTTGATTTCTTCGTAACCAAGACCGGTTTTTATAGATGGTGATCTTTGTTCATTTATGATATTTTTTAAAATTTCAATGCTCTTTTCAAACTTGAGACTTTTGTTTAATTTGGTAGTAATTTCTTTTAATTCCTTCCTTAGAGAGATAATCTTAGATTCTAGTCTTCCACAATTTTTCTCTTTTACCTTTTATTGAGATCTAATCTCTTCTTCAATTCGCTTAGCTTCCTCAATTTGAAAATTCAAATATATGACTACTTTTTTAGATTCCTCAAGTATTTTGGCCTTTGATTTACATTCTTCTAGTTGAAAGAATAGATTATACTTTGAATTCTTCTTTCTAAGTCTCTCAATTTATTCTATAGCATGACAAAGTTCTTCCTTAAAGTTATCTTCATCATCATCTTCATTGTCAAATTTAGTCTTCTCTTCTTCATGTTAGTGCTCATTTTCTTTATCATTATTTTCAATGATATTGTATTTTGTTTCAAATTCCATAAAAATAATCTCTTCTCTATAGTTGTCCCAATCACTTTCATTGGATACGCTATCATCTCTATAAGCATAGAGACTCATATCGTAATCATAGGATTTCTTCTTCTTATTGGTTTTATCATGCTTGTGACTATTTTTATTTCCTTTCTTTGTATAAAGATCTTCTTCATCACTATCACTTTCTTTCAAATATAGGTGTTTCTTAATAAAGCGTCCCACTTTTCCACAATTGAAACATTTAAATGGCAATTTTCCCTTGTTTTTGTCTTTTAACTTTAATAAAAAATAAGCTTCTTCCTTGTTTGTTTCTTCCTCGGAACTCTCACACGCCATAGGTTCTTTCTTTTTTGACCTTTTTGTGGGTTTGAAGGTTGCTTCCTTTTTAGATGTTTTGTCCTTTTTAATCCTCGTCTCACATGCAATGAGGATTCTATTTAGCTCATCCATGGTTAATTTATCCAAGTCCTTTATCTCTTCTATAGTATAAATTTTAGCATTGAATTTTAAGGGAAGAGATCTTAAAACCTTGTGTACCACTATTAATTCTTCTATTTTTTCACCAAGACCCTTTATGGTATTGAATATCTCATCTACTCGAAGTAGATAAGCAACAATATTTTCTTCATCCATCATATTTAGACTCTCAAATTATCGCCAATGGGTTTGAAGTTTTGCTTTCTTTACTTTGTGTCTCCTTCATAAATATTTTTAATTTATCCCACATATCCTTAGTATATTTGTAATGCATTACTTTTATAAGTTCTAATTCCGTTAATCCACACAATATTGCATTCTTGGCTTTAGTGTTGTTTTCACTTGCCTTCTTTCTTGTTGAATCCATTAGAGGAGTTGATGGAGCTTTATATCCATTTGCCACCGATTGCCAAATATCAAATCCAAGATAATTTAAATAAGTTTCCATCCCTAAGCTCCAAAAGGCATAAATTTTCCCATCAAATAATGGAGCCTTATTAGAAGAGAATCCTTCTTGTCTGCTCATGTGTTATCTTTAGATCTACCTTCTAATTTGTTAGACTAATTTTGAACAAACCAACTCTAATACCAATTGATGAACACATGATTATACTGAGAGGGGGGTTGAATCAATATAACAATATTCTTTTACCTGTTAAAACTTATTTAATTACCTCAATACTTAATCAAAATTAACACATGTAAAGTCAAATAATAGCAACACAATAACAACACAATTTACATGGAAACCCTTGTGAGAGAAAACCACAACAAAAATATTGCTTTTATTAATCTTCTTTCTACAAATTTTGTAGGCACCAACCTACTAGAGGCACCAACCCCTATAATATGATGCAGCAACCTCAATATAGATAATTTTCTTCTCCAATATGCTATAATGTTGATCACAAATATTCCATAAAATTGATTACAATCTCCTCACAAAAAATTATTATAAATCTACCATAAAATTTCTCACACACAACCTTTTAGATCTGCATGTATTCCTTTTCAAATCTATATATATTCTATCTATCAATATGTTGTTATTCATCACAAATCTGCTACCTTTATTAAATTTCTCACACACCCCTTTAAGATTTCCATGTATTCCTTATCAAATCTACATATATTCCATCTATCTTTTTGTTGTTATTCTTCACAAATCTACTACCTTTATTAAATCTACTTTGTTGAATGATGTTACATTCAATTAATTACATTTATAACTCCCATACCATTATTGTTCTATACCTCTTCACACCTCTTCCAAAGAGGGACAACTTGTTCCAAGGGAGGTGATCTTGGCTATGGGAGATATCTTTTATAAATAATAGAATCCTTTTGTTAGTAACCTTTCTTAGACATGAGCACTAATATTTTTGTTAATAAACTCGCTTTTATTCTTGATCACTGCCATGGAAATCATTAACTTTATAGTTAAATTAACTTTAATAAAATTTTATTATTCTTGATCGTTGCCACTTTATAACTTTGATAAAATATCTTATGGTTGGAATGTGTTTAGTGGTGTGATTTGCCTTCTATTGGTTTCATGATGTGACCCTTTATACAAATCTAGACCAGGCTACTTTAAATGTTGCCCCTTTTCTTGGATCATTGTTCTCATAATCGTTGCATATATTAATCCATGCTTTCTTCATTAATTACTTCCTTTAATGAATATTAATATTATTTTATTCTTGCTTAACCATCATTGCATATTCATAATTTTAATCGTTCCCTTTATTAACTGATATACCCTTAAGTTATTGTCTTATACAATTTGAATTGGTCGATTAATACATGATTACCTTCATTAATGTTAATTGTTGGACTATAATGAATATGAATTTCCACACTTTTAATCTTCTATTTTTCTCTAACTTCGATGGCCATATAAATACATATATGTGTCATTAATAAGAAAAATCCAACAATCTTGTCTATCCACTTTGACATCAATGGCAACTACCTTGCCAATCATTCATTCACCTTTGACATTAGTGGCAATTACTTTGTTCATATTCTTTGACATCAATGACAACTACCTTTCCAATCATTCATTTACCTTTGACATTAGTGGCAATTACTTTGTTCATATTCTTTGACATCAATGACAATATTCTAACAAGATATACTTGTTTTTGGGGTTAGATTGATGTCTGTGATTAGCCCTGGTTATTGCTTTGGGTAGATTGGATTACATGAAGTATATTAAATCTTGTTTTGAAGGAGATTGGATTTCTAGGTTTGTGTTATAGTAATGGATTAGGTTAGGATATGTTGGTGTGTCTATATGAAATTTAATTTTTTATCTTGGCTTAGGGTTCTTATATTTCGTGATTAGGTGTGATGGAGGATAAGATAGTTGTGGATGGTGGTCACTTGGAATATTTTACAAATGATTTTTTGAAACTCATGAGCATAAAGGAGTTAGTTGGTACAAAATGGTTATACCCTTAGTGAGAGGTCCATATATTTGTCGGAGATTCCCTTTTTCCCTTAGAAGATATACAAAGAGTTGGAGAATGATCATATTAGGTGTTTCATCCACCTTGCAATTCCTAATATTTAAATTATTTATTTATCTTTAATATTTTATTTAACCTTAGGAAAAAGGGTGTCCCACTTATGAATTGACCATTATGTCGTGTGTATTCCTTGATACATGATTGTAAGAATGCGTAAAATCACTATGATGTGTAAGATTAATGTGCCATGTAAGATGTGTAAGAGAATGTGTGACACTATAAGTGCGTAAGAGATTCTCTAATTTGTGTAAGATTGTGATTATAGGGAGTCACAAAGTAGACTAGGAATCTTGACCCTCTTATGAAAAATATTATAATATTTCATAGAGCGTAGTTTTTTATAGAGATAATGAGTCCAAATTGTTGTTAGAGTAATCATGCATTAGCTAATAATTAATTGATTATTAGTCTAATTTATTCACATGCACTTATGCTAAACTTAGGAGTGATTTTCTATGTTAAATAGAGAGCTATTATTAGATCATTATGTTTCATTGTTGTTGAACACACTGTAGTGTTGAGAGGGGGGTGAATCAACATATATTAAAACTTAACCATTCCTATTTGTAGATTAAACATCACATCACATTAACTAAAAGAAGAGCATAAATTAAAACATGTACAACACAATGACACCAAGATTTTTATGTGGAAAATCCAATGAGGGAAAAACCATGGTGAGAGTTAACTCACAATATATGAAGCTCACTGCTTACAAAGATTACAATGTAGTTTAAGGCTCACTACCTATGGACTTACAGACTAAGGCACACAAACTTAGGGAGAGATACAAGGACCTGATGAGACTCACTATCTTAGAGTAGTATACATAAAAATTATAATGAGGAATTTGAATATGAATTGTTATAGAGAAGCATCCAACATATGTTGATGTTGCAATCCCTTTTTCACACAATTAATCCTTCAAACTGACTTCACACACTTTATCTTCAACATACTGCTCAATCTCAATTCTTTATATTTTTATACCTTCACAAATAAAAAATTTCTTCTATAAATATACTCCAGAATAGCTCAAAACATCAATTAGGTCGGCTCCAAGATGACCTTTAGAAGAAACATATGTTATCACATAGGTCAACTCCAAATACATACAATATGAAGAGAAAAAGAGTTGTGGATCAATATATGGCATATCAAGACCATAAACCATCTCAACACATCCCCCAAGGCAAGATTAATTAATCAAAAACAACCACAAATGAATGAAACGATCCTATCGGCCCAAACAATGACAACATCACTAAAACTGCCAACTATTCAACTTTACACCATCGGGGAGAGACCAAAAACATTTTGTGGACCAAGATGTGAACAATGTAGGCTATCAACAACATCCTTACAACCTTCTCCTAAAGAATTTTATCATCATATGTTGGTGCAAATAGAGAGACCCACTGAATATGTAAGAATAAAGCATTCTAGATCGATTGTAACACATTGACATTTGAAGAGTGATCATGTGGACCAACAAAAAACCAGTTATGATAAAGTAGTGTGAATTTGACATTACTAATCATGTATTCAAAAAAACAAGGCCATCACTTCACTTTCGGAGGAATGCGGAGCATCCCAACATGCCTTTACCAATACTTTTATCTGCCAGAGCACAACCTATAATTCTTTCACTGTACAAGGTGTAATGGCTTGAATTCTTTAATAGTCCATCTTATCTTTTGAGTCATAAGATAAAATCTTGCTTTGTGGAAGGATGCAGACCAAAGCATCACAACCCTGTCTTAGCGTATACACTGCGAATACCTTAGCAGAACTTTTGCAACTTATTTCCATGTGAGGTAGATCAATCTAGATGATATCGATGCAAACACATTGTAAATACATTAGAGCATATGTATCTACATTTGCATCACACTTAGACACCAAGCTAATCACTATTCTTGCATATGATTCAGAGCTGATTATATCAACAAATATCACTACATATCAACTATCTTCAGAGTACTATACAATCTTCAGCACACACATTTGTTATCAATGACAACCTATATTGGGTTGCATCAATGACAACACCTATTGCTAACAATTGCATGAGATGTTGACACTTGTCATGATCTAATCCCTTTATCATTTATGGTTGCTCCTATATAGCACTCGACCCTTATTATATTATCATACCTTTGATGCCTTTCATAGAACTCTCAACCTTTGAGGACTCTTGTTTTCATTGAAGATTTTTGAGGCTCATTTTATAGATTTTTCTTGTTGAGGAGTATTGCATATTATTGTTTGTAGCTCTCTTGCATAGAAGGTGTCTTTGTTCGTTGTTTGATCTTGTGGCTCATTTTTTTCACAATTCTAACATGGTATCAGAGTGTGGATTCACCAAACCCCTTCTTGATTTATGAGGGTTTTCTTCAACAAGGGTTATAGGCTTCAAATATGGATTCTTCATTACTTTTTTTGTGATTTTTAGGTGCATTTTGGCATGAAAAAGACTGCACTATTGGATTCAAGAGGCCAATTCGATGAATTTTGACTATAAATTTGCCTACATTTCTTGTTGAGAGCTTTTGAGGTAAAAAAATTATGTAGGGTTCGTACGACACCTATACGACCTTGTACATGCAGATCAAGAAAAAAGAAGCAAAAATTAAAAAAGTCTGCTTTGAATTTTTAGATTTCTTTTTTTGAAATTTTACAAATAATAATAGAAAAACTGCAGGTTCTAAATTTAATAGGGGTGGATTAAATTTGGTACTTGCAAGGTACTTGCTATGGCAGGCCCTACGAGCCCATACCCCTGCCATGACGGTGGTTGAGAAAGCTCATCGTCTAGTGGCTCTTTTCAACTGTCGATGGCTTCTCAGCTATTGAAAACAAAAAAAATCCTGACATGCCTTTTCCTATGGCAGAATCTTTCAACGATTCTAAGGTATATTCTCCAAATTTTTACCTATGTTTTTTAATGGACAACATAATTTTTGACTACTATGCTTTGGAATATTTCGTGCCTCAGTAGAATATTTTGTTGACTAGATTTTTGCTAGGGGATCAATTTTTTCCTAGGCATAGGGAATATTCCTAGAATATTTTGCTAACATCATGCTGATGTCAATGATACAGACGCCTCTTCAGACCCCCTTTGTGCCCTAAAGGAGCTATTTTTTCTTTTGGTCATAACTTAGGCATACAATATTGAAATTGGGGGAATGAGATAACATCATAAAGATGGTTCCATCAAATTTCTAGTGGTGTGGGTCTCATCACTTTGTTTTGTTGTTGGTAGATTCTACAACCTCTTGAAGTCAAAGGTGTTGTTTTCAATCTCGAGCTCGTAACTTTTGACCTATTTCTCCATTTTTCATGATTTCAACGACATTGGGATGGTCTCTCAAAGCTCTTCATAGCCATTTATGATTTTTTTCTAGATTTATCTCCAGGTACATTTTATTGAGTTTTTTTGTGTTTTCATGTTCTAGTGAATTACTTGGATGTATTAGCTCTTGGAAACTTTTCATTTGCATGGGATGACTCATTTTTTACTGTTTTATATGTATTTCCAATATTTTGTCCTATTTAGGCATTGTAGACATATTTTTCATGCACATTCTTTTTTGTAGATGCACTGAGATAAAGTGCCATTTTGGTGTATACTTTTTGGGGATTTTGCACATCCTATTGTGCCTTTTGTACTCACACTTTGATATAAAGTTTCATAGGGGAGGTTGATTTTTGCCTTTGGTTTGCCATAACACCTTTTTCAAGTGAGTGTCCCTTCTATGACAACAATAAATCCTAGTGCCTCATGCATGTGTGCCTTAGTTTTCACACCCTTTTATTTACAAGTTGTTTCTCCTACATGCACTTGTTGGTTTCACACAGTTTCAGTGTACCTATCTTGGCTCTCCCTTGTCAGCATTATAGGGGGGGTTCTACTGTTGGTGTTGATGCTTCCTTGGTTTCATTTTTTGAGTGATCTATGTATCTAGTTCTTGTTCCTATGTACTAGGTGGATTTAACGACTAGTTACCCATGCATTTTGGTGAGATGGAGCATTTTCCATATAGAAATTATTCAATTCCTATTTCTAGAGGCATCCTTCCATTTTCATTTGATCAGAGACTATTGATACCTGCATTTTCAACTTGCATCTTGCATATTGAGTAGTGACACTAGGGTCACTCATGCAAATTCATGTGCCATTTGTATCTTCAAGTTCCATATATTTTCCTTTGTTCTCCATCTCACTCGAGTAGTGTCATTGAGGACACTCATGCAGATTATTGTCTTTATTTTGATTAGTGTTCTTCAGGATATTGGTACCTATATTTTCACCTTGCATCGTGTATGTTGAGTAGTGTCGTTAGGGTCACTCGTGTAGATTCATGTACCATCTATATCTCTGACTTTCAAATGTTTGCCTTTGTTTTCCATCTAATTCAAGTCGTGTCATGGAAGCACTAATGCAAATTATTGTCTTCTTGATCTTGACATTTGTATCTTCAAGTTCTATATGTTTATCTTTGTTTTCCATTGATTCGAGTAGTGTCATTGGGGGAACTCATGCATATTATTATTATGTTGATCCTAATCATAATTTGTTTCAGAGGATGTTCTTTATTTTAGCATTATAGCAGTCATTTTTTGACAGTTGTCTACAACTTCTTCGTGCTTCAACGATGTTCTACATGTTCCTCTTTTTTGGGACATTGTTTCAGTTGGAGGCTTCTTAGTCCTTCACCTTGATTTGGAGGCTTTTAAATCCCTCTTTTTCCTTTATCTCTTTTGGAGAAGAGTTTTTCCCATGGGTTTTCTCCTTTTCTCCAGCTTTGAGAGATCTTTTGTTTATACATGGGTATCTCACAAGGCCTTGTTTGTCGGTACCCATCATGCATTCTCTTTCAAGGGCTTTTAGATGCCCCTAAGCTCATCTTAAGGGGGGGTGTTAGAGTAATCATAAATTAGATAATAATTAATTAATCTTTAATTAATTATTAGTCTAATTTATTCTCATGCACTAAAGCTAAACTTAGGAGTGATTTTCTATGTTAACTAAAGAGCTATTATTAGATCGTTTTGTCTCATTGCATGATATTTTGACACTTGTCATGATCTAATCCCTTTATCATTTAGGGTTTCTCCTATATTGTACTCAACCCTCATTATATTATCATACCTTTGATGCCTTTCATAGAACTCTCAACCTTTGAGGACTCTTATTTTCCTTGAAGATTCTTGAGGTTCATTTTTTTAGCTTTTTCTTGTTGAGGAATATTGCATATTATTGCTTGAAAATCTTTTGCATGGAAGGTGTATTTGTTCGTTGTTTGATCCTATTGCTTGTGTTTTTCACAGTTCTAACAATTTTCATCTAGGTTGTTGACAATAAAATACAATCAATCCCTTTGTGGTATCTACCTCCCTTGTGGTGAGGTTAGATTCTTATGTAACCTTCACTTGGTATAGGGATGTGTCCCTTTATCTGTCCTTGTGTCTTTCCATCCTTTAAAAGGTACTACATAATGTTGTTTTCTACAAAAATGGTCTTCTTGTCATTTTTGGTTCATCTTGTTTATGGTTCCTAGCTTTGTCTTGTCTTCAACACATCCTTCATTATCAAAATTGGAGGTGTCATATCAAAATTTATTTTTTTTGTCTATATAAGGTACTAATTATTTATATTTAATCTTTATCTATTCATATGTGTTATCCCATATATACGACATATACTAAATTATTTGTGTCATTGTTGAAAGGTTCATATTTCCTTTATTTGTAGTTATTAGAATACTTGGTTTTGCAAGTGTTGGAATGACTTATTTATTGAAGAAGTTTTGATAGAATGGATAAATGTATTTTTACCTCCAACCCTGGCTCCTTCATATATGCTATTGATTCCATTTTTTAATGAGTTGGTTATGTTGTGATTATACATCTTACAATTGTTATTGTAATCCATCTAGGCCAAACATTACATTGCAATTTCTTGACAATTATAAATTTTGAGCCTCTAAGGTATCTTTTTGAGTCTTCTAGGCCATGGTGATGTACAAATAGTTGGTGCAATACTAATATAATATAGAAATGTTACCACAAGCATCCTCTAGTTTCTTACTTTGTTGGTCTAAATATTTTTTTCCATTTCCCCACTTTTATTATGATTGAATCAATTTTTCTTGTTCATATTCTACTCTAATTTATTTCTTAATTTTTTCCTATTTGTAATTACTTGTTTTATTAAATGATCCCTATATTTCTCCTTCTAATTGAGTTTCTATCATTGTTGATGAATCTATCCATGTTTGTAATTATTGCTACTGTATCATTTACATAATATTCTCCATAGTTTCTAGTATGATATTTGTATTTATTAGTTCATTTTTGCACTATTGGTGAATGCCTCTCCTAACTTCATATTTTGTATTGGTGATATTTGTGTGAATTTGATCATGGGTCATATAATTATGCATGAGTATGTTCAAACTTACTGTCACTATTGAAGTTGTTTTCTTCTTTCTCACCAAATATTTCTTTATTTTTATCATTAGATCTGGTGGAACCCCTAAAGTTTTCTTGGTTCCACTGAATTATTGTGATTAAACCCTGATAGTCATTGCCTTAGGGTTTTGGTTTTGCAATTTCTTCATGTTCATGCCCTCATTTTTCCTTCGGGTTTCTATTTTTGAGTTGACATGTTGTATATATTCCCGATATTTTCCTTAATCCCTCATGGCCTTGAGCCTCGTGGTTTTACCGGCCCTTTCGTTATCCCGCTCGTCATGACTAGGTGGTCCTTTTAAAACAACCTTTAGTACACGTGCTGCAATTTTTTCCTTAAGTCGGGTTTTAAGTATTTGCATCACCTATCGCTCGTTCGTTTTCAAATTCCCTTGTGCAACCCGCGATGAGCGATGCCCTTCCTCTTTCTATATTGACCGCTTGTATTCATTCACATGTTTGTTTGTGTTTGTGAGGAAGCAACACCCGATGAGCAATGTGGTCAACATTTTTACCTATCGCTACCCTTTTAACTATCGCTGGTTGTTTTGTGCAGGATAAAGCTAAACCCGCGACTGTCAATGTAAGAGTCATTTCCCATCGTTGGGATGTAGTGTTTCACCAGTTTACTTTGGCCATGGATGGGTTATCAAGCGATGAGTGATAAAAATAAAATCGATGGCCAGAATCCTTCTATCAGAGATCGATGACTCGTATCTCATCGCTAGCCTCCCAACTATCGCTAGTTGGAATCCTAAAGTGGACTTGGGAGCAGCGACACCCAATGCCATACCCAAGAGAGTGATACATATTATCTGCCTCGCCCATCGCTTGGTACATATTATGTCATTGAAAGGACACAATGAGGTGGTGAGTACACGCGAACCACGAGATCAAGTTTTCAAGCTCGTAGATCAACGATGTGTATTCAAACGAAAATGGTCAACTAATAGAGTGGGTATTTTCACTCACGTTTCTTTAAGCCATTAATGGTGCTTGTACTGAGCCAAATAAGTGTATGAGGATTCAATTTTCATTCTTGACCTTGCCTATGAGGAGCTGAATGAAGTAGGGACGAGGTGGAGATGCAAGTGGAAGAAGGTTACAAAGGATGCTTCCCAGGTAAGTTTCTACCAAATGTTGAAAGTCATATTCTCTTGTCGAATTGTCTCTGTGTTTTGTATGCCTATAATCATATGCTGGGGTTAGAGTAGGGTTTTTCTATATTGTAAGAATTGGAGTGTACTCTGGGATAGGGTAACATTGAAAAGTTAAATAGTGCTCTATAATTGCAATTGCAAGTTTTATACCGTCAATTCAAAATCTAGTTTGAGTTGTAATTGAGAAGGAAACCCTAGTATAAGGAAAGGATGAGCCAACCAGGTGAGTCCCCCACCTCTAAACCCGCGTCAAAAAGAGAGAGGTAGCAGGCCTCTAACGAAACAACACATGAACCTGAAGGCCCTGACAGGAAGAAAGGGCAGCCAAAGAATTATGTCCATTTTATGGACAAGTTTCAGCCTTCGGATGTCAAAGCGAGCGGTAGGAAGGCCACAAGGGATTGTATATTAACCTCAAATTTTAAAGACCTCGAGGTAGAGATTGGTGATATTGTTGTGCCAGAGTCAGGTTGGGAGTTTTTTGTGAACACCTTTACAAGGAGGGATACTCCTCACCCTGGCCGAAACGTTTGGAGGTATGACCTGGGAAAGCTGGTTGTCCCGATTGTCTTTGTGGAAGTGGACTTAATGCTCCAACTTGCAGACATATATGATGATGTTAACAGCGTTATTACTGACACGTTTAGAAAAAACCTCCTTGAGATAAAGAGAAGCAAAGTCATAGAATTCTTCGACATGAACCCTGATGCTAATGAGAAAATTAGCATGGAGAACTTGCAAAAGTATTATAATACACATAGGGTTGGATACAGAAAAAGTGAATTACCTAAGTACAGGCTAGAAAAGGGCTCCACATTTTCACTCAAGGAAGTCGAACCCTTGGACTGCGAAGAATTTGTCAACTATTTTAAGTACACATATTACATGTTGTGTCAGGTGCTTGGGAATAAGTGAGATGGAAGGATACCATTGTCCATTTTGGTTATGATTATGGATATCTAGCATAGGTGGTTCGATTATGCTCACCGTGTTGCTGAGCAATTGCACTATGATTTAATAAGGCTAAAAGAGAGAAGAACCCCATGGACTTTCATGCATTATTCTTTGTTGATGCACATGATCCTATATCAAGGAAGGGAGGTTTTTAGTAGGTATCTACAATTGAGGCGGGTGGATGACAATAAACATAGGTTACTTGTACAAATGTGGACTTACATTTGGGATTTGTATTGTTCCACTTCATATTACACTCTGTTTTGTAATACAATAAAGCACACTATCTTGGTGCAAATGGGGGTAGCCCCAGTGGAGAGGATTTCTAAAATAATTAGAGCTCTATTAAGGCCAAAGGAATACAAAGATGACCCCAATTATGAATGTAATTGGGGAGATTGGTATTTGTATGGAAAATGCACTATTATCAGATGCTATGGAACTGTTGTGGCTCCACATGTATTGCCTGCATATGTCTCTGATAGGTTGGCATTTATGGAGATCATGTGGCAAATGGATAATAGTGATGCTAAGAATTTTAGGGCCTCCAAGAAGGCCTTTATCATTGCAACTACCTTTTATTTTGATCATTTTGTTGTCACTGCTAAGGAGGCCTATGAGTTTTTTGGTATAATGATGAATAATTTAAGGATGAGTGTAGCCCCTATTAGGAATTTCGATCCTAAAGGAGTCATTGATAGGGAGAAGATTAAACGAGGAATATCAGGGTACGAGCCTCACCAGTTTCTGTCAAGGGAAGATGTAGTGAGCAACTTGTTAACGACAACTGCTACTCAAGATGGGGGAAGAGTATGGATACAAAATATTGAGGTAGAGCAAAGAGATCTATTCCTTTTATGAAAGCTCGTATAGCACATTGCTGATAAATTTACCAGAATGGAGTTACTCCTCAATGATTTCAGTGATGACACTTTCTTAGGAAAGGTGAAACAAGCAGAGGACTTGGCCCAAGTTGCTTTAAGGGAGCACTTGATGAAGACTGGTGGCCAATCAAAGGATTTGGCAGCACCAGAGGTTCAACGACGGTCATTGGACATTGGGGACATCCCTGCCATGGAATCCCCCCCTGAAGATATTGGTGAGACACAAGATGTTGAAGCAGACATACACCAACCTTCCACTGAGTCAGATCCCATTGAGCACTGAGTAGAACATGAATTATCTTACCCTAGTGTTGGGGATGCAATGAAACCTTTTGTTCTAGATGATAGGCTAGTGCCTTGGGAGTATGATGAGAGTCGGGATAATGATGCAAGGCTTTTAGCCTGTGCTAAATTCTTGGAAGATGACTTTTTTGTGGCTTCAAAGGAATTCAGGGAATTTTTTGTTGAGTTAAGAGCTTAGGAAATAAGTGATCGAATACAAGTTGTGGTGGAGGTAGCTGATCCTTCTCAGCAAGAGGAGGTGAAAAAGAAGATTGAAGATGAGATTGCTCAAGAAATCACCCAAATGAATCCAGTGGAGGCTAGGAGGTTAGTTACAGATAGTGGAATTTTGGTTATGCCTGGTTGGAGTTTGTCCTCCATAATTGCCTTGGATGTAATTAAAAGTGACCCAAGTGCTTCAGTGTCTGAGGAGACATTTGATGAAAAGACCTTTGGTTCGGGTTTCAGTCCCAGTTTACATGCATTGGCTATTTGGTCCCTAACTCCTGATTCAGGAAGATGTGTACTTAGTAGAACAATTACTGGCCTCTTGGAAGATGTGATCATTGGAAGAGCTTCAAAGATGATAGCCCCACAAGCTGCGAGGTTGACAATAAATTCAGCTATGCTGAGTGTTGATACTGCAGAGATTAGTCAAGCTAAGTACTTGAAATTGCTAGAGAAGCACAATAAGTTGGTCGAGGAGTATAACAAAGTAAGGGTTACTCTTGCTAAGGCTAGCCAAAAGGCCCTCCCAACCTCTCTGTCTGATACTTCACCACAGGATAAAGATACCTTGAAATTGAGAATCAATGCATTAAAGAAAGAGCTCCAAATAACCAAGGCTGAGAATGATAAGCTCCAAGAAGGCATGAGAAACACCTCCAAAGATATGGCCGAGGGTCTCCTCAGTTACAGATGGCATAAGATTGCTCTAAAGGCAAAGACTACATGGTTAACATATAAGGTGTCCATGAAGCATATGAGAAGTTTCAGAATACCCAAGAGGTTTTCATGAACACCTGGAATAAGTGGAGCAGCAGGTTGAGCAACTTGAAATAAATTCAAGCAAATGCAAAAGGAGATTCTAAAGCCCCAGACCAACTCCATGAATCATTTAAAATAATTGAGACTGTTGGAGAAATTAAAGGCTTCCATGAAAGAATTGGGGGACTATTGCAAGGAAAAGTGAAGGCCTTTAGGGACATGGAGGAGCAAGGCATGCCTAAGTTTCTCAATGAAGAAGGGGAGTTAAAGGACTATGACTCATGGAAAGATTTGTTCAAGCATCCGACAACTAAGTGTCCTGAAATGGCTTATGTTGAGAATAAACTAGAACAGTACTAAATGATTTGATTGATAACTTTATTAGAATTGAGATAGGAATGGACACCTTTGTGAAGGAGGCCCGAGTCATATTAGATGCAAGGTACAATGCTTATAATTTCAAGGTGCAAAAGTTGTTAGATGACAATTGGCCTACTGAGGAAGAATATAGGGATTGGTTAGATAAATATGTCGAGTAAACCACAAAGGGGGTGGTAAGATGGATATAGAACATGGTCTAGTATAATACAAGTATGGCCTTTGAGATAAACTTTGCACAAAGAAATGTATATCCTCTTAGCGAAATAGACACATGGAGATCTAATCAAGGTTCCCTTAATTGACTATGTGCTTTATTTCAAATTGGTTTATCTTTCGAATAATGCAATGATGTGGATTTTTAAAACAACATGTGAGCGGTTTTTTGTATGCTCATCTGAATGATTGTTCTTTTGGTTCTTTCCCCCCACTTTGTAAAGTGAAAATATAACTGCCGAGGGGTTGAAATGAAACGAAATATTAAAAAATGCAATGTGAAATGTAATTTGGTACGCCAATATCCCGATGCTTGTTTTGCTCCCTTAGCCTTATAAAAGAGAATTCAAGGCTATTGTGCGGGGGTCTTTGAAATTTTGTTGGATCTCAGGTACCTTTTGTGAACATTACCAGGAAATATGAAAGTAATATAGAATTGATAGCTAAGTCTAGGATTATGAGTTCATCTTTACAAGTAGCTTAGAAGTTTTGAAATAGTTGTAGTATTTTGGCATCAATTAATAGAAAATTCAAGGCAGATTTTCTCTTATGGAGTGATTTATGAATTAGAAATGAAGTAGTTAAAGATTATTTCATCGGTCTCTGATTGTTATGATTAGATGTGTGTTTGCATTGCATGCTTCAATTCAAAGAGTTGATTAAATGCTTCAGTGCGATCACTGACTCATGTATTGTGACATAGGATTTCTAAGAATTGTCTGTTAAGATCTTTTGAGTTATGAATTTGTAATGCAAATCCATAATGGTATGTTGATGATAATGTTGTAATTAGTGCTTTACTGTTATTTGCAAATTTGACCCTGTCACCCTTTGATAAGGCACTGTTCTATGTGTCAGTTGAATTTCTGTGTACCTAGCCGATTAAATTGTGTCAAAGAACAACTCATTTAAATCAAACTTCACTTATAATGATGATGGTTGTTGAGATTATCCATTGATTTTCCCATTCTCTACTTTGAGTCATCGGGTGTGAAGGATTTTCCGAATTCTTACAAACCATTGTACTCCAAGTTTTGATTCGAGAATGTATCTGTTGAATTTATAATGTATGTGGAGGTATTATGAATTAATGTTATAAATGCATTGTGGGATCACCCTCCCGGGTTTTGCAGAGCCCAAAGTGTAGGAGGAAAGCTAAAGTGCTTTCTCTCATTCGTTGGCCAACCCCTTGCAGGCTGTTGACTATTGGAAAGGGCAAGTCCATAGGCTACCTATGAGATTTGGTTGGATTTTTAAAAGAGCCAACAAGATCTAAATCATAAAAATGTGGCACTGTGACCTTAAATTTAATATCTAGAACTTAAGGTCAGTTGGAACCATCATTTCTATAATTTCATTAGGATGCAAATCAATAAGGTGGATAGACTAACTTACAACCTCTTAGGTGAGTCAATCATACTTGGATCTACATCTTTGTGAGGATGGGAGTGCATTGGAAATGATTAAGAATGATTGTCCTAATTAGAATAAATGACTTAATATGATGAATGAAAATTTTCAAAAGTAAACAGACTAAAACAATGATTTACAAGAAGATCTGGAGAGTGCAGGTTGATGTGTACCTATCACCAAAAGTTGAGTCTAAGTGTTGTAGCAAGATTGGGTCACCCCTGGGTGAATGGGTCCTTGATGAGGGGTCCTGAAATTATATTTGTAGTCCTCTGGTGCTAGATCTGAGCTCTTGATTTTTGACTGTGAACTTGTTAGAATGTGTCAGTAAATTCTGTAATTGAGTTTCTGTGGCTTGACAACTTTGATGACAACAAATACACCAATGTAAAATGGATCGTCAAATTCTCTTCAATCCTCTTTAGACCTGTAACCTGCACATTCACAAAGAGGGAAAATGTTATGCCATATAGGGGCTTGCCTTAGTCAAACCTCATGTAAATGTTTCCACTTCCTTAATGGAAAATGCCAATGATAAAACCTTAATGGAAAGGAAGGAAATTATGAATGAACAAAATTGTCACACCCCGTCTTGTTATTACTAATTTACATTTACCTTCACGGTAAATAGGATGGTAAATGTAATCATGATTTTGATATGCTTGCTAAAAGAATGGAATACTAAAATAGGTATTATGTGAAAGTATTGATAAATGCTTAATATGGCTTTGAAAGAGTAAATATGTTTACATTTATTGCTATATGAATATGCTAAATTTTATGATGCATATGGATTTATTATGAACGTCTAACTACCATTGCAAATGTGCTACGCTAGTTGTAGGGGCAGGTTCAATCCTCTAGAAGGGAGGGGAAGTATCACTTAGGAGAAGTGATTGGTTGGGTAACCTAAAATGAAACCTATCTGAGCTCATACACACTCACAATAGAATGGTTGAGTCAAGTTATTGTGTCAAGAATTAGTAATTCGTCCTTAGTATGAATGGACCTGCATTAGCAAGGGTCATGATTACTGTTGAATGCATGCTTGGATGATGTTATATATTTGGAGCTTATGAGTTCTTCCTTATGTTACTATGCTTTATTGATGAGGTGAGCACATGTTGAATGTATATATATGTATGCATATGCATGTCAATGATAGACCATATGCATGGAGGAGCACATACATGAGAGTACATAGGTATATGTACCTATGCACAATTATGAACGGGTTGCTTGAGAATGGTGTTATTGTAGGGACAATGCAACATGCACGTAGATATGTATATATACATCACACATATATTTCCTATCAATAATATGGTAATTATATTTGATAAGCAAGATAAATAATATGTATATATGTTATATATTGGTATGAACGTATATTGTACGTTTGAAGAAATGTATAAACATATGTGTACTAATATATGAATATGTATATATGTTTATATACTTGTTGATTAGGCAATTAACAAAATTGAATAAACATTATATATGCATGCATTGATAAAACATACATACATACATATAGGTGTTTATATACATAATACCTCGGTATCATATGTGCTAGAATTTGATATTAAGGTAATAGTATGTATGTATATGTATACATATATAGTTACCAACATATATATTTGAATGGCTTAAATATGTATTTATCTTATGAATATATATATTTGAGGATATATAATGCTATATATATAATGTTATATATATATATGTATAATGTTATATATATATAATGTTATATTATGTAGAAGTCAGTTTATATATATTGAGGACCGATTGAAAGGAATCTGTTAACATATGTAATGCTTAAAGGCTAATTTATTTACATGAACATAGGCCGATTTGTATATAACATATACAAAGCATTTAAAGGCTGAATATAACATATATTGGCATTGAATAAAGGTTGAATTACATGCTATGTATTACACAAAAACAAGGTCGATATGGAGAATACACCATAGTGGATACTATGGAAATAAGTCTTTATTATCTAAACCAACGAATTACTTAAGGTAAGAACACATAAAGTGATAAAATATAAGCCACCTAATTAAGTATTAATGAATGCTTGAGAATAGGAAAAGAAAAACAATGAAGCGAGAATTGGTCAAAGCACCATTTAAGTGCTGAAGCAACTCGTATTTCCTCTGTTTCTTTGCAAAACTTTGACCAAGTCGATATGATATAGGTGTTGCTTGATATCAGTAGATTGATTCAATAAGAATAACCGCACCAAAGTTATAGGAGGAGTGGCTACATACTTGGTGCCAAATTATGAAGTTCTAATTGTTGTAGAAGTCCATTTTGGGATACAATTCGACTGCCATAATTTTAACATGAGCACAATTGAATTTCATTTGCTACTGTCAAATATATGGGTCGACCTGTAGCTTTTCATGCCAAGTTTGTGTTTGGTTTGCTACCACCTTTTTTGCCAATTGAAGTGAGTTGACTTGCATGGAGATTGCTATCATTTTGCATGCCTTTTTTGTAGGTTGCAATATCTCCTTTTTCTATATAAATGGAGGTTATTGCTCTCATTTGAGATGCAATTTTTCTATTTTGCAAACTTATTCTACAATTTACTCTATTGCAATATTCCGTGAGAGCTGAGAGATATTTAGTGAGAGCTGAGAATTACTTTGTGAGAGTGTTGCATTATTTTGAATAAGAGGATTGCTTTGAGTTCATTAAGTAAAGATAGGAAGGTGTTGTTGGAAGGCTGTGCATCAAGTCAGTCAATTGGTTAAGTGTATTACAGGCATGAGGATCTAGTCTTCTCTTATTTGTCTTTATTTATGAAAGAATGAGATTTGAATGCTTTGTTTGTTACTGCTTGAGAATACTTGCATTAGGAAGTCGTAGCATTTACTTTGGAAAGGGAAAAGAAGTTGTCTTATACTTTTTTATGAAAGTGCTTGTATTTACTCCATAATAGGAGGGCATTGTTTGTCATGAGTATAAATATACTAGGAATGATGAAATAAGGATATCTTAAGGAAGCATATTAATTCTCCTATATACCCTTTTCGAGGATTTAGATAGTGATGAATTCTATACATAGATAGTCTTTACTACATGTATAATATGAAGTGTGTCAACGTCATGATGTGACTAGACACTGTAGCTTATTATGCTAGGGAACTTTGGGAATGATAGGGTTAGCATTACAAAAGTGAATGTATGATAATAAGATGTGACATTATGCAAACCACATCAATTATCTTTACTTGAATGATCACTTGATCATACTTTACACTTGAATGAAACCCTAGGTTTAGAATAACCTATTTGGGTCATGAAGTTAAATTGATTAAAGGTTAAAACCTACGGGTTGGGAATAACCTACTTGGTTGAGTTGTTCAATTGGACTTGATTAGAACATATAGGGTTAGATTAACCTATATGATCAGACTAGTCATTGGTTGATGTATTAATCTTAGGATTAGGGTATACCAAGGTTATAACTCACCTATGTGATTAAGTTAATCACTTGAGTCTATGAGATACTATATGCTTAGAGACATAGGTGGGATTACCTATAGAGTTAGAGTTGCTACTTGATTAGTTTCTCTACACTCTTTATAAGAAGTAACATTGTTGACAAGATTCTACTCTTTTGAATAACCCTTTTTACTAAGGAGATTAAACTCTCGAAAGCAATCATCTACTGATATGATTATTCTTTGATTAAGGTCATTCATTGATGAGACTTCTCTCTTAATGATTATCACTTATTAGTATGATATATTACTAAATGGATTCAGTTATTTAATCTTTGATTAGATGAAGCTTATGTAGCTATAATCTAGATTATAAACAATACCCGGAACTAGGTTGTCTTTTGAAAATAATAGCTTGTCTATGCAAAGTTAATTTGTAGACTAGAAAAACTCATATGTTATACCTAGGATAGGAATATCCATTGAAGAGGTAACTAGTGCTTAGGCTTATTGGTAGAGATACCATAGTGTTTTGGGAAAATGGGAATAGTTTATTTATGAGGTTAGGGATTACCTATGGAAGGAAATTACATAAGCATAGTATATGAATGGTCATAATACAAACTGAGCTATATAAGTGTATGTGAATAGGAAGAATTTCAATTGAAGTACTGGGTGAGAATACTTTGGCCAAAGTAGTGTAAGTTGCCACTATTTACACTGTCAGTTCACTGTGTTCCTTTTATGCATTCTAGTTCAGGATTTTCATACTCATAGGGGAAACAATCGTATGATTAGGTTTTGGTTTGTAGAACACAACACTAAGCTCATATAGGCTATTATTATGAGGTTTACCAACCAATCTCTTCGTTGAATGGTACAACCATCTTGTCATATGTGGAAAATGTGTGGGGGACCCCATTTGAGTTTGTGGTTGGTGGAAAAGAACTTGAGTGATGCTTCTCCTCATCAGATGGTGACCGAGGTTTACAGATGTTTGCGCTAGCATTGGGGACAACTAGAGTGTGTGCACCACAGAGCAAGGACATATAGAAGGTATGCACCATTGCGGCGACATCAGGACCAACATGAATATCTACTGCTAGATGAAGCTCAGAGGAGCTATGTATGTATCATGTACCCATTTATATGGAAGGATGTAATCTTGAATGATAAACTTGAGTTATTCAATATGAAATCTATGTTATGGAAAGACTTGTAAAATTATAGTTAAATGCAATAAAAGTTTGGAAATAGTGTTATTTCAAATGTGCATGTAATTTACATTATGGAAGATTTTTTTTGTATTGCTATGTTATGGAATCATGGTTTATTCACTTGTGGTGAAAATATTGAAATTTTTTTGAGTATAACACTGAGGTTGTTACAAAAATGATGCAACTCACCACCCTTCAATGGTTTCCTTGAAGGACTTAAGTCATGCACATCACTTCAAGGATTTGGATCTTTCTTGATAGATTTTCTTCAATGCTTGAATGCTTTGGAGACCTATAAAAAGATGTTAGCCTTCAAAAAATGATTAACATGAACACACATAAAACTTGACATGATGTTGGATCTTGAATTGCTATAATAATGCTCTGAAATGTTGCTCTTGATTTTCTCTTGACAATAGTTTTCTCTTAAATGTGTGTTATCTCTTGTTGGATTTCAAATGATAAAATGACTAGGTATTTATCTAATTTCCTGAAAATTAGATTCCAAAAGCTGACACTTCATATTTAAATTTTGGGTATTAGAATACCACTAACAACATATTTATTTTTGGGTCCTGGATAAGGACGGGAACCTAGTCACCTATGGGCGAATGGGTCCTGGCCCAAATTTCCAGGACACTCAAAATCAGGGACAATTTAATGATTGAATACATTTATTTAATACTTGTCTTTCATAAAATGGTAAAAAATAGGCTTTGGAATGCATAATTTGGAAAATTAGAAGTTTAATTAAGTCCAATAAATTAGGGGGACAAAACATAATGTGAAATTGTTAACGTATACAAATTTTTATACCAAATTTAACCCCCACTTTAGTGAGAGTATGAACTTACACTTAGACTCACACTAAAGTAGAGGAATATATGTCAAGAGGGGTTTAAATGCATTAATGTTGAAGAAATAGGATGACTAAGGATCAAGGTGATCAAGCCCCCAAGAGCTAAGATTTCATGGCCAACCAACGTGAGAACAAAGGAACACACACACACATGCATGATATGCAACAAGACAAGATACAGAAACATATTATTTCAAAGTGAATGCAAGAAAAAGGAAAAAGGGGTATGGGCTAACACAATGTATTATGCTAGCGGTCATACAAAAGGGGAAGACACATAGGATAGTGAGGACCATTTTTCACTAGGCGAGCTCCCAAAATAGGTAGCAAAATGAGAAACATACACTAGGTCTGCAAGGTGTGCCCATAACTATACCAAGAGTTATACTCCCTGATAACCTTGATAAAGTGCTACAAAAATGATCAAAATTCTATGCCAATGCTACATTAAGTTCAACTCCTATGAACAAAGTGGAGCTAAGAAAATGTCAAAATCTCAAATGTCAACACGCCATTAAGTTTAGCCTCTATGAACAAAGTGAAGCAAAATAATGCCAATGTATTCCCTCACTTTAAAGAAATTGTTGAACACTATGTGGTGAGCAATTACTTTAAAGTAGAAAAATGCTAAATATCATGCAAAAAAGATCATAAGAGCTTATTGGGAAAGCCCTATGCCAATGATATGTTTCCAAATAAGGCTACTTCATGACAAGGGGTTGCCCCCAAATGCAATGCAACACATAACATAGAAAGGTACACTAAGGGATCCACAGATTTGGGGTCAGTATACGTCTTTTCTATAGTGATACAATAGAGCTCAAAACTTACATCATTCCCCAAATACTTGTGGAACAATGAACAAAAAGGAGGAATGACACATAGAGAGAGAAAACATAGAAGCTTTTGGGTCAACATGTAAGAGACCTAAATGTCTCAATGCTTTGCATCATCCTCAAAAGGAAAACACAAGACAAAAAGAAAAGATAAAGTTTATGACATATAGATGAACGGAGATACAAATAGAAGAATGTCATGATAGGTTCATTTCCTTTGTATCTTTGTGCCAAAAAAGCAACAAGGGTCATCCAAATTAAACTCACAAACATAAAGGCATGCCAAGTAGCACAACACGCGAGATCACATTACATGCAAGAAAACACAAAGAGCATAGAAAGTAAACACACAAAATAAGTACTTCACATGCGAGCTGACCTAGATCAAGTCATCTACATCCCAATATTTCTCATCATATAAGGAAGGCAGACAACTAGCCAAAGGGACTACAAAAAGTGCCATACTAGGAGCATCACTAGGTTCAACATGTGGTGGGTCACTCTCATCAGGAGGATCATCACAGTTGCCCCCTTCTAACTTCATAGAAGTGGAGAATAAAAAATTCAACTCATTATGTAGACAACTAAGTACTTCATAGAAGTGAAGAATAATTTCAAACTTCACGGTTGCCCCCATCTAACTTCATAGAAGTGGAGAATAACTTTAAAGAAGTACTTCATGTGAGCTGACCTAGAGCAGGTTGTCTGCATCCCAATCTTGCTCATCATATAAGGAAGGCAGGCAACTAGCCAAGGGGACTACAACAAGTGGCATACTAGGATTATCACCAAGTTCAACATGTGGTGGGTCACTCTCATCAGGAGGATCATCACAGGTGCACCCATATAACTTCATATAAGTGGAGAATAACAAATTCAGATCATTATGCACTTCTTCATCAATTTTAGCAATCTCATCATCATCATCCAAATTGATCACAATAGGAGGTTTTATGATTATTGCATTTGAATTTTCTTGTTTATCCTCTTGTTTTGGTTTTGTGTCTTATTTTGGTTAAAGTTGGGTTTCTTTTTTAGTTATTTGCATATGTGTTGGTTTATTCTTTTCTTCCAATATAGCATGACATCTATGCCTACACTCTTTAGCACTTCAATTTTATTTTGCACGATTTTCAAGTTGTGATCGAGTAGGAGCGGGTTTATCAACCATCGGTCTCTTTTCTTCCCTTAGGGGAGGAAATGAAGGAATTATCATAGGTTGGGAAGCCACTATCTCTTTAGGTCTATACACTTGTTTTATCTTTGGTGGCACAAAAGGAAGCATTTTATTATCTCTTGCTCTTTTGTAGGAGATGTGTGGAGGAACTGTAGTGTAATTACCTTGGTTACTTGGAAGGGTTTTTTACTCAATCATAGGTCCATCAATGATGGGTTGGGGAGAAGCAACAACCATGGACCCATCAGATTCAAAAATATTGCTAAAAGATAATTTAGCTATGCGCTTTGCCTTGACTTTTGATATGACTTGAAAAATAATCTTCACGAGGCTTTATAGGTTCCATAGGTTCAAGCCAAAAGAAATCCAATGAAAAATTCCCATGGGAAGATAAAGGATTGAATCCACTATGATGCACTATAAATATCTCATTTTCAAAAGGGAATTTTATGCACTTGTGAATAACTGACAAGACAAAATTCATGGAGCGTAGTCAAGGATAGCCTAGATTCACACAAAATTGGTCTGATGACAGGATAATGGAGAATAATACATCTAATTGTTTTGGTCCAAATTTTAATGGAAGAGTGATCAAACCTATTGTAGGGTGAGAAAAACCATTGTGTTTTTATCCATGCTATCGACTGTTCATAAGAATCTTGATAAAGTTCATGCACAAACAATAATTCCTCAATGATCACATTCTCTGCACACATAGGATCAATGAGTCTCCTAGTTGTGGGCTTGTAATTGATATGTCCGAAAATATAGAGAGGACCATTGGGCACATGTATAGATGCATCAATATATGTGAAAGAAATGTTAGGTAACAAAGTGGTTTGGCCCTTATGAGGTTGAACGTCCATGAGGAGTGACCATGTCATGTAGATAATACTCATTATCACTCGTAAAATCATCATTAACATCATTCATATCCTCAATCTTATCAAAATTCATCACATCATTCTTGACTTCACTAGCTTTTATAAAGTTGGTTGAATGATTTGGCATTGGGTTGGTGAAAATTTGCAACTTTTGGTTTGGTGGGGTAACTAACTTATTGCCTTTGTAATTAACACCTCCCAACTGGATATGATTGGAATCAATGAGGTTTGTACTTGATGTTTAAGATACATGCATCATTTTGTGTCATGTCCACTTTATCAATGATATTGGCAGAAGGCATGTGGGTTATAATTTGGTGGTAGGGGTTTGGTTGTGTCCATAGGTTTGACTGAAGGTAAATGAATTAGGTTATTATTCAAAAGTTGTAGCATGATTGAATGCAAGGAATGAAGTAATAAAGTAAATTGCCTATCCCTAGGTCTAAATTGGTATTGGGTAGAGCTTATGACAACAACTTGGGGTTTGGCATGGTTTGTTTGGGATGGATTTATCTTCAAAAATTTCTGGTTTAACTTCTTAAATTGTTGATAATTGTTGTGATGTGTGGGCTCAAACTTCATAGTTTGTTTTGATGAAGATGCCTCTTCATATTTATTAATTGAATTTTGGTAATCACGAAGCGTCATATACAAAATTATAAAGGATGGAAATTTTTGGAATAAATTTTTTTCTCTTATGTCCTTTTGCAAGTTGTCAATGAACATTCTTTGAAATTCCGCATTAGGGAGAGTTATATTGACTTGTGATAGTATCAACTTATAGTGTCTTATGAAATATGTAATCTTTTCACCTTCTCTTTGTTTGCATCATGTTAAATCAATTATATTAATCTTGGGACCAATGTGCACTTGGAAATGGTTGAGAAAAGCATCAACAAACTCAATAAATGAATGAATTGAGTTATTTGATAATGAACAAAACCACTCCAAGGCCATGTCCTTCAATGACTTAGGAATTTTTTTAGCCAAGAGCTTATCTTCAAAAATGAAGTCATTGCATAAGGTTGTGTATGCTGATATATGGTTGCTATGGTCTCCTTTACTGTTATATTTCTCAAAGCGGGGTACCTCTATGTTTTGTGGCATTTGTGATTTCAATATATCCAATGAAAATGGGTGTATTTTGACATTTTGTGATGGTTGTCCATTTTGAGTTTGGTTCAATGTTGATATTTGTTGTTGAAGGGATGTCACATTTTACAGGAGTTGGTTTATGATGAAATAGTTGCTTATCATGTTTTGGGAATGAGGTGAATATGGTGGAAGTGTATATGTATTAGGTGGAATACTATATTGCAAGTTTGTGAAGGGTGATGGGTTTGGAGATATGATGTTTGACTTGGGAAAACTATAAGGATTCCCAATGGAAATACCCAAGGTTGCAACTATATTGTTGCTTGGTTGTATCGTTGTGGTAACAATTGGATTTGTATATGTGGCAATAGAGGCTATAGCTGGAGGGAGAGAAACTTGACTTCCTCCTTGAATTTTAGTATACCCCAAAGTTTTAGTGCAACTAGCCATTGTAGGTACATGATTTTATATGATGTGGGCTAGACTACGCTTTACCTCAAATCCTTGAAAATCATGAAGCATTTTCCTCATGTTATCTATCATAGGGACTGCTATACCAGTGATATATTTCATGCTTATAAAGTCTTGAAGATTTTCTAAGGCTTTGTCCAATTGTTTCAGTTTCTCTTCAGGGACATGAGCCACCATGGTTTCAACATCAGTGGTAGTGGTTGATGGAAAGTTCATGGGAATTGTGGCATTAGGGATGGAGTCCTAAATGGGTTGATATTTCCAACACTTGTCATGAAAGTCTTGGAGAACTCAAGACCCACAATGGATGTATTGATAGTGCGAGATGCCATGAGTCTCGAACTACGTCTCACTGAAGTATTGGCAATAGGACACCAGGTTGTGAAACTCATGCAAGTTTCACGACACCAAAAGTGCACCCAAGATGAATAACAAAATGTTAAATAAGTACAACAAACACTCAAAAACAAAAAGTAGCAAGTAGAAGCAAATAAGAACCACAACAATAGAGGTCTCAAAACAAATTATTTTGGTCAAGACAAACAGGATAAAGTTGCCCAAGGGCGTCTGAGTCCTGGTCAAGGGTTTTGATAGTTTGAAGTTTGACTGAAGACTAATCTATTTAAGGATTCTGATTCTACTTGCAAACAATTGTAACAATAAATAAATTTCTAGAATTTGCTTAATGTATTCCAATTTGATGCAAAATGTAAGTATGCAATGTTTTTGAAGATCTTTGAACAAATTTGAATGTAGGTTTCAAATCTAAAATGCAATAAATGACTTATTGAAATATGTAGAGACCTGAAAATGATGATTTTGAATGCAAATTTTGACCTTAAACAATGCACTTTCTTTCACTAAATGAACTAAATTCAAAATGCTTTATAAAATGCAGTTATTGATTCCAAAATAGGGATATGCAACTACAATGAAATTGAGAAAATAGAGACAAAAAAGTGTGAAAAAGCTTATTTAAGCACCTATACAAGGACAGGGTCACCTAGGGGTGATTGGGTCTTTGTTCGGGGTTATGAAATTTAAAAATCTAAATGTTAAGTTTAATATTTAAGGTTACTGTTCTTATCTGCAAATAGGTTTGACTATGACTATTTTTCCAAAAAAAATTAATGTAAAGGAAATGCAAATGTATGACAATTTTGGAATAAAATGACACCTTTTTATATGCAATTTTGAAATAAAAATTTGATCTAAAGGACTTAAACACATCGTAATGTAAGATATGATGTAATATGTATGTAATATTTTTTGGATTTTTTTATTATTTTTTATGATTGAAATATGCAACCCTAAATGAGAAACACGATGATGCAAAACCTAGATGAGAAATGCAAAACTTATTGATGCAAAACCTAGATCTAAGGTTCAAAAGACTACCAAATCATAAAGCTATGACGTAAGAATGTCGGGTTCACCAAAATGAAACATAAAAATATGGTGACCTTAAATTTAATATCTAAAACTTAAGGTCAATTGGGACCATCATTTCTATAATTTTATTAGTATGCAAATCAATAAGGTGCATAGATCAACTTGCAACCTCTTGGGTGAGTCAATCAGACCTAGATCTGCATCTTTTTTAGGATGGGAGTGTATTGGAAATGATTTAGAATGATTGAAATAATTATAATAAATAACCTAATATGATGAATGTAATTTCCCAAAAGTAAATAAACTAAAATAGTGATTTGCAAGCAAATTCGAAGAGTGTAGATTGATGTGTACATGTCACTAAAAGCCAAGTTTGAGTGATGTAGTAGGACTGGGTCACCCTTGGGTGAATGGGTCCTTGATGAGGGGTCTTGAAATTATTTTTGCAGTCCTTTGGTGTTGGATCTGAGCTCCTGATTCCTAGTTGTAAACTTGTCAAAATATTGCCAGTAAATTCTGTAATTGAGTTTTTGTGGCTTGACAACTTTGATGACAACAAATGCAACATTGTAAAATGGATCTTCAAATTCTCTTCAATCCTCTTTAGACCTATAACCTACACATTCACAAAGAGGGAAGATGTTGTGCCATATAGGGGCTTGCCTCAATTAAACCCCGTGGAAGTGTTTCCACTTCCACAATGGTAATGTTGATGATAAAACCTTAATGGAAAGGAAGGAAATGATGAATGAACAAAATGCTACAACTTACCACCCTTCAATGGCTTCCTTGAATGACTTAAGTCATGCACAAAACTTCAAGGATTTGGATCTTGTTTGAAAAACTTATATTGGAGAATAAATAGAGAAAAACAATAAGCACAAATTTAACATAGTATTTACATGGAAAACTTGGTAAAATTATACCAAGAAAAAACCATAGGAAAAGTTCTTTCATATTTTATTTCTCAAAAAATTTGCAATTACAACATTCTTCAAAAGTTACATAAACCATGACTTCGAAAGAGTATACAAAATTCGAGTTGTAGAGTCCTTGTCGAACAAAACTTTCTAAAAATAGAAAGTGTGACTCATGCAACTACATGTCGAGTATTTGTCAAAATTACCATAAATAGGGAGTCCCAAAACATTTAAATTTGGCACATGGGAGAAGATTTCTATTTAGTAGTACCTTGAGACCACGTTCACTCATACTGCCTAGTTGTTGATGTTAGGTTGATACTCAATTTGCTTCTACATCAAACACCATTGCAACTTCTCTACTACTAGTTTCCCCAACCAACCTATAGAGATTGCCAACAATTTCTCCCTTTAGCACAACCGACACACCCTTTGTTACCTTGAGACAACTATTTTCACCATTGAATCAGTAACCTTGTTCATCAAAAACTCTAAGTGACAACATTTCTTTAATCCTATTACATGTCTAACACATCGAATAGTCCTTACCATTCCATCAAACATCTTGATTCTTACGTCACCTTCACTAATATCTTAACAGGGGTTGTCATTTCCCATGTAAACCATACCTCCATCACATGACCAATAAGTAGAAAACTAGTCTCTATGTGGAGTCATGTGAAAAAAGGAACTAGAATCAAGAATCCAAACTCAAAGTAAAGAGCCTCTTAGATTAATAGTTAATACCTCTCCCTCTTCCAATGGTGTTAGAAATTCTGTTTTGTTTGCCTCAGATGCCTGTGAACTAGAATTTTCTTCGCTTACTTTTGGTAGCCTACAATCCTTTTTGATATGTCCATTTTTTCCATAGTTCCAACATTTTACTATTTTCCGCCCCTTGGATTTGGACTTGGTTTGGCCACACTCAATATTTCCTTTTTCCTAAGTTCTGCCTCTTTCAATAAGGGCTTCATTTAAAGATCCTTGAGATGTCTTTCGCCTCAAATCTTCAAAAATTACAATGACCACCACATCTTCAAAGACCAATTTCCCACATGGTGCTAAGTTACTAAGAGCCATAACCAGTTGATCCCAAGTCTCATGCAATGAGCACAATAAATTATTGTCTTGTCCTCTTCTTTGATTTTCATCCCCACTGAAGCCAACTTGCTTGTCAGTGTGTTGAAATCGCTTAGATGATCTGTGACAAATGAATTGTCATGCATTCTCAAATTATACAACTGCTTATATAACATAATTTTATTTTCTAATGAAATCATCTCATACAACTTTTTGAGATTAGTCCAAAAGTCATGTGTATTTTTCTCCTCTACAACATTTAATAATCTAAATTTGCTAGAGATAATTGGATTGTTGCTTTGGCCATCCTTTTCATTCCAATCTATGTTGGTCATGGTTTCTGTTTTTGACACTACCCCTTTGAGAGCTAGGGCACATCCATCCTTCATCAATAGAACTTGAACCTTTAGCTTCCATAAAGAAAAATTAGAACCTTCAAATTTTGAACCTCAAATTTGGTAATCATGCTTCTTATCATTGTTTACTTCTCAAAAACATAACTTCTGCACAAAAAACCTTGCTTTGATACCAATTGTAATAAAAATTTACAGTGGAAAATAGATAGAAAAAAAATAAACACAAATTTAACATAGTATTTATGTGGAGAACCTAGTAAAATTATACTAGGAAAAAACCACGAGCAAAGATCTTTCATATTTTATTTCTCAAGAAATTCACAATTACAACAACCTTGAAAAGTTACAGAAAACATGACTTCAAAAGAGTATAATTAAATATGAGATGTCTAGAGTCCTTGTCAAACAAAAATTTCCAAAAATAGAAAGTGCAACTCCTACAACTACATGCCAAACATTTTTCAAAATTACCATAAATAGGGAGTCCAAAAAGATTTAAATTTGGCACCTCAAAGAATATTTCTATCTAGTAGTACTTTGAGACCATGTTCACTCATATGGCCTAGTCGTTGATGCTAGGTTGATGCCTAGCCCTAAAACTTGACTATTTGTCATTGTTGGAATAACTCTAAAATTGATTTCATATTCCAACACTCATATAGTTGTTGAAATTTTGTATTTTCTCTATTTTTCTCTAACGCATCTACCATATCTTTTGTTCTAAATTCTAGATCTAATATAATTAATACCCTGCTTGTTATTGTTAGAGAGAGATTCAAGTCTTTAGCTAGTTCTATTATTCTTGTTTTGATTGATATATCTATCTTGTAAGCTTCCTCTCTTTGCTTAGCAATATGCTTTTGTAGAACTATTTTTATTTCCTCCATAAATCTTTCAGTGTTTTTCTCAATAAAGCAAAGGCTAGTTGTGAAAAATTTAACCATTGTCTACATAATTATCTCCTAACAATTATGTCGTAGAGTAATTCAGGGCCACTTCTAATAACTTCCCAATTCTATATAATTTTCTTGATTTGTTCCTATTTAGAGTAGGTGGTTGAGCTTCCTCTTGTATTGCTTTCTACTTTGGTTTTTATAGTGGATGTTTTGTCCTAGCAATTTCCTCTATTGAGCTATGCTCATATTATACTAATTTCTTTTATGCTTTTTATTTTTTCCTATATTATTTTTTCTATTATTTGCTTGATACCTCATTTTTCTTAGAGCTCATTTGTGACACGACTTTTGCAATTTATTTTATTGGAGTTTTGTCATGTAGGGAGCTATCTTCTATTTGAGTGTATTTATCCTTTTTCTCTCTTTGTGATTTCTCTTCTAGTATTATTTTTCCCTTTAGCGGTGAAGTGCTTCCACTAACATCTCTTAGTAATTTTGATCACACTTCTGAGGTTTTGTTGCTTTGTAGCTTGTTTTTATAATATACCCTCAATTTTTTAAGGAAGAGGATGTTGATTGATTTTGGTTTCTTTGGCCATTTTCTCCTTTTCCTTCTTAATTTTTTCTTTTGCTTCTTTCTTCACCTTTTTGTTAATATATTTTCTTCAAGTTCCAAACCTTTCTATACTTGTATCTTTTTGGATAAGATAGAAGGTGTGGTGTTGTAATTGATAATAGCTCATTAGATGCCTCATATAGATCAATAAGGTGTGTGATTCCACTATTTCTAAGTGGATGTAGTCCTTTATTGACCATGAACACATTATTCTCCAACTTTGTGATAATGAGATTACTTAGTTCCTGGAATTATCTTCTAAAAATTGTCAAATAATAACTCATATTGTTTAGGCATAAGAATAAAGGCAAAAGATTTGCTAAAGATAACACATTCAATTTAAATGACAAGCTCAATTAAAACACTAAAAATAGGAAAAAAAACTTGTTCACACAAAGACTCTAAGTGCTAGAGGTAAAAATAAACATTTGCCCCTTTTAACACTAAATTAAAAAAATCTTATTATTTATATACTCAATCTTTTAACATTTAAAAAAATAAAAATTTATTTTTATCATTTTTTTTTCTTTCTAAATTTACCATTTTATAGATATATGTTTTAAAAAAAAAGATATAAATTGATTTTAAGATTTATGTGAATGTACATATATTTGAATCTTTTTAAAAACTATTTATATCTGTAATTAAAAACAACAAAACAACCTGACCCATCAATTACTTCTTGTTGCTTTCTAAATTCTTTACTGATTTTGTTTCTTCTTGTTTTGTGAATCTTTCTAGTCCAATTATTCTGCTTACCTAATCGTGGACGCTAAGTTGAAAACGTCCCATTATTTGTGGACCGGGCAATGAATTGTTTAATAACTTCATCCAATAACTTCTGTACCTCTGTTTTGCTTCATCCAATAAAATAAAATAAAATTGTTTAATAACTTCCCACCAAAACAAACGAAAATGTCTGTTCCACGCATTAATTACGAGGCTTGTGTTTGAGGAACTTTTAGGCGGCCGTTATCACGTTGGATCTCTCTGATACTATAATGAGTGGAAAATCTCCGTACAGTGATATTTGAAGCCTCTATGTTTTTTTGAAGGGACAAACTTCCTATATCTCATATCATCTTAATGCTGGGATGAACATATGCTCGGAAAAACAACTGCGTATCCAGGCAAGCGAGTTGTTTCAGCTTAAGTTTTCTTACGTTGTTTCTAAATGTTCAGAGACAATCCAATGAATGTTCACTTGCATAGAAGTTTTGAAATGGTTTCATTCCTTTTCATTCTTAGTAATCTCTTACAAAAGCTTTGCTGGGTATACATTTTTGTGATGTCTTTTGAATGAAAAAAAGGTTTGGACCAATCAGAAGCAGTTAGCTAAATTTTATAATAATTCTTTTTGGATGTCTTGTTAATGGAAACGGGTTTTGCGTGCAATATTTGAAGCCTCGCTGTATTTTAAAAGGGACAAACTATATCTGATATCATGTTTATGTTGTCATACTCACATGCTCGGCAAAACAACTGCGTATCCAGGCAATTGATTTATTTCAGCTTAGGTTTTAAATGTTGAGATACAGCCCAATGTTCACTGGGATAGCCTTAGGTGCTTGATTATTTAGATAAGGGAGTGCAAGTAATTGGGTGTTCGACATTTCTGGACTGGTTGGCGTAATATTCACATTCTGACTCATATTGTAGAGTTGATTTTGATTATAGGCCTGAGTTTGAGCTTAGGAAGAGGTGCTACTAATTTGGTTAAGGGGCGGCATATGCTGTATAACAGCTTGATTTAGCATGGGTATTTGCTTGTCCAACGGAGGGAAGAGATTTGACTCCATAACCTTGGGGCATTAGCTGCCTTTCAACGATAATGGCATTAGTTGTTCACTTGGATAGCCTTAGGTGCTTGATTATTTTGATAAGGGAGTGCAAGTAATTGGGTGTTCGACATTTCTTGACTGGTTGGCGTAATATTCACATTTTGGCTCATATTGTAGATCCGATTTTAATTATAGGCCTGAGTTTGAGCTTAGGAAGAGGTGCTAGTAATTTGGTTAAGGGGCGGCATATGCTGTATAACTGCTTGATTTAGCATGGGTATTTGCTTGTCCAACGGAAGGAAGAGATTTGACTCCATAACCTTGGGGCATTAGCTGACTTTCAACGATCATGGCTTTAGTGTAGGCTTGAGAGATAGTTAATAGAGCAAGGGCACAACCCTTCACAAAAATGGAGGTGAGAGGGTCAAGGGCTACTATGTACATTAGGATTGCGGTTGGTTCAGCCGGTTTATTAGGGATTGTGAGTTTGGTGTACAGCCTATGAAATATCAAGTTAAAAATACTTTAAGGCTCGTTTATATTCCTTCTACAGGAAGCAGATTGATGAGATCACATTGGGGTCTATGAGAAGCTGAAAATGATTAAGAAAAGTGTTTTCCAATTCAAGCCATGACGTAAGTGATCTGGCAGGTAAAGTGGGATACCAGTTATGCACGGATTCATCGAGGTATACCAGTTATAGCAGACCCATTGATAAATACTTGTGTTTTTCCGTTGCTTCCTTATGTTTAGTCTTGAGCTACTGTGTTAGTTCTGAAGACAATGTTTTGAGGATTATATGAGATGATTAGTGGCTTTGGGCATATTCACTTGCTGTGAGAATAGGGCCGGTCTTAATGGTCAAGGGGGAGATAGCATGGCTCTTCTACAGATAGGCATTGATCTCTATTGTTGAGAAAATAAGCTGCCACCTCTTCTATCACTCATTGTGTCCTATTGTGTATCTGCAATTGGATTTGCTTGCTGTTCTGCTCTTCTACGAGTATAATACTTGTGTGGACCAATCTCTTGTGGCTACATATGATAACTTTAACCCCCACAGGCTGGCAGGATCAAGGCTTTGATACCACTGTAAGAACCTTCGCCAAATTTAAACTTCTGATTTTTGCCTTTAGGAATTTTGACAAACACTCATCTTGCAACCTTGTAACTGCTGGTAATGGTTTTCTGTTTGCTTTGTTTTGGTTTTGAATGATGCCAATGATGTTTGAATGCTTGAAAATAAATGCCAATATGACTAACAATGCAATGAAAGTGAAATGCAAGTGTTTTTGTTCTTTTCAAATGCATATAGATGATCCACTTATGCAAAATGCACACCTACAGCCATGAGACATTTTCACAAACAATTTGCTGCCAAACTCCAACTCCTTTATTATGATAATTGCAAATGAAATTAGACTCAATACAATACTGGAAATGATCTATTATCTCAGACCTACTTGACAGAGTCTGATAGGCAATGCTGATTACAAATATTGGCATCCAATTACATCAAAAGAAGCTGACATGGACAGCAATCAGATTCTCTAAACAATGCAATCCTATCCAACTCCAATGACTGAAATTACAATGCTTATACTCTGCCTGGGGCAGCGATTACACTTATTTTAATATTCAAGACTTCAAAATGCAAATACATATGCAAAGAGGAACCTGTTAAAGGAGTAGCAGCAATATAGATGTGATCAATTCTTCATGTAGAGGTCAGATTTGCCCTCCAAACTGATGCATCCAGCCTCCTAGATTACCAGCGACCTCTCCAAAGGCTTGATTGAATTTTCTCTTGCCTTCTAAATCAAAATCGCACCAATATGCAAGTGCGCCCAGCCTTCCAACATACCACAATTTTCACCAGCAAAGGAGTAGATATCGAACCAGCAAAGCAAGATGAATTTGTCCTCCTCAAGTGTGAAATCATCCTCTCCAAAGGACTGCAGACATTCCTCCAAAATCATCCTTCTTGTTAATGAAATCGAACCACTCCTTGACTGCAAATGTCTTCACAATTTATGTCAAAGCCTTTCCTCAAACAACAGATTTGCGAAAAAACGTGTTTTAGGCCCACATGCAAAGAGAATTCTGGAAAAAAGCATAGTGTTCTAGAATAGAGGTAGCGGGGCAATTTTCACAAAATAATCTAGACATGGGTATTGTCATTAATGCTGAAATACACGAACCTAGATGATGCATTTCTAAAGATTTTGCCATTTTCTTTGACATGCAAAGAATACCTAAGACGAGAATAGAGGAAATAAGACAAAAGATAGAAGTTTTGTGTTTTGTTTTAATCTTCTTCTGTAGAAATTTGCCTATGCTTGAAAAGGATTTGTTAAAACTTGGATGCAAATGGAAAAAAAAGTCTGAAATATTCTTCCTTTGAACATTCTGAAACTGTAGCTACGAAGAACGCTGAATTTTGACACCTGTAGCACCTTCAGATCATTTTTATGCTCAAGAAAAAACATTTTTAATCAACTCATAATGAGAAATAATGGACGCCATATGCAAAATATATAAAAATTTATCCTCAAAGGCGGTCAAATACATGCATAGCCTTGGAAAGTGCGCTTGAACTCTAACTGAACCTTCAAAACCCACGCATGGCCTATAATTGGCTTTAAAATCAGTTAACTAAAAGAGGAATATGCCCTAATTAGGGCGACACCTTCAGAAGTTTAGTCAATTGGCGCATGCAAGTTGATCTCGCTTAGTTACAGACTAAAAATAGGCCAAGAAGAAGTCGACTTGAAAAGAGTTGAACTGAAGAGCTAATTTTAGTTAACTAAAACCACCTCTCATACGCACCACTTCTCTTGAGTTCAAAAAGTCAACCTTTGACTTTAGGCGCCTCTTTCTAGACTTAGCCAATTTCTCGAAAATTTGAATTTGAAAACCTCACCAGAGCTCACGTTTGACCACTGATTCTGATTGACTGACATGTCAGATTGATTGACTGAAAGTTTCGTTGAAGAGTAGGATCAAATTTGACAAAAGACTCATTGAGGTGACAAACCCTAATTTATCTATCTAAGGCCTCAAAAAGAAGGGCGCGCCTAGACTTCAGGGGCTCTTTTGACCTCAGACTTTGAAAATTTTCAATGCATTTTCCATCATTTTCACAGTGATTCTGACCTTACTTCACTTTGCATTTCCCCGTGTTCGGCAAAACCTTAGAACTAGTTGACTGGCTCACTGCTGAGTTGGCTGGATTCTGAACAAGAGCTCTTAAAAGCACTTCTCGTAAAAACATCGTTTGACAGCTTAAAAACATGGGCACCCCTGGCCTCCAGGGGCACTTTTCCTCCCAGACTTGGCCATTTTTCAAACTGGCCAAAATCCACTAAACCTTCAGCTATAGGCTGTTGATAAGTCATCTGACCCAATTGAGATATGCAATGGAAAGCTGGAACCAACACGGACAGGATGAATACTTGAAACCATCAAATAGATTGAATTCAAGGCTCCAAAACCTTGAGCGCCCCTAGCCTCTAGGGGCGCTTTTGTCATTTCTGGACAATTGCACCCCTAGCCTCCAGGGGCGCTTTTGTCATTTCTGGACAATTCTGATCATGGTTGGAACCCTATGTTTGACTCCTGATCACGGTAGCTTAGCAACTTGGATTCACTCTCTGACGGATGCGTTGCGAAGCCGGATCAAGTTTGAGACAAACATCCTAGGCGACACTTGATCAAAAAACCTCATCTGGAGCTTCAAAAAGATGGGCGCCCGTGGTTGAAAGGCGCACTTTTCACTCTAGACAGTCATTTTCAGTGCCTCATTTTACATTTCAATCTCTAGTTTTAGGTGATAGACAGATCTGTCGGACTGGCTGGCTGTCTCATCGCAAAGCTGACAGTATTATGGAGAAGTCCTTTTGGAGGAGATATATCTGAAAAAGTTGATCTAGGCCTCCAGAATCAAGGGCGCCCTTGGCTCACAGGTGCGCTTTTGCTCCAGAGCCATTTTTTCAGCATTTTCACCTCGTCGAAAATCGCCTCCGAGACGAAGCATTTTTTCGGACAAAGTTTGTCATAGAAACATCACCGAAGCATTTTGAGCTTAGCTTTCGACACCTGGCAACTGGCCATCTGCCATTGAAGAGCTCAGAGAACCTAACTTTTCACTTGAAAAAACGAAAACTACCCACTAGGCTTAAACTGAGTTTTAATTGAATCTGACTTCACCATTGTGATTGTGAAGCAAAATAAGCCAATCAGAACAATTTTCAGCCAATTCTGACAAGTTTCAATTTTTAGGGTTTTTGACCTAAAAATAGGGGTCCAAAAAACCTAATTTTCAATTTTTTCAAATTTTGCCAGTATCTTCCTAGCATCACACTGACCAAAAGTCCATACTTGATTTGCCCAAAAACTATGTTTTGACATCATTTTTACAAGGTTTAGACCATTTTAAGCAAAATGCCTTATGAAGCAAAAAATTTGGTTTGGGTACAACACGGATGTCACATATTAGGCAAAACAAGTTCTTCAAGAAATTTCTTAGGGTAAGGATAAAAAGGCGAGAACTCGGATTGAAATAGACTCTAATTCTACAAAAGATAGGAGGAATCACTTGGATGATGAATATGGTGCACATGTGTTTTCTAGGGAATCTGGGTCAACACCTTTTTCTATAGCATATGGCCCAAACACAGGTGGAGGAAACATAAATTCTTTCTTCATACCTCATACTACACCAGGATCATAGACCACTTTAGAGAGTACAAGATGGAAGAAGAATGTACATGATCAAGCAAAGAAGGCAATCACAAATTTTTGGTACTACTCTAGCTTGCCATTCCATGTTGCCAGGTCTCCATATTGGCAAGGTATGGTGGATGCTATTGCAGGTGCAGGTCTTGGGGTTTAAAGCCGCATCTTATGAGACGTTGAGGGTTGCTATGCTTAATGATGCAATACAGGATGTTAATAATGTTCTTGATGAACATCTACTAGAGTGGGCAAAGATTGGTTGCACCATAATGCCAAATGGATGGACAGATAGGAGGAATCAAACCTTCATCAACTTCCTTGTGTCTGTGATATTGGCACAATATTTTTGAAATTTGTGGATGCATTAGATACAATCAAATTTGCAACTGCATTGTTCGAGATGTTTGACCTGGTGGTCATAGATGTAGGGCAAGATAATGTGGTCTAGTTCATTACAGACAATGCTGTTGCTTGTGTTGCTGCTGGGAGACTCTTGACAGACAAATACCCCTCTATATTTTTTTACCCCATGTGCAACACATTGTCTTGATCTAACCCTAGAGAACATTGGAAAACTTGAATGGGTTAAGGAGGTATTGCAAAAGGTTCGCATGGTTACCAAATTCATCTATAATCATATGAGAGTTTTGTGTATGATGCACTCTTTCACAGAGGGCAAAGAGCTTGTTCAACCGGGGGTGACAAGATTTTATTCACACTTTCTTGCACTATAGACTCTTTGCCAACAAAAAATGAATTTGAAACAAATGTTTGTTCCAAACGAGTGGATGGAATCTAGCTTCACAAATTAAGCAGATGGCATAGCTATGGCAAAGTGCACTTATTCTACTAGTTTTTGGGATGCAACTAAACAAGTTGTAGAATTTTCAGAGCCTCTAGTACAAGTCTTGAGACTAGTGGATGGGTATAAATCTCCCATAGGATATTTGTATGGGGCCATGGATAGGGCCAAGGAGGTGATGAGGGGTAGGATGGAAAATTTTAAATAATAGAGACAGGTATATGCCATTATGGGACATAATTGATTGAAGATAGGATAGACAAATGCACTCTCCTCTCCATGCTGTAGGATATTATCTCAATCCAACATTGTTATATAACTCTTCATTCAAACATGATGATGGTGAGGTCACACAAGGCTTGTTCATGTGCATGGAGAAAATGTTTACTACCATAGAATCATTGCTGGTAGCTATGGCAGAGTTGCCAATGTACAGGCAAGCAAGGGGTTTTCTCTCATCTAAGGTTGCCATGGAAGGCAAAAAGACCTTCAAACCAGGTAATAGAGTCAAAATCTTGATAGTCTCTCTATTTTTTGACATGTACATTAAATGTGTTATTATTTCAAGATATTCTTACACAATTTCATCTCCAAATAATGTGTTTTTCAGCACAATGGTGAGATTTTTTTGGTCAAGAAACCAAAAATCTTAGATGGATGGCTAGACGCATTTTGAGTCAGCCATGTAGTTCATCTGCTTGTGAGCGTACTTGGAGTGTTTTTGAATACATACATTCAAAGAATCACATCCATCTAACACAACAATGGATGAATGACCTAGTGTTTGTTCACCGCAACCTCTGCTTGAAGCTAAAAAAAACTCAAGGTTAGACTTTTAGTATACTTGCAATCATAGTTGTAAATTTGTAATTGTATTCATAATGTTATTCACTTGTAATCGCAAGACTAATTTGTCGATGGACAAAACTAGGTACCTGTTGACGTGCTTTTTATGACAGCGCCAGCACAGAATAAAGTTGTCCAACGGTCACTCTATTCTCTCTTGATCAAAGTGTCCCACATGCTAAGATTGCTTGAAAGTTCATGTGTTCGACTCCAAGGTTCCTTTTATCACGAATAGACTCAGTTGGTTGATGTGTTTTGCTGGTTATTTCAAGGGGACTTACGTAGTTGTTCGATTCTGTGAAGCAATTAGGACATGAATGATTTGACAATATTGTTCTAGTATCTAGACTGACTCGGAAAATGCAGAATTTAAAGGGGATAGGGATAGGGATTCTACAAATCTACTTCTAAAGGGTGGAGGACGAGGATCGACTTAAACAATCTTCAAACCAAACTTTGCTTTGTCTCCTTTCGAACAACTCCGACAAAGTTGGTGCAATCTTCAAAGGATGAGAAAAGTGTTCAAACTATGACGCAACATGTTCATACCGTCAATACGACGCATACAAACATATGAACCATAATCGAAGTTAAGTGCTGATACTCCAGTTGACCACGCAAGGCGAACTTACCATCAGTAAGCCCGCTAGTGGTATGGATGAAAGAAGATATGCTCAAATCACAACGCCACACTCCACAATTAACAACTACTTGCATGAAATAAAAATCTACTTTACTCTATCTACCTTGAATTGGAAAGACGAAATGGCCTTGCTAGCTACTCATAACAAAGAAGAAATCACCAAGCAATGAAACTCTTTGTATTATGAAAAGTGTTCACAACAACCTTTTACAAAACTTTCAAAGGAAAGTTTTCTTCCCTCCTCAATCTAAAGCTAACTTCTAAGCTAAATGCTATATGCCTTCTACTCTCTAGCTCTGATTCAACTCTTGATCTAATGTCTAATAATTTACAAATGAGGGGGGATGCCCCTTTTATAATAAGTCCAATTCAGTGGACGGTTAGATCAAATTACAATGAAGGGCTCAGATCGAGCCACCTATGCCCTGATTAGGGTTTCTGCCCTAAAAACCGCCACAGAGAGGAGTGGGCAATGAATGCACAGAATATTCTCCACTCCCCTGCAGGAATCATAATGAGCAATTAATGCCCACTACCATCATCAAGAAGATCCTCATCAAGCAGCGCGTTCCCACTGGCCTTCTCCCGGATAGCAAACTCGATCAATCGGGCCAATACTGCTTCAACCTCCTGTGTAGAGATCGGTGGAATATGGTTGAGCTGGAACTCCAAGACTGCTACCGTCTGTCCGTATCTGGTGTAAGATTTCCTCCATGTCACTAAGGCGTCCTGGGTATGCTGAATTATACTAGAGAACGTGGAGACATTCTCAAAGTCATCCAGGACAAGTGACCTCGCAGCTGAGAAGAATGGAGGCAGTCTACTTTTCAAGCCATCAGCAGTTATCTCCTCTGGGACCAACTTTCTAGCAAATATGGCTTCTAATGTATTGAGGACTCCCCCCAAGATGTTGCCCATTGCTTTCCTCACTTTAGCTGAATCTGCCCTTGCTGCGTCGTGAAATCCACGGCCTGTGACCACCGAGGAGTACCAACTGGTGAAATCATACCTATCACCTCTCTGAATTACACCTCCATCCACCAAGGTTTCTAGAGGTATATGCATCAAAGCCCCCAAACGAAGTACAGTCTTCGTTTGATAGATGCGAGTATCACCCCAGGCCTGATCTACTATATCCATCCGTGCCAAAATACTTGAGGCCTGTCGATAAGCATCGGCAAGGTCCTCCATGAATTTCCCTGTCTCAGTATGAACACGGCTAACCCACTTGTCTGCCTCCGTTTCCATTTTCTTCAAATCCTCTAAGGCAACAACTGACTCCTTCGGAAGCTCTGATGGACGTTCCACTGCTGGGTTTGCTGGTTCACCTGGACGTGCTAGATTTTGCATGTATCCTATCAAGGTTTTGTGCTCCTTCTTCAATTTCTTATACTTCCCCTCCGTGCGGAGCAACTGATCCTTCAATGCCTGATAGGAGTTATCGAACTCCTCGATAACTTGGGCTCCCGTAGGACGACCCAACTCTACTGTGGTGATCACATAATTTTCAGGCCTCTCCTCGGTTCGATCACAATCTTCCCTCGGAATAGCCACCTGAAGCGTGCGAGAGCCTGACTCGTCGTCGAGATCTTTGAAAACTTTCGGGCCCTTTTCTTCTCTGGTGGCGCACTGATCCTCCTGAGGAACTCTTCCATCTCAATGGCTGGATCCGTGTCATCCTCGGGTTCTCTCCTCATTCTGTCGGAAAGCCAATCAGGCACTGTCTGTTGTGGATTACAAATGACAAGGGGCTGTTCTTCTGTTGCCTCCATCTCGTGCACTTCCTCTCTTCTTGCACTGGTTTGCTCAGGCTCATCCTCCTCTATAAGCTGGGTATCTCCCGACCCTTGGGTCCCCTGTTCTGTGTTTTCTTCTTCTTCCAAAGCCGTGTCCAACATTTGTTGAAAATGGGTGTCGGCCATTGTTTCCTCTTCCTCCTCCTGCTGGCCGCCCCTGGATAGACTGACACTAGCTGATTCCCGGGCGTTGGGCTGATCTACTTCCTCAAGTCCCCGCTCTTCCTCCAATCCTGCCCTCTGATCGGCAAATAATGAAACCACCCTCAAACTCGAAGACTGAGTTTGTGAGTGCACGGGTGATGCTTGTTCTATCCTCAACGGTATCGGTTGGGTTGGCACTTCCACTTGTGCCCTCGATGTCTGAGCAATTTGTTTCCCCTTTTTTACCGATAACAGCCTTGGGTCACCCATCAAGCTATAAGTAAGGGCGATCGACTTGCTCTTGAGTCTGCATACATGTCGTGAGCCCAAGTCACGAGAAGTAAAGGAAAGTCATCGCAGGGATGGCGTGTCCAAGTCCATGATCTCTGGCTCGGACCAATCGGTGGTGGGGCGAAATTATCCCTAAGCGGAACCATAGTCGAGGGTTGCATGGCGTTGACATCCTCCCTCCACACAGTGAGCTGGAATAATCTCACATTCTCTAATCAACTTGAGAGGAAGTCTGGAAAACATCCTTCTTCTTATCTCAACCTCATCCACTGCATTTGCCCAAAAGTCCTCCAGATGAGCTCTGTGCCGGTATTCAACGTTCTGTATCATCCGGATGTTCCTGTAAGGATCGAAATCCTGCCTGCCTGTGTGATATGACAAATGATAAGATTGCAGCTCATCCTCTGCCTCTCGGGCTGCCTGCAAAGAGGGACACACCTCAATGGAATTTCCCATGGTGATAGGGAAATCAAGTCCACCCTTCTTTTTCCTTTTCTGAATCTTATCGTAGGCAATCAATTGCCTAGATACCTCAAGCATTACTATGTGATCAGTGGGGTATCGTGGTAACCGATACGGATACGAAGTGAACCCCTGCAGCCTAATATATGTGAATTTCGGGAATTGGATGAGCCAATACCCATATTCCTCAATCAATGTCTGTGCTTCTTTAGATATTCTCTGCTGCGTCCTCTGCTGAAGTGTCCTCGCAATGTGCATTGTGAATGCATCATTTGCCCGTTTATAGTTGGCAATGTTAGCTAAATGTAGCTGTGTGCAGGCTTCATGGATTTTGAATTGACCAGGGGCACAGCCGATTGGCTCCTTGTACGAAATCCCTCTGTACTTAGTCATTCTGGCCAACATGTAAATTACATATGAGCTCATGTAGAAAGTCTTCGTCACCTTCAGGCTCCTGAATTGCTCATCGATGTGGTTGCTAATCATCCTAGCCCAATCGACACACTCCTTTCCCTCCAAGATGATCTCGATGAAGTAGAACATCCAAGGCTCGAAAATGTAAGCCTGTGCACTCCCATTCACCCGGCTCAACATCATTATCAAATCACAGTATTCTTGTTTCACGTCCTCGGCAATTATCTGCTTTGGGAGCTTAGTGCGGGGTGGCCTCGGCTTCTGCATCCAAACTCTGTTGATGACTGCAGTGACTCTTTCGAAAGAGGAAGAGTACATCTTATCTGCCCTCTTGTTTGTTCTGTATAACATCTCCTCAGCAGTTGGAATCCCAAATGCCTCTCCGATGGCATCCGGTGTGAAGTTGGCGAGCAGTTTACCATCCGGAGAGACAATCGTCCTACGTTCTGGCTTGTAGTGATTGGCGCACTCCATAATTAGCTCCGGACACTGAATTGCGGGCGGAAAACTAGCAGCTGCGTAGATTCCACTCTTCATTACATTATGTGCCGTGACTGATGGTTGATGGCCCCCTAGCCCGAACATCCTCGATTTGAGTGCATTTAGATTAAATGAACAAAGGTTGGTGTCATTTAATCCCGCCAACTTTGAAACTATTGCCGACTTTGGGAGAAATGGCTTAGCGAGCCTTTTAATCATTGCCTGCCGGGACGAGCTAGCCTTGCTTGCTTCAGTGTTTGCAGCTCTGCCTGCGGCTCTGCTTGTTCCTGCAACATCCTTTGCTCCGGCCATCTGCAAAATAAAATAGAATAGCAATAAGCTAGGTTGCAGATTTTTTAAATAAAATGAAGTAACCTCTGAGACGGCTGCGAACGTGGAGTTAGCTTTTTGAAAATAAAAACTCTCAGCATAAATTACTAACTCCAAACTTCGTACTGTATAAAAAACTTCAAGCTTATAAAGAAGCTTTCAACGACTGCACTTCCGACTGGCGAAGAAAATTGCAGCCAACTACCAACTTTCAGCAATGTGGATACTTTCTCAGCACAAAATGAATTAAATCCCTTGTCTTGACTTCGTCAACCTCAGCAACTTTCAACTTCTAGCAGCTCGAATAAGTAAAATCTGCAGCAAGCTTCAACTTTCGTGCAACTTCAATACTCAGCAATTTCAAAATAAATCTCCAACACAATATAAATTTCTGCAACTCAACACTCTGCAGCAACTCACTTTCAGCTTTTCGAAATAAAGAGTCTCGGCAAATGAAAATTTCTCCAGCACTTCGCACTTTCAGCAACTCAACACTCCGAAATAAAATAAACTCTCAAAGAATTTCTCTCCTCAACCACTTGGAAAATATTTCAATCTCTCAAGAACTTCTTCAGCAACTTCAACTTCGAAACAATGTGAGGAGAAATGAGAGAAGAGATTGTTTAAATAACTCTTCTCGGAGAATCCTGCTAAGTAGTGCTGGGGCTATTTTTAGCACCTTCATCAATTTTCCACTCTCTTCGTTCGGAATCTTCTAATTCAAGTGCAGTGGTGGGCTAGTCGTCAGCCGGTCATTATGGCAGTTGCCATTAATAATGATTCCTTCCTTGTAAAAAAATTCGAATCCTTCCTCTTAGTCTGCCAGTTAACTCTTGGCGATTTAAACAACTCGCGAGAAAAAAATCACTTGACTTGATTCAGAATTCCATTTTAAAATCTGGCGGTGTCTAAATAAATTCAACTCGAAAAATTTCGTGGGAGTTGTAAATTTATTTCCAACTTTTAAAATGTCTTGTCATTTAAATCCTCGATTTCATAAAATTTGCCTTAGACATTTTTAATTCTCTCATTAAAATGTTCAACTCCGGGTGATTGCATGCTCGAAATAATTCATCCTCTGAGATTTAACTTCCGTCAGGAAAATAATCTAGGCAAAACGAATTTCCTCTGAAAATATTAAAATTTCCCTTAGGAAATTAATTTTCAAACTCTGTTAACTCATGGGTGCATTTTAAACGGATTCATTTGATTATCACTTAGAAAATATTTTATCAAGTCGCCAACCCTGTTTAAATGTCTGAAAAATTTTAAAATTCATCAAATCATCCTTCCATGCCAAGGGCGTATTTTTCCCTAGTGAAATGTTATCTCACTTAGAAAAATTTTCTAACATTTTCTCTGTTGGAGTACTTGACCCTTGGTATATTTTTTTATTCTTGCACCCCTCGCCCACATACTTAGAAATAAATTTAAATCCTCACTCCTTGGGCGTATTTCTTTCTCATTCAAATTTAAATTTCCAGGCCTTAGGAATTTTTAATTTCATCAACCCCTTCAAGGGCGCATTCTTACCTTGGCACTTTCGTTTTCAACACTTAGAAACTTTTTCTAAGTCCTTACTTTCAACTTGGGCGCATTTTAGATGTTGGACTTTCGATTTTGCCTTAGGCGTTTTTCAACCCCCTTGACCCCTTGGGCGCATTTAACCTTGTCAAGTCCCACTTTTGCCTTAGAAACTTTTGAAGTCACTTGCTTGTCTTGAGGGCGCATTTTAAGTGTCATGCTTTGATCTGTGCCTTAGAAATATTTCGGCCCAACCACTCCTAGCACAAGGGCGCATTTGATGGGGTCTACTTTTATTTTACACGCCTTAGAAATATTTCACACCTCTGCTTCAAGTTGGGCGCATTTTGAACCCTCAACTTTTATTTTAAAGTGGGCACATTTTGAAGGTGTGACTTCCATCTTGTTGCCTTAGAACCCTTTTTTCCACATTTTCAATGTCTTGAAGGTGGGCGCATTTTGACCCATGAGCTTTCACTTTGATGACTTAGAATTTTCTTTGAGGGTCTTCACTTTACCTTGGGCGCAAATACTACCTCAAGCTTTCATTTTATGCCTTAGAAGAATTTCAAAGCTTCCATTATCCTTCTCAAGGTGAGGGCGCATTTCACTAGGTGAGCTCCTATTTTCAATGCCTTAGTAGAATTTCATGCTAACCTCTCCATGGTGGACGCATTTAGGGCATGAGCTCTTGTTTGAGGGCGCATTTTCATGGGTGTGCTTTTATTTCATGCCTTATAAATTTTCAAGGCTTCCAACACACCCTTGGGCGCATTCACATATGCTAGCCTTAATTCCCACGCCTTAGACAATTTTGCCATCTCTTGGGCGCATTTGATGGCATGAGCTTTTGTTTTCAAAGACTTAGAAACTTTTGAACTCTCCCAACATGACTTGGGCGCATTTAGCATGTTATGCTTTTATTTTCCATGCCTTAGGCAATTTCAATGCCCTCATCACTTTCTTCAAGGTGAGGGCGCATTTAGGGGGGTTAGCTCTCAACTTAACACTTAGAAATTTTTTGATACCCCTTTAGCTTATGGGCGCATTTTGCCCCTCAAGCTTTTGTTTTCACCACTTAGGAAATTTTGACTTGGCCTCACAACCTTGGGCGAATTTTCATATGCCCACTTTTGTTTTTGCCTTAGAAAATTTTGATGCTCCCCTTATTCCTCCTTGGGCGCATTTTGCCAATTAGGCTTCCATTTTGACTTGAGGGCACCTTCTGATGGTGAAGTTTGATTTTACACTTAGAAAATTTTGACCTCTTCAGCGTGCTATCACCTTCTATTTTTAGTAAGTCCTCGATTTTTTGACTTCCACAGCTCCGTTTAGCCCGAAAATTTCACCATATGATATTCTCTGCCTGGTGAACCCGTTTTGCCAGTTATCTGCCCTGACCTGCTATTTATAGCCACCTGCTATTTATAGTAAGTTTGACTTTCTGACTTCAGTAGCTCCGTTTTGCCTGAAAGTTGCAACGCTTGATCTTGATAGCTTGAGGGTCACTCTGATGCCAACCTCGGGTGCAGACCTGCTATTTATAGCCATGCCCTGACTTACTAAAAATAGTAAGTTCTCCGATTTCGCTCAAATTTTGCCAGCAGGTACCTTGAAGTGTGCTGACATTGGTGGGGTGCTTCGTTTCGGCTATTTTTGGATTTTACCCCCTATAAAAGTGGGAACCCTAATTTGACTTGTATGTATCCCGAACGGTCTCCGTTTGACTTCATTACGCTCATGTCGTTCTGTCTTGCTGAACTGAAGTGTTGGGCGCTGCTGGGCTGAAGAAATAGAAAGCTGCCTGAAAAAGTGACTCATCCACCGGATGGTTTTGCATGTCATATTGCCCGTGGGATCTCAAAAAACCCAGAAAAACCCAGAAAACTGGTCTGCATGCATGCACTGGCTAAAAATAGTAAGTCCTTAAACTTTGATCTTCTCCGCTTGCAAGTCACACCGTGCGAAGCTCTCGAAAAACCCATAAAGAAAAACCCGACATGCGTTGAAAAACACTGCATGCGAACCCTAAAAATAGCCTCCGAAGGCTGACTTCTGAAAGTGGTCGTCTCGGTTTGCATGTTACATCACTGCGAAGGTTTTGGAAAACCCAGAAGGATTCTCCAGACATGCATCTGAAAAGCTCATGTGGAAACCCTGAAAATGGCTCTTGAAGCCTGAACTGCCAAAAATAGCAAGTCGTCTGATCTGGCTCAAAATTTACGTGTAGGCAGCTTGATGTTACCCGGATGCAGTGGAACTGACAGAATTCCAAAATCTTAATAAAATAGTCCCAAATTGAATACTTACTAAAAATAGTAAGTTGCCGGAATACAGTGAAAATTTAGGGGGACTCTGCTGGAAGTCTTCTGACTGCTGTACTAAGCTTAGATTTCAATTTCGTGACTCGGTTTGACCCCTTAATAAGCCTGAAGGATGAAAACCCTAATTACACAGACTTAACCAATACTTTAACCTGGGTCAAACGACAGGACATCCCCGGAAGGACTAGAGACCAGAGAGAGAGCGAACCAAAGCCAAAAGACCAGAATGGAGCAAAATTTAGGGGGTCCCCATCTTGATGGGGTGATGTGTGAAAAAGGTCACAACAGTACCATTGTGAAATATGCCTACCAATTTTTTCTTGGAATTTTCACAACACAACCAGCACTAAGCCAACTGATTAGTGTTAGCTCTCCAAAATAATAAGCAAACTGAAAACACTCAACACCAAGAATATGCCCTAAAACTCGATGTGGGTGAGGGGCTAGCATATGGTGGAGGTAAATGCTCAATAATTGAAAGTAAATTACAGCTGAAAGTAAAGAGGCGGTGAACCAGCCATGAACAACTTCCACACTTCCACTTATTCAGTGGGGGGAAATTGAAAGCAAAACAAACTAATTTATCCGCTGCAGTGGGCATCTACTCATGAGTGGGAATTCACCACTTTTCAGTGGGTACAATGAGAGATTAATAAGTTCTTTTTCCACTCTGGCAGTAAACCATCCAGGGGTTATAAATGTGAATTTAAACACAAGAATATGCAGCAAACAAATGACTGGAACAGTACTACTGTTTACAGTCTTACAATGAAAAATAACTGCAATTTTCAAGTGTTTTTAACAATCTTTACAAAGCACAATGAAATGTTTTTTCCCAATTGATAACCTCTCAATTAATGATGCTTGAAGCCGAAAACAGAAAACTAGAGAAATCTGATATAAAAATCTGCAATCTGGAAATGTCTATCAGCAAATAGAAAACACACCAAAATTGACATATCTCTTACCACACTTCATAAACTCAAACCATACTGAAAAAGCTTCACTTCATGAGCTAGGCGACCATGAAACTATCAATTTTCAACCTTCAAACTCAACAAATGTAACCAACACGTTTTCCAAGGCACCAAATGAATGGTATGGCCCTAAAAGAGGGTCGACCTCTTTTGAAAATTCAACCACTTCATATTAAATCTAATATTTCACCAAAAGGGGCACCTCAAGTATACTCAATGAAAGAATCAATACCCACATGCAAATAAAAATCACCTTGAAAGCTGTATGCAAATTCGGCTTTCAGCCATGAGTGAACTAGCAACACCAAAATCTGATAAACTCCAAAATTCTTCAACTATTAAGCTCAATTTGCTAGTCTGGATGAGAAGCAGCCTAGAAAACCAATTAGGTGTTATCTTTCAAACACGAAATTGGACTAGAACTAGGAGGTAAGCATTCCTCGAAGTAAAAATCAAGTAGTCATTTCGACAGCATAACATAGCATAAACATTGGATACCAAAATCTGGAGCAAACACTCTCTTAAATAGAATTCTCAGATGACCTTTCACCTTCCACCTTTTCCCTCCAAGAAAGGACGCCCATTCTCTTTTTGAAATATTTTACTTTTCAAAATATTTAATTCTCCCTTAATATGGCATCCAAATCCCAAGGCATATTAAAACAATATAAAATATCAATTATTCCCTCCATGAGGTATCCACCCTTTATGACCACCTTTTAAAACAACTTCAAGTCATTAAACTAGGCCAAGGGGCCCAAATATGAAATATAACATTAATGACTTAAAATAACTTGTTTCACCCAAAATGAACCTCAAAATGTTGAGAACCAAATATGCTCCAAATTGCACTACCTGAAATGGAAACTAAATTGACTGTTGATGCTACTGCCCAAGATAGCACTGCCAAAAATAGAGCTTACTAAAAATAGTTAACTCTGAAAAGTTGCCCTGTAACAACCCGCTCCTTCGGTAAAACAATTTTTTTCCAGTTTACATCAAAGAGTAAATTAATGTGCTAACAAGTCATTGCAATACAATTTTTCTTTCCTTTATTGATAATATATGAACAAGTTATCATATTACAATTACAATAAAGATTCCATTTCAATACAATAACTTCACAAATACAAGTAACGAGAAAACATACCTTAACTATCATAGCTCCAATGAGCTTTAGAACAAATAGTAGTAAGAAGGTCCAGGAACTCGTCCTTTCAAATATTGGTGTGCCAGTAGCCTTCGGAGGAGAAGAAGCATCACTCGGGCGCTTTTCCGCCAACCACGGACTTATAATGCGGTCCCTCGCACATCTATCCTTCGATAGATGGCCCTCCCTTCACGAAAAGATTGGTTGGGTAACCGTTACTGTAAACCAACTGAGCATAGTGCTGTGTCCTATCCACAATTAGAACCTTGCTATTTCACAATCTCATACTAGTACAAGGATCACGATGAACTTAGTCTCAAGCATCACACAGTCTAAGTGGATGTCGTACATTTCACTACTTTGGCCAAAGTGTTCTCATTCAGTACTTCGAATGAAGGTCATCTATCATGTACACTACTCAGGGCCGATTTGACTTAGGGCTACCTTACACTACGTATAGGTATCGTCCTTTATTTTTGGATAATCTTTTATCCCAGACTAACCTACAACATATTAATCTACTAAGTATTTACACAAGAGAGGTATATCCTATTTCAGATAACCTACCTTTTAACAATCTACTTCAAATAGTTACATAAGAGAGGTATATCCTATTTCAGACAACCTACCTTCAAACAATCTACTTAGAAATGAAACAGTCTACAAGTGTCTTATAACATTCCTCCTAATCAAGGAATCTTTATCTTAGGAGTACTTTAGCTTACCTTAGTTATCCCTATAACTTAAGCTGAAAAGACCTTACTAAACCACTATCTTCATTTCATTCCTAGTATCTAGTATCTACTTCAAACATATTCTCCTCATATGGAGATCATATAAATTATGCAAATTCACTCTAATATGCATTTTTAACCTTCTCATAAGTTTACTACTCAAGCACAACTTAGGAAAACATTTCTCATGGTAGCTCATTTTCTCTACATTCTAAAATGCAATTCAAGAAATGATCTTCTACTTTTGCACATACAACAAACACAAAGAAGCACATATATATCAATAGATATAGATTTGAAAGATGGAGAATATATCATACCTGATTATATGCTTTCCTTCTAATGACGCAATTTTAGTCTTCCTCTTAGTGTAAACCCTCAATGTTGACATAATTCTCACTCAGAATTATACTCCAGATTGATGAATATACAGCTGTTTTGGGATAGACTCAGGATTTGATAATGATAAACTGGTAATTCCTCTGTTCCTAGCACTTAGAATGAGTATGATTTCAGATAGCAAACTCAGAAGAAAACATTTGGATTCGGAGTTTGCAAATGATGATTGAAGAATGAACTGGGCGGCTATTTATAGAGCCCCTAGCCCAACGATTTCCGCTCTTGCAGGCATGTAAAAAGACATAACTGCTCTTTGAATATTTCAAAATGACATGTGGCGAGTTTCCACACTTACTCACAGCTTAAAGAGGTGATTCGACTTCCAGCCGATTAGAGAACATTTCAAACTTGCATATGATAAAATGGAGGGTCGACACCTACAGGCGTCTACCATATATGGCGCGATTTATGAAACATGGCGGGTTTCCTTCTTGCAGAAAAGGTCATAGTTTATCTTTCAAACACATTGCTCATTTACTGGCTGAGTTGACTCATCTCATATCTGCGTTTGAATCATTCATACTTTCCATTTCTTCCTCCGTTGGAAGCTTGTAACATTCACGGGAAGTTTTTCCTCTTCAGAATTTCGCCCATTTTAAAAGTCTATTATAATGTTTCAAATATTTCGACTTTATGAAGTTGGCATAGTTGCTCTTAAAAATGCGTTGCATTTTTATGTTGAATAAATATCTCAAACATTGAAGTCGATTCCCATACTTTATTTCCCATAATGTAAAAATTGATATTATCAAATGACTCATAAAAGTTAAGTCTTTTATAATCCAAATAGATTTCTTCTTTATTTATTTATAATATTTCTCCAAAGTTTGCTTTATAATATCTACTCTAATTAAAAGATTTAAATCTTTTAATTTTTACACTTTAGAGTTTTAGAATATTTAACTAAATACGTTTATATATTTTATTATATAAATATTATTTAAGTTCTTTTAAATATATTAAATATATAAATATTTAAATACCCGAGTATTTAATATACTTATATATTTTAATATAACTATAATAATATTATATATAATTACATATATAAATATATTTATATTTAACGAATATAAATATATATACATATACATATTTAATTGTTGATTACTTGATTATATATATATACTGCAAGCCAGTCAGCATACTTTTAGTACATATATCTATCTATATGTGTATATATAAATTCCAGGGCAAATATTTAATATTTCCACATTATCAGACATATGCTTATAAACATATATATACTGCAGTATAATCCTCTATGTACACATATATGTACGTACACCATATCGACACATCCGTATGACAAGTCCATTAGCCACTTACGCGTGTATTGATATGTTTATACTTACGGATACATATATATACTATACATGTGTTTATATGCTTACTTCCGACGTTCACATCCAAACATGATACCGCCATGATGACCATTATCTCACAATCAAGCACAAGGATAAACTTCACACACGAAAGCAGTCAAGACCCCTACTTGCAAGACATACAAGCTATGGATGACTTACCTTATACTCATACAAAACTGACTTGGTTTACTCAGTCTAAGGTGAGTGTCTGTATGCCCAAATAGTTCACTTTACCGGTTACCCGACCAAGCTCCTCTCCCGAGTGATACTTCCCCTCTGCCTAGAGGAATGTTTCCTGTTCCTGCATCCATTGCCACAAAACCATGGTAGTTACTTATTCATAAAATTTGCAGTACTTATACAAATATACCAAGTTTAAAAAGCAAGATTCATTATCCTCCTATTCACATATATGCAGTATTTCACCATTAATTACATCAATTGAAATAACATCAAATGAAACAACGTCAAATGAGCTAACATGCACATTGATAACAAGGTACAAGCATTTCCAGATTTCACATTACATTCATTTCTACCTTTTATATCACTAGTAATAGTAACCTCACAATTTGGGATGTAACATACTGCCCCCCTTGTGAATCATCGTCCCCGATGATCTTACAGCCTTTTAACATACAGTTAAAGTCAAATAAAGTTTTACTTACAATTCCCAAAATACATAAGATTTACAAAACATTCATCCTATGTAGTAATCTTGTCCTTCCTAGACCTTGCTTCAAGTGTCCTTACTTTCACATAGGGAAATCTCGTATGCTTCACACATACTTACTCTCCCAAAGAGCTTTATTTCATAAATACATCCAATATATAATAATAACTATATTTAGTGATCGGAATTCATTGGTCCATGAATTTATCCTTAGTATAATCCAAATGGAAGAGGAATGTCGATGTATTGTACACTACATCGTGGGTCCAATCTTTTTCCTTTGTATTTACACTTTTAGACAACTCATAAACCGAGTCCATCCGTCACTTACACATTCATTATCCTTACCATAAAGTACTTTCCCTTGATTACTTGTCCATCTCGAGCATAACCTTGCTCCTAGTCACTTGTCAATTTTGATATTGCTCTACACTTAAGCTTTGTTATCAATTCGGTTTCACCGATCACTTCGATCTATTACTCCTTTTTGACATTCTGTCAAGTCTATGGTTAGACCCAAGCCTTTTTCAGCTTTAAAAGAGTTTCCTTTCTTTCCATATAATGGTCTAAACTTCAATTTTTAGAAGTTTACAAATCATTCAAGATTTAGTCCACCATTTTACTTATTTGACTAAAATAATGTATTGCACATTTATTCAAACAAATGTCTCATGGTATGATTATGGTTTACAAAACCCTATCATTATTTGCTAAACTGAAATAACCCTTCAGGTTTACTAAGCAACTACTTACCCACAATATATTATTTAGGACCAAAATCCTATAAGTTAAATTTCCAAAAACTATTGGTTTCTTTGATGAGTTTATCCACTAGAACATTATGTTAGTTCTACTAACATAGATAGATTAATTTGTCTTGTGTTCTACCATTTTCCTTCTGGAACCTCAAGAGAGTTACATGTCCTACCAATGATGACTTCTGGTCTTCATTTCCTGGCATACTAGACATTACCTTGCTACATTCCGAGCAGCTTCTTACTCTATCTTCTTCGAGGAGATAGTGGATCCTCATCCGACAATTCCCTTTGTCATTCCGATGTCCTAATTTTGACATTATTTTCCTCGTTCCATTCTTGAATCTTTCAAATTTTGGACACATAGGTTCTTTCATATCTAGCAAAAGTCTATCCTTTGACTAAGTGAAAACCTATTTTGATCTCACGCCATTATTAATTCCCATAATGATTGTAAGTTCTGCGGAGACAATTTCTATTTATCTTAAGACATCCATACTGTGGATTTTCTTTTGCCCTTGGATTATTTTCAAAGATGCCATTCATCTTTTAACTCAATCTAATTTCCCTGATTTAATTTGGTACTAGTTTTTGAGTATTAATCCTCCTTCAATCATGTTGATCTAAACATTCTCATTAAGAGATTTTGGTGTGGTTCACATAACGTCACATCTTACTTTATTTTTCACTCTATCTCTATGGCTTTAATAGCTAACCTTTTTCGTCCATAGGTTTCTTAGCATAGTAAGCTTCAGTGTCAAGTCGTTTCACAACATGGATATATTTCATATAGAAATAACATCGTTATCTAAACTCTCTATATAAAGTATATAGGAGTATAGAGACACTTTCTTCCAATCACGTGTCTCTTAGATCTGTCCTTGTCAATCCCATAGACAATGATCTTCCTTATTATGATCAAGTTATCTGCCTATCCTTTTCTAAGGCATTGATAATAATATCCTTTGATCTTTAGATTAGATAATCATAAGGTATAAAGGTCATAGTTCTTAACCTTTCCATTTATCCTTTTCCCTTGTGGTCATAAAATGTATGACTTAATTGTCCTCATGACTTGCAAAGAAGTCATAAACAAGTTTTTGTTGGGTGGGGTACTTAACTTGAGTCAATCCTGTTGTGACCTTTTCACACATCACCCCATTCACAATGGGCCCCCCCTAAAATTTGCTCCTTTCGGGTCTTTTGGCTTTGGTTTTGAGTTGTTTTGCATCTCTCTCTCTCTCTCTCTCTCTCTCTAATCTTTCTGTCCTTTTGGGGATGTCCCTATCTTTGACCTAAGTTGGAAATTTTGGCTAAGTCTGTGAAATTAGGGTTTTTATCCTTCAGGTTTGTTTGAGGTCAAATGGAATTATCAAAGTGAAATATGAGCTTAATATTGTGATCACAATGCTTCAGGCAGAGTCCCATTAAATTTTCACTGAATTCTGACAACTTACTATTTTTAGTAAGTGCTCAATCTGGGACCTTTTTCATCAGGATTTTGGAATTCTATCTGTTCCACCACATCCAGAGTACTTTCAAATGCTTGCACGCAAAATTTGAGCAGAATTTGACAACTTGCTATTTTTAGCAGTTCAGGCTTCAAGAGCCATTTTCAGGGTGCACATATATGATTTTTCAATGCATGTCTGGAGAATGTTTCTGGGTTTTTCAAGACCTTTGCGATGATATAACATGCAGGCTGAGATGACTTTCAACAGTTCAGGCCTCAGAGGCTATTTTTAGGGTTTGCATGTAGAGTTTTTCAGTGCATGTCAGGATATCCTTTATGGGTTTTTCGAGACCTTCGCAATGGTGTGACATGCAAGCAAGATGGATAATTTTTAGGAACTTACTATTTTTAGCCAATGCATGCATGCAGACCAATTTTCTGGGTTTTCTGAGATCCCTCGGGCAGTGTGACATGCAAACTCATCCGACAGTTGATTGATCACTTTTCGAGCACTTACTATAAATAGCAGGCACACTCCGACAGCCACCCGACACTTCAGTATCACAAGCAGAACGACATGCGGCAGAAATAAAGTCAAACGGAAATCATTCGAGGAAATCAGAGAAGACCAGAATAATCTTATTTCTGATATAGGCTTATAGATTTGCAAGGATGGTTTTGATACAATTAGTTGGGACCTTCTTCCAACTGTCCTTGATTTTGAAACATGAAAGGCCTCAATCTACAACTCCTTGATCGCTTAACTCCAGGCATGATGATGTCGTTGGAAAGTCAACCTGGCCACAAAGACAACCTCCTCTGACTGCTGTAGCGTTGATCTATGGCAGGCCAATCACATGACAGCCCTCGGTAGGCTCCACAAACTAGTCACTAGGGTTAGGCACCAGCTTCCAATACCCTACAGCTTCTGAACATCAATCGCTGTTTCTGATCTGCTGCTAGGTCTGACCTTGTTTATGCTACAATGGCTGATCTGGGTACTTGAAAGCTCCTCCTTAGTCACCACCTTGCAGTTGTAGTCGATGTTGACCACCCCTTGCAATGAATGATGCTGTTGCAAGTCTGAAACTGGCAATGTTTGGGCTGTTGTAGGTATGTTGGCTTCCTAGATTGATTGATTGAATGACTCGTTGGTTGAAGAGAATGACTGATATGCATGTCCAACAAGCACCCAAGTGAGCTGAGGCCATGCTGGCCACAAAATTATTCTAACTCCTCAATGGCACCCAAACTTGATAACGTCTTCCCTATGCTAGATAACAGATCCTTGGTCAAATGAACAACAAAGATGAAAGGGAATTGTTGTGACCTTTCCACACATCACCCCATTCAAACGGGTACCCCCTAATTTTTGCACCATTCTAGTCTTTTGGCTTTGGTTTTGTGTGTGTGTCTCTCTCTGATCTTTCTGTCCTTTCGGGGATGTCCCTATCTTGGACCCTAAGTTGAAATTTTGGCTAAGTCTGTGAAATTAGGGTTTTCATTCTTCAGGCCTGTTTGAGGTCAAATCGAGTTGGCAAATTGAAATCTGAGCTTGGTACTACTATCAGGAGGCTTCAGGCAGGATCCCATCAAATTTTCACTGAATTCTAACAACTTACTATTTTTAGTAAGTACTTAATTTGGGGTCTTTTCCTTAGGATTTTGGAATTCTGATGGTTTCACCACATTCAGGACACTTCGAAGAGCTTGCACACAAAATTTGAGCAAATTCGGACAACTTTCTGTTTTTAGCAATTCTGGCTTCAAAGGCAATTTTCAAGGTTTGCATGTGTGATTTCTCAATGTATGTTGGGATATTCTTTCTGGATTTTTCAAGAGCTTCGCGATGATATAACATGCAAGTCAAAATGATGACTTGCTATTTTTAGCAGGTGCTCGCATGCAGACCAGTTTTCCGGGTTTTTCTGGGTTTTTTGAGATCTCTCGGGCAGTATGACATGCAAGTACATCCGATAGTTGGTTGATCACTTTTTAGGCACTTACTATTTTTAGCAGGTCCACTCCAACAGTCTCAGATCTTCAGTTTCGAGAACATAGCGGCATGCAACAGAAATGGGGTCAAACGAAGGTCATTTGAGGGGCATGCAAATGGGATTAGGGTTTCCTACTTTTATGCCTAAAAAGAGGGGCAAAACTTGGGAAAAATGGAAAATTGATGTATCCCATCACGATCAACATCCTTCAAGCAGTCTACTGGTAAAATTTGAGCGCAATCCGAGCACTTACTATTTATAGTAAGTCACCTCCAGAACAAGGCTAAAAATAGCAGGTCAGCACGAGGGGTAGGTGTGAACAGGTCAAACAAGTCACGAGGGTCATGCTTGGCAAATTTCAAGTCAAGAAGAGTTGCAGAGGTCTAAGAATCAAGAAATTACTATAAATAGAAAATGAGGGCGAGTAAGCTAAAAAAATTGGCTAAGTATTCGAGAGCCACCTCTAGATGAAAATTCTAAGGCATGCAAGTTAAACTGGAAGGAGACCCCTTGAAATGCGCCCAGGCTCCAAGAAGATGAGTTGAAACTGTTCTAAGTCTTTGAAAATGGAAGCTCCACCCTCCATATGCGCCCATCTTGAATTGAAGGTGTTTGAAAAAATTTCTAAGTGAAAAATGAAAGTAGACCCTCTCAAATGCGCCCTTATGGTGAGGAGGCTTTGAAAATTTTCTAAGTGTGAGAAAATGGAAGCTCAGGGGGTGATATGCACCCAAGGAGGAGTCTTGATGATGAAAATTTTCTAAGTCATGTGGAACATGTAAGCTAGGCACCTCAAATACGCCCATCACAAGCAAGATGCTAAGAAAATATCCCAAGGCAAAGTTAAAATGGAAGAACACCCTAGCAAATGCGCCCATCATGAAGAGGCAGCTTGAAACGCCTAAGGCATGCAAGATAAAATCACCAAGGGTAGAAATGCGCCCACTAGGTTGCTAGAGGGTGAAAACGCCTAAGGCAAGTTAAATTGGAAGCCACTCACTCCACATGCGCCCTAAGCAGATGGGGTGGCATTGAAATTTTCTAAGGCTTGGAAACTTGAAGCAAAGACCCTCATATGCGCCCTCAAGCAAGAAGTATGAAGTGAAAAATTTTCTAAGTGAAGGAAAATTGGAGCACCACCCCTAAATGCGCCCTAGGGAGAATATAAAGGTATGAGAAGGTTCTAAGTATGAAAAACACAAAGCTCAACCCCTCAAGTGCGCCAAGATAATTAAGGGGAGGTGTTGAAAATTTTCTAAGGCATGAAATGAAATGCCAAGGGGGCCAAATGCGCCCAAGGTGATAAGAGGTTGAAGAATATTTCCTGAGGCAGTGGAAACATTATGCTAGAGGGGTTAAATGCACCCTAGGTAACAAGGTGGCTGAATGTTTCTAAGGCATTACAACAAGAAGCAAGAAGGGAAATGCGCCCAAGTGGAGAAGTGATGTGAAATTGGTTTGTCTAAGACACAAAACATAAAGGCCAGAGGGTGAAATACGCCCACAAGGAAGCTTGGTGATTGAAAATTTGCTAAGGCATGGGAACTTGAAGAAGAACCTCTCAAAATGCGCCCAACAATCAAGTGGGAATAAAGTAATTGAAATGGAAACATCACCTTCCAAAGGCGCCCAAGGTTGGAGAGGATAAAATAAACATTGGTGGAGAATATTTTTCAAGGGTGAGAAAAATTAAATGTACCCCTTCGTGTACCCCCCATGAATAATAAAGTTGTAAAATATTTTCTCTAAGGGGGGAATGTTTTTTTTTAAAAGGACAAGGGGGGTCTTGAATATTTTCTAAGGAGGAAATAAATTTTGAATGTATTACACCTTGGCTTGTGATTTCAAATGGACGCCTGGCTTGTGATTGATAAAATTTTCTAAGGGGAGATGAAATTGCTAAGGCAAGAAGATGAAAACATCAAGATGGTATGCGCGCTAGCACATAGATGTTGAAAAGTTATGAAGAAAGCAAGATTTGCTATAGAAAAGTGATGAATTTTATCAGATCTAGAGATCAATCAGACCTTGGAAATCAGAACATGGAAATTAGGTAAGTAAAATGGATTTATATTATAAGTGTTCTAATGTCCTCCTTTTTATCTGTTTTGCAGGATGAACACCGGGGCCAGGGCATGGGGACTTGAGGTGATGAAGTAGGACAACGTTATAACCTTGGAAGGGGATAAAGTTACACATTTCAAACTCCTCCATGATGTCTCATATGCACCCAACTCAGGCAGACAGGTGGCAAGGAAGAAATGGGCAAGTCCAAGGCAAGAAAATCCTTCAAGATCAGGATGGAGGAAGTGATAAAGGCCAAGCATTAAAGATCATCCTCAAGCACTAGAACATCCTCAAGGCTAAGGAGGATGAATGAGCAAAAACTTCAATGTTAAAGAGTGACAGCAGGATGGATCGAAGAACAAAGTAGAGGAATTCTTCTTAAGTGTGAAGTCCCTCTTCGACAATATCAGAAGCTGTGATGATCAGGTTGATCGAGTTTGCAGTCAAAGAGAAGGACAGTGGGAATGTGTTTCTGGATGAGATTCTTTTGGATGATAGTGGGCATTAATTGCTCATAGTGGTTTCTGCAGAGTAGTGGAGAATCTTGTGTTCATTTATTACCCCACTGCTCTCTGTGGCGGTTTTTATAGCAGAATCTTGACTAGGGCATATGTGGCTCAATCTAAGCCCTCCATTGTAATTGAATCTGAGCTGTTCGTTGGATTGGACCAACTATAAAAGGGGCATCCCCCCTCATTTGTAATTCATTAGATTAGAATTAGATCAGAGAATTGGAGATTAGACAAGGGAGAATAGATAGAGAGTAGAACATAGAAGTTAGCATAGATTGTTAGCATAGATTGAAGAGGAAAGAAAGTTTTCCACTTGAAGGCTTTGTAAGAAGTTGTTGTGAATACTCTCATAATACAAAGAGTTATCATTGCTTGATGGTTCTATCTTTTGTTGTGGATAGCTAGCGAGGCTTCTTCGTCTTTCCAATTCACTTAGAATTTTAGAGTAGCTTAAAATAAAGTAGATTTCATTTCATGCAATTAGTTGGTAGTTGTGGAATGTGGTGTTTGGTTTGAGCAAGCTATATTTATCCATACCACTAGCGGGCTCACTGACGGTGGGGTCGCCTTGTGTGGTCGACTGGAACACTTTGAACTTAACTTCAATTACGGTTCATATGTTGGTATGCGTCGTTGTGATGGTATCTGCATGCTGAGTCATGGTTTGAATATCTCCCGTTATCCCTTGGAAGATTGCACCGGCTCTGTAGAAGTTGTCCGAAGTGAGGCGAAACAAAACTTGGTTTGAGCTTGCAAGAATTGGTCTCCGCATCCCGCATTTAGAGCAAATAGTAGAAACTCTCATCCCTATCCTTTTAATTTTAGTATTTTCTCAGTTACCTTAGCAAACCTGAGCATCATCGATAAATCTTTTGTGTCTTGCAAGTTCTTCTCTTTGATCGAACAATTGTGTAAGTCCCCTTGGAATAACCAACAAATCACATCAATCCAACTGAGACTATCCACTGCATGAAGGAACCTTGGAGTTGAATGCATGATCTTTCTAGCAATCTTAGCATGCAAAATACTTTGTTCAAGAGAGGATAGAGTAGCCGTTGGAAAACTTTATTCTGTGTTGGTGTGGTCATAAAACACCTGTCAATAGGAATCAATTAGTGTATGCACGCAAAAATGGTTTGGAGCATTATATTAATTAAATACTTGCTATTTGATTAATGTTCTTAATTCCTCTACTATTATAAATAAATTGTAAAATTTATATGGTTCATATTCTAATTCTTCTTTTCCAAAATTCACTTTCTTTCTAAAATTAATTAAATGGACAAATTAAATCAATTTGTTATTTAATTGGTTTTCCCTCTTCCTCTTAAATTTGAATTTTTAAATTCAAATTGGCATATTCTTCTTAAATTGGTTAAAATGCACAAATGAATTAATTTGGCATCTTGCTAATTTACCATCTCCATTTAAATTGAATTTTTAATTCAGTTTAAGCACATTTCTACATATTTCCTTTACCTCCAACTCACCTACCACCTCATCATGTGTCTTACAAAAATGAATTTTTATAAATTGGAAAATGTGAAATATCTTCAACCAATTTGCAACCAATTTGGAACTAATTGAGACACATGGCTCCTCCTTCTCTGTGATTCCCTTTAACACTTGGCAATTTGTCTTGTTGAAGGGAACTGTTGACGGGTGTTTTATGACCGCACCAACACAGAATAAAGTGTCCAACGGTAACTCTATTCTCTCTTGATCAAAGTATTCCGCATGTTAAGATTGCGTGAAAGGTCATGCGTTCAACTCCAAGGTTCCTTATGTCGCGAATAGATTCAGTTGGTTGATGTGAATATGCTGGGTATTTCAAGGGGACTTACGTAATTGTTCAACTTCCTGAAGCAGATGAAAGATTTGACTATAACGCTCTGATTTCTAGACTAACCGGGAAATGCTGAATTTAAAAGGAATAGGGGTAGGGATTCTACAATCTATTTCTAAAGGGGTGGAATGCGAGGATCAACTTAAACAATCTTCAAACTAGACTCCGCTTTGCCTCCCTTCAGACAACTTCCACAAAGTTGGTGCAATCTTCAAAGGATGAGAAAGGTGTTCAAATTATGACACATGTACATACCATCACAACGATGCATATGGACATATGTACCACAATCGAAGTTAAGTGCCAATATTCCAGTTGACCACGCAGGGCGAACTCATCGTCAGCGAGCCCGCTAGTGGTATGGATGAAAGAAGACTTGCTCAAATCAAACGCCACATTCCATAATTAACAACTACTTGCATGAAATGAAAGTCTACTTTACTCTAATCTACTTGAATTGGAAAGACGAAAAAGCCTTGTCAACTGTTCACAACGAAAGATAGAATCACCAATCAATGAAATTCTTTGTATTATGAGAGTCCTCCACAACAACCTTTTACAAAAACTTTCAAGGGAAAAGCTTTTCTTTCCTTTTCAAACTAAGTTAACTTCTAACTATTCACTATATGCTCTCTACTCTCTAGCTCTGCCTTAACTCTTGGTCTAATTCTAATCGATTACAAATGAGGGGGGGATGCCCCTTTTATAATAAGCCCATTTCAGTGGACGGTTCAGATCTGATCACAATAAAGGGCTTAGATTGAGCCACATATGCTCTAATTAGGGTTTCTGTCCTAAAAACCGCCACCGAGAGGAGTGGGTAATAAATGCACAGAATATTCTCCACTCCCCTGCAGGAACCATAATGAGCAATTAATGCCCATCACCATCCTTTAGAAGATCCTCGTCCAACAGAGCGTTTCCTCTGTCTCTCTCCCGAACAACAAACTCGATCAAATGAGCCAACACTGCCTGTACCTCCTGAACTGAAATTGGCGGGATGTGGTTAAGTTGGAATTCTAGCGCCGTAACTGTTTGCCCGTGCCGAGTATAGGACTTTCTCCAAGCAACCAAGGCATCCTGCGTGTTCTGAATTATGCTGGAGAAAGTGGAGATATTCTCAAAGTCATCCTGGACAAACGATCTCACGACTGAGAAGAAGGGAGTCAACCTATCCCTCAAGCCACCTGCAGTTATTTCTTTTGGAGCCAACCTCCTAGCAAATATGGCCTCCAACGTATTGAGGATTCCATCTAGAATATTATTCATTGCCTTCCTGAGTTTGGCTGAATCCGCTCGTGTTGCATCATGGAAACCACGACCCGTGACCACTGAGGAGTACCAGCTGGTGAAATCGTACCTATCACCCTCCTGCATTACACCCCCATCCACCAAGGTGTGCAAAGGCATGTGCATCAAAGCCTCTAGACGAAGAACAGTCTTCGTTTGATAAATTTGGGTCTCACTCTAGGCTTGATCCACCATATCCATGCGTGCCAGAACATCTGAGGCTTGCCGGTAAGCACGAGCAAGATCCTCCATGAATTTCTCTGTTTCAGTCCGAACATGGCCAACCGACCTATCTGCTTCCGTTTCCATCTTCTTCAAATCTTCCAAGCCAACGACTGACTCTCTCGGAAACTCTGGCGGGAGTTCAACTGCTGGGTTCCCCTGTTCACCTGGACGCGCAAGATTTTGCACATATCCTATCAAAGTCTTGTGCTCCTTCTTTAACTTCTTATACTTTCCCTCCGTGCGGAGCAACTTGTCTTTTAGTGCCTGATAGGAGTTGTCGAACTCCTCAACAATTTGGGCTCCAGTAGGACGACCCAACTCTACGATGGTGATCACATAATTTTCAGGCCTCTCCTCAGCTCGATCACACTCCTCCCTCGGGACAGCAACCTGAAGTGTGCGAGAGCCCGATTCATCAGTTGAAATCTTCGAAAACTTGTTGGCTCTCTTCTTTTCCGACAGTGCACTAATCCTCCTGAGGAACTCCTCCATCTCAATTGCCGGATCTGTATCATCCTCAGGATCTCTTCTCATTCTCTGTAAGCCAATCCGACACTGTTTGCTGTGGATTGCAAATGACGAGGGGCTGCTCCTCTGTTGCCTCCACCTTGCGTACTTCTTCTCTTCTAACACTACTCTGCTCGGGATCATCAATCTCCATGAGCTGAGTATCTCCTGACCCTTGGGCCTCTTGCTCTGTGTTTTCCTCCTCTTCCAACGCCATGTCAAGTATCAGCTGGAAACGGGTATCAACCGCCGTTTCCTCTTCTTCTTCCTGTTGGCCTCCTCGTCTGGGTGCACTGACACTTAGGCTGTCTGACTCCTTGATGTTGGGCTGATCTATTTCTTCAAGTTCCCGTTCTTCATTCAATTCTGCCCTCTGATCAGCAAACAATGAAATTTCTCTCAAACTCGAAGACTGAGTTTGTGACCGTGTGGGTGATGCTTGCTCCATCCTCAAAGGTATCGGCTGGGTCGGCACCTCTTCTCGTGTTTCCGCAGCTTGGGCAATCTGCTTTCCTCTTCTCACCGATAGTGGCCTCTAATCGCCCATCAAGCTATAAGTAAGAGCAATTGATCTGCTCTTAAGTCTGCTTACATGCCTATCGACCCAAGCCCTTGTGAAATTCAATACTGGAATAGAAAGTGTGTCCAAGTCCGTAATTTCGGGCTCGGACCAATCAGGTGGTGGGACCGGAGTATTTCTTACTGACTCATAGTCAGGCTATATGACGTTAACATCTTCGTCTACCTGATCGGGAACTGGAATGACTTCACACTCTCTGATTAACTTGAGAGGGAGCCTAGTAAACATCCTTCTTCTTATCTCGGCCTCATCCACCGCATTTCCCCAAAAATCCTCTATACGAGCCTTATGCCTGTACTCAACATTCTGCACCACTCAGATGTTATTATAAGGATCAAAAGCCTGCTTGCCTGTGTGATATGAGAGATGAAAGAATTGCAGTTCATCCTCTGCCTCTCGAGTTGCCTGGAAGGAGGGACACACTTCACTGGAATTCCCCATGGTGATAGGAAAATCCAGTCCCTTCTTCCTTTTCTTCTTCTGAATTTTATCGTAGGCAATGAGTTGCCTAGATACTTCTAGCATTATTATCTGATCAGTGGGGTACCTCGGCAATCGGAATGGATACGAGGTGAACCCCTGCAGCCTAATGTATGTGAATTTTGGAAATTGGATGAGCCAATATCCATACTCTTCAATCAACGCCTATGCCTTCTTTGAAATTCTCTGCTGCGTTCTCTGTTGAAGGGTCCTTGCAATGTGCATTGTGAATGCATCATTTGCCCGGTTGTAGCTGGCAGTGTTAGTCAAATGCAATTGGGTGCAGGCCTCGTGGATCTTGAACTGGTTAGGGCCACAGTCGATCGGCTCCTTGTACGTTATCCCTCGGTACTTGGTCATCCGAGCCAACATATACATTACGTATGAGCTCATATAAAAGGTCTTTGTCCTTCTCAGGCTCCTGAATTGTTCATCTATGTTGTTGCTAATCATCCTAGCCCAATCAACACATTCTTTTCCCTCCAAAATGATCTCGATGTAATAAAACATCCAAGGCTCGAAGATGTATGCTTGCGAACTCCTGTTTACTCGACTAAGCATCATAATCAGGTCACAATATTCTTGCTTCACGTCTTCAACAATTATTTGCTTCGGGAGCTTAGTGCGGGGTGGCTTTGGCCTTTGCATCCAGACTCTGTTGATCACCGTGGCACACCTTTCGAAGGAGGAGGAATACATTCTATCTGCTCTGTCCTTTGTCTTGTACAACATTCTTTCGGAAGTGGGAATCCCAAATGCCTCTCCGATAGCATCTGGCGTAAAGTTGGCAAATAATTTGCCATCTGGAGAGACAATCGTTCTGCATTCCGGCTTGTATCAATTCACGCACTCCATGATTAATTCCGGACACTGTATTGCTGGTGGAAAACTAGCGGCTGCATAAATCCCACTTTTCATAATATTGTGCACTGTGACTGACGGTTGATGACCTCCCAGCCCGTACATCCTTGATTTAAGTGCATTCAGATTAAATGAACCAAGGTTGGTGTCATTTAATCCCGCCAACTTTGAAGTGATCGTTGACTTCGGAAAAAACGGCTTGGCGAGCTTTTTGATCACTGCTTGTCGGGATGAGCTTGCCTTGCCTGCTTCAATGTTTGCAGTTTTTCCTGTAGCTCTGCTTGTTCCTGCAACATTTGCTCTTGCCTCAGCCATCTGCAAAATAAAATAGTATAAGTTAGACTGCAGATTTTTAATAAAATAAAATAATTCTCAAGATGGCTGCAAATACGGAGTTAGCTTCGAAAATAAAAATCCCTTAGCATAAACTTCTAACTCCAAACTTCAAACTCTAAAATCCTCTGAGCTTAGAAAGAACTTTCAGCAACTTCACTTCCGGCACTGAAGAAATTTGCAGCAAACCAACAACTTTCAGCAAGTGAATAACTTCTTCAGCATAAATAATTTGAACTTTTGACTCTAACTTGTCAACTTCAGCAGTTAGAAGAAAAAAAGTCACCAGCAGTTACAAGAACTCAACTCTCAGCAATTAAATCTTCAGCACCTCGGAAATAAAAATATCTAGCAAAATAAGAAATCTTTTGCAACTTCAGCAATTTGAAAATAAAATTTCAGCTCTCCAGCATGGAATTTCGAAATTTGCAGCAACTTCAACTCTCAGCAGTTTGAAAAATAAATTCTCCAGCAACTTCGCACTTAGAAAATAAAACTTTCAACTTCACTTTCAGCAACTTCGAAAATATTTCAATCTCTCAAAGAATTTTCTCTACTTCAGCAACTCTCAGCTTCAAAATGTGAGAAGAAATGAGAGAAATGGTTGCTTAAATAATTCTTCACAAAGAATCTTGCCAAGTAATGCTAGAGTTATTTTTAGCACCTTCATCAATTCGCTACTCTCTCCACTTAGAATCTTCTAACTTAGGTGCAGTAGTGGGCTAGTCGTCGGCCAATCATCATGGCATTTGCTATTAATGAAGATTCTTTCCCTACAAAATTTGAATTTTTCCCTCCAGTCTGCCAGTTAACTCCCGGTAATTAAACAACTTGCGAGAAAATCACTCTGACTTGCTTTGAAAATTCCATTTTAAAATCCTCGCAATGTTTAATTAAATTCAACCTGAAAAACTCATGGGAGATTTAAATTTATTTCCAACCTGTTAAAACATCTGTCATTTAAATCATCAACTTCGCGCAATTTGCCTTAGACAATTTAAATCTTCTCTTTAAAATATTCAACTCTGTTGATTTAAAATCACTTGCTCGCTCAAATTAATCCACCCTCTGAAATTTAATTTCCGTTAGGAAAATAATCTAGGCAAAATGATTTTCCTCTGAAAATATCAAAATCTCCCTTAGGAAAATAATTTGAAATTTTACCAACTCATTGGTGCATTTTAAAGAGGTTCATTTAATTTTTCCATTTGACCCATGGAAAAATATTCATTTTAGTTCTCCTCTTGAAAGAATATTTCATCAAGTTGCCAACTCCATTTAAATGCCTTGGAAAACTTTAAAATTCATCCAATTAACTTTCCATGCCAAGGGCGTATTTTGTCCAGTGAAAATTTTATTTCCCTTAGGAAAATTGCTTGATTTCACTTTCTAGGCGCATTTCATCCTCTTCACCTTTGAATCCCCATGCCTTAGGAATAAATTTAAATTCCTCTCACTCCTTGGGCGCATTTGAACTCTCATGCCTATACTTTGCCTTTAGACGTTTTTCTTCTTGGCAACATCAACTTGGGCGCATATTACATGTTGAACTTTCACTTCATTGCCTTAGAAACCTTTTAAATATTCATTCAAGGTGGGCGCATTTTATGCCTTGCGCTTCTATTTTCCACACCTTAGATTTTCTTATGTTTGCTTGATCTCCCTTTAGGCTTGGGCGCATTTACATGGTGGAGCTTTCACTTGAGGGCGCCTTTTCATGCGAGTTCTTTTGTTTTTGACTTAGACGTTTTTAAGCTTTTACCAACCTTGGGCGCATTTCTTAAGTGCTAGTTCCATTTCTAATGCCTTGGGCATTTTTCATGTGTTAACCCCTTCACATGATGGGCGCATTTACTACCTTGGGCTCCTGTTTACTTTTCTTAGAAGCTTTTGATCAACTCATCTTGGTTGGGCGCATATTGGAGAGGGAGCTTTGAGTCTCAACACTTAGAAATTTCTCCAACGTTTCTTTCCTTGCTTGGGCGCATTCTGATGGGTCCACTTAGAACATTTTTTTATCTTCATCTCAACCAAGGGCGCATTTAGCTAGGCAAGCTTTTAATTTCCACGCCTTAGTAAATTTTTGAACCTCTTAACTTACCTTGGGCGCATTTGAGACCCCTTGCTTTTATTCTGACTTAGGCAAATTTTGAAGACCCTACCTCTTGACTTGGGCGCATTTTAGAAGGTCTACTTCTATTTCATCATGGGCGCATTTCCATGTGTTCACTCCCATCCTCAACGCCTTAGTCTATTTTCAACATCCCCATTCAAAGTGGGCGCATTTGGGTGTCTCTTCTTTCATTTATGGGCGCATTTAGCTGTAGCTACTTTTATTTTTACACTTATAAATTTTCCAAGTGGTCATCACAAGGTGGGCACATTTTGGAGGGTCCACTTTCATTTTCACAACCTTAGAATATTTTTGAAGACTCATCAAGGTGGGCGCATTTCCATGGTGGAGCTTTCACTTTTGCCTTAGAAATTTTCTCTCCTTAGCTGGGCGCTTTCAAGGGTATGAGCCTCTGTTTTACCATACTTAGTGAAAATTTTCATGCCTTCTGCGTGCCCTTGCTTTCACATTCTATTTTTAGCAAGTCCTTGCTTCTCTGACCTCCACAGCTTCGTTTGTCGTGAAATTTTCACCATATGCTCCTTGTTGTTTGGTGAACCCGTTTTTGCCCATCACACATGTCGACCTGCTATTTATAGCCCTCTTGCTATTTATAGTAAGTCCCAAAGTTGCCTGACTTCTGCAGCCTTGTTTGATTTGAAATTTGCTCTGCCTGATCCTGATGACTCCAGTGTCTCGTTTACACCTACCTCTGGCACATACCTGCTATTTATAGCCTTGAAATGACTTACTAAAAATAGTAAGTTCTCCGATTTTGTTCAAATTTTGCCAGCAGGTTGCTTGAATGATATTGATCCTGATGGGGTACTTCACTTTGACAATTTCTGGATTTTACCCCCTATAAAAGTGGAAACCCTAATTTTGACTTGCATGTACCCTGAACGGTCTCCGTTTAACTTTGTTTTCATTGCATGTTGTTCCGTATGCTGAACTGAAGTGTCGGGCGGCTGCCAGAGTGTACTTGGTAAAAATAGAAACTGCCTGAAAAAGTGATAAATTCATTGTCGGATGAATTTGCATGTCATATTGCTCGTGGGATCTCAGAAAACCCAGAAAAACCCAGAAAACTGGTCTGCATGCGGGCACTGGCTAAAAATAGTAAATCCTTGAAAATTGATCTCTTTTGCTTGCATGTCATATTGTTGCGAAGCTCTCGAAAAACCCATGAGGAATATCCAGACATGCGTTGAAAAACTCTGCATGCAAACCCTAAAATTGGCTCCTGAATCCTGAACTGCTAAAAATAGCAAGTTGTCCAATTCTGCCCAAATTTTGCGTGCAAGTAGCTTGAAGTACCTGGAATGCGATGGAACTGACAGAATTTCAAAATCTTTATAACAAGGTCCCAGATTGAACACTTACTAAAAATAGTAAGTTGTCAGAATTCAATAAAAATTCAGTGGGACTCTGCTGGAAGCCTTGTGATTGCATTACTAAGCTCAGATTCCAATTTGATAACTCAGTTTGACCTTTAAAAATCCTAAAGAGTGAAAATCCTAATTTCACAGACTTAACCAATATTTCAACCTAGGTCAAATGATGGGACATCCCCGAAAGGATGGAAATACCAGAGAGAGAGAGAGACGCAAAGCCAAAAGACTAGAATGGAGCAAAAATTAGGGGGTCCCCATCTTGAATGGGGTGATGTGTGAAATGGTCACAACAGGAACCATCTCCCTGATTCCCTCTAACCTCCTGATGCTCTGCCGTTGATGCCGCAGGATCGCAATCCTGATCGTCCATTGTTGCCACATCACCTTGAGCCTTAGAAAATCTATAAATAGGACCCTTTGCTACAATTTTTCAACATGAAGATTTGGACAAGATTATGCTGCTGAATTTTAGTGGATTTGTGAGAGAATTTGTTTTGCATTTTAGCTCATTTTAGTGTTATAATGGCAATTTTATTTTGGATAGTTTAGTTTATTCCATCTTTCATTTAGCATTTACATTAGATCATCATCATCAATCTCAGTATCTAGATTTGAGCATCATCTCATCATCTCATCATTTAGTTTTCAAGCATCAAATATCGAAAATCCAAAAACATAGGCATGTAGACTTCATTGTAGCATCTCGTATCTTGAGTTGTCAATCTTTGCAGGTTAATGTGCAGCAATAATAAGATCTGAGAGCATAATTTGAAGGATTCCTTGAGATTAGAGAACCATGGAATGAATTAGGAGGATAGCTATAGCTTTATTTCTGCTATTTAGATTTTCTTTTATGTAATACATTGCATGAAGGTGTGTTATACTGACATTGCAAGACATATTTTACATACACACAATTATAAACCCAGATCATGGGTTGCATCTTGACCTAGAGGGAAGCTAGGGTTTTCGTCCCAACTAGCTCCACTTGAGATAAATCTCAAAAGTCATACCAATTTCTAGATGAATTCCCCCAGCCAGTAGAATTATATTTATACCTATTTGATTTAAAGTTGGCACCCAAAAAAAAGAGTCCAGGTCGGCCCAAATAATTTTTTTATTATTTTAAATAATATTAAATTATTTAAAGTTGGCACCCAAAAGAGAGTCTAGGTTGGCCCAAATAAAAAAAATATTATTCTTATTTTTTAGTGTTTAAAAACACTTTTTTTTAGTGCTGCCAGTTGGCCTCAGGGTGTTAGGGACAAGATTTGTTGTCTTTGCTCTACTAGTGCATGCCCTTTCAACCACCTCTTGTTGTTGCTACTCCCTCACTCATTCTGCTTTCTGTGGGTCGATCATCCATTTGTTGCCTTGCTTCTGCTTAGCTCCCCTTGGCCCATTGAATTTTGCTCCATAGGTGGAGCTCCACTAAGCACCTCTCTCCCATTTTGTAGAAGATTCCCCTTTAGAACTAATCAAATCTGTTTTTTTTTGAGGGAGAAACATGGATGAACTTTCAATTGTGAAAACAAAGAGTTAAATTGTGAAATTTTGAAAAATAGAAAGAAAAAACCTTGATGATTTTTGAAGACCTATTCAATGATGTAAGCAATTTGGTAAAATTTGACCTATAGCATGCACTCCTATATGACATGTTGCTCTACAAAATCTTGGGAGTTAACCCTACTGCTCTAGTACTATATTAGTTTCAAATATGTGCTTGATGGAGCTCATCCAACTACCCTACTCTAATCCTATTGCTCAAGTACTATTTTAGTACCAATTATATGCTTGATCCAGCTTATTCTTAAGAAAAATTATTTAGGAAAATGATCATCCAACTACTTAGCTCCATCATTACATAGGATTCATCTGCAAGCATTGCAACAAAATAAGAGAGGAAGGGAGAGAAAAAGGGATGGAGAGTGGGGATCACCACACAAACTTGATGCCTCATGGGAACTAAAGCCACAGATTAACGAACACCCAAAGTATAGGATTTTTAAAGGTGCATTTAATGCCAACAAGTTGTCTTTAAAAACAATCTCCACCATTGTCAAGTTTAGAGAGTATCAATTATTAAGTCGATATTTTCAGCTAATCCTTTGAAGCAGACTATCATGGGAAGGCTGAATCAGAAGCAGCCAGACCAACAGCTAGACATTGGCTAGTATACTTGCTAAAGCTGTCCTAGTAATAGTTGGAGATGATATGACCATTGTGACCAATAGATTAGCAATGGTGCAACTTTACAATGGCTTGTGAATAATGATTGGTGTGGAAGACTTGCAGAGTTGAAAGATGGAAAATAATCGAGTTACATAGTAGCAATTATTCAGTGAAGAGGGATGGAAGTGTAATGTCCCCCTCTCAACAGTGATCTTGGTGATGACCATTAGCCTATTTCTGAGACCCGTAGGCTAGTCGGATGTGGAGATTAGAGTTTCCTATTTTGGTGGAGGTTGTTTAGCTCTTTCAGAAGATTGCCCTTGGAATTCAGAAGTTCTATTTGTGGATTCTTTCTGGGGTTTTTGAGAGGTTTGCAACGGTATAGCTGGCATGATGTTCTGAGCAACTTCTTGAATTTACTATTTTTAGTAAATTCTATTTCTGGCAGTGACCCTGTTGGTATCAATACCCTTGGCTTTCCTCTTCAAGCAGTTCAGTTGGCAGAATTCGATTTGGCTTTGGGGTGCTTTTCCGGGAGAGATAAGTTATTTTAATGATGTTATATTTTAATATTATGTCCCCTAGCCTAGTCCAATGACTTTTAAGTTGTTTTAAAAGGGGTCTTCATGGGTGGACGCCTCATCATGCGGTTAAGTGAAATATTTCCAGTATTGATAAAGTGGACTAAGGAAAAGGACGCCAACTTGAGGAAGGTGAATTATTTTAAAATAATGAATTATTTCATTGACAAAAAAGGGACGCCAACTTTGTGAGAAGGTGAGTCAACTTGGAAATTCAAAAATATGTTGACTCCTTGGTTTTGGCGTACTTTCTAGAAGCTTCTAGGGCGCTCCTCACAAGTTATATAAGGAGTTGCTTCTCTTCATGTTTTTTATCTTATGTCTTCAGTATTGTTATGTTGTCGGAATGGTGTGAGAGTTGCTTCGAGGGATGCACACCTCCTAGCTGGCTTAACTTCTTGCTTGGGAGATAGTAATTAGTTGAGAATTGGTTACAGTAGAGTTGTTTTGCATTTTGTAGTTGAGTTACTTGTATTTCAGTCAATTTTACAGTTGCTGGCTTGACTGTCGCTGAACTGGGTTTCTACTGAGATGTTTGTGAGAGATTTTATTCTGGTTATGGGTATTTAATAAATGTTATTGGTAGGTTGGAGCGACACTTTCCTCCAAATTTCAGATTTTATTATTGAGTATTTATTTTTATAAAGCAAAATCGCCCCTCTTTGAGGGCCGTACCATTCTAGAAATGCATTGAATTCTGTGCAAAATAAATATGAGTTCTTTGGGATGGTTTCTTGGTTTCATCTTGGGCGCCATTAGTATTAGAAGCTTTTCCAATTTGTCTCACATTTTTTGGTTGGGTTTTGAGTGAGATAGTAGCATCTTGGCAAATTTCTGTGTTGCTGATTTTGTACTTTCAGTGCAGGTCTGTCAAAATCAGGTTGTAAAATTTGGGTTTGTGAGCTGGGATTTGAGTTTGAGAAGTCAAGATAGGTATAGGAGAGTCTCTCCATTTTATTACAGCACCTCATACTTTGATCTTGATGGCAGGCGATTCTACAATATTGTAAGCTGAACAGTAGTACTGTCAGCATTCTTGTTTGTTTGCTATTTCCCACGATTGTGGAAGAGACTGGCTTCATTTCAGTCTGTAGCTCAGGTTTCAATTCTTGCATCACCCACTGAACAAGTGGAAGAGGCCGGCTTGCCGCCTATTTACTTAATGTAATGCATTATCTCATCATATTGCTGATCGGCTGAGCCGTCAACATGCTCCCGTTGAATAAGTGGTCGAGTTGCATCTTAATTTCAGTAATGTACTTTTCATTTCAGTCCTCCCGCTGAATAAGTGGTTGAGTGATTGTATTTCCTTTCTATTAGTCTTTCAACAAGTTTCAGTAATGCTAATGATCCCCTTTCGAGTATGATCTCAACCTTGCCCGCATTGGGATCTGGGTTGATCAGAGGAAAGGGTTCCCTTCAGTTGGATTGAGTTTTCAGTAATGTTAACGGGTGAATTGAGTTGTGGAAAAATTGAAAAAAATTGGCCGGTATATTTTTGTGGTATCAGAGCCATGATTCTGCCAACCTGTGTTCAGCAGAGTTCAGTTACCGATGAGTGACAGAACCCACAAATACTACACCAGAAGTCAGGCGGGAAATCCGCACTATCAGTTTCCGTCTACACCAGAGGCAGATACTTTCTATGAGGCACTCAGAGAAACAGGGAAAGCAGTTGATAGGGGTAAAGCAGTTGGAGAGATGGCAGACAACAACAAGCAGGCCACAGATGAGAGAGATGACAAAATGGAGAAGAAGTTTGATGGGATGATTGACATGATGTCCCGCTTACTTGCAAGAATGGATCAGCAGGTTGCAAATAATCAACCCCATAATCAAAACATCACTAATGGTGAAAATAGTGGAGTTAATGGGAACAATGGCAGTGGGAGAGACAAAACCATTGGCCAACATGAAGCCACGTCTAGAGGATCAACCTCTAGGCCACTTTTTCCAACATTCACGCAAAGAGAAGAACCTCAAGTTGAAGCTGCAACAAATTTTGCGGATGATGCTAGACAGGCTTACTTGGAGTATGCCTCCTTCCCTCCTGATCTTAGGGAACAATGGTCTTTTGATCAATTCATGAATCAAAGGAACCAGAGGAGTGGTGGAAGAACTGAATACAAAGCCCCTATGGGTCCTAGAACAGATTACCAACAAGCTCTCGGAAAGGTGTCCTTGGCCCATTTCGATGGAAGTGATGCATGCACAGCTAGGGCATGGGTACAAAAGCTGGATAATTACCTATGCTTGAGACCTATGGCAGAGGAGGACGCAATTAAATTTGCCACCCTACACTTGGAAGGTGCTGCCCATGAGTGGTGGTATCATGGTTTGGTCACCCTTGGCCACAACCCAATTAGAACATATGAGGAATTCACCAACAAGCTAATCGACAGATTTGACACTAAGGATCCTGAGGTGAAATTCAGGGAGCTTGCTCAGCTGAAACAACATGGTTCATTGGAATCATACATTGGAGATTTCCAAAGGCTTTCCGTGATGGTGCCCAACATCACCGAAAGAAGATTAGTGGTGCTGTTTTCTGAAGGGTTGATGGAACCATTGAAGGGATGGGTAAAGGCTTTTGACCCACCAAGCCTTGAGGAATCCATCAAGAAGGCTAGAAACATGGAGCTGTCCGCACCTAGGCCCAAGTTTCCGTCCAAGCCTTTTCCTCATAGACAAGACAAAAGGCATCCTCCAAATCAGCATAAGAAGTTTCCTCCTAGATTGGATGATTATGCTCGAGAAAAGCTTAGGAAGGAAGGGAAATGTTACACATGCAAAGAACCTTGGTCAAAAGGACACAAATGCTATGGAAGAGGCCGTTCTAACCATATAGAGGCCTATTCTGATTACGGATCAGAATCTGATCACTTAGAGCAGCACTCAGAATTTGCTGAAAGTGATGAAGAACATGAGCCAGAAGAGGTGGAAGAAGAGCAAGGGGGTGAGGGCACCTTTGCCCAACTCTCAAGTTTCCAAAAGAACGAGTCTTTCAAAGTTCGTGGCTTGATTGGGAATCATCGTGTGGTTGCCTTGATTGATACAGGGGCAACGCACAACCTCATTGATGAAGGAGTGGTTGCAAAGAGGGAACTCAAGACAGAAGCATTTGAAGGCTTCAAAGTTATGGTTGCTGACGGGTTTTACATTTCTTGCACTCACAAAGTTACCAACATGTCCTTGCAGTTGGGTAACCATGAAGTCAAAGACGACTTCTATGTTGTTAGCATTGGAGACACGGATGCCGTTCTTGGCATTCAATGGCTGCGATCTCTTGGAGAAATTTCTCTGAACCTACAAACTATGGAGCTCAAATTTCAATCCGATGGGAAGAAAGTAGTGCTAAGGGGAATGTCAAATGGGGGTCCTCAGATTGTCTCCTTCAAGAGAATGGAAAGGTTGATCTGATATGATGCAGTTGAGTGGGCTGCAGAGTGTATGGTTCTTCCAGCTAGTTCGGTTGAAACAGAGAGGGATTATCCACCCGATATTCAATCCGTGCTCTCAAAAAGAAGTAAGGTGTTTGCTGATCTACCCTCGGGACCACCTCCAAATAGGGGGTTTGAGCATGTCATTGAGCAGAAGGAAGGGGCCAAACCAGTTATCACAACACCATACAAATATCCTAAGAAACAGAAGGATGAAATTGAGAAGAACATAAAAGAACTGTTGGAGATGGGTTTCATTCACCCAAGCAAAAGTCCCTTCGCTTCAGCAGTTGTCCTTGTGAATAAGAAGGATGGCACCATCCGCATGTGTGTGGATTATCGTGCCTTGAACCAAAGCACCATCAAGAATTGGTATCCCATTCCCAGAATAGATGAGCTCATCGATGAGCTGCATGGTGCCAAGTTTTTCTAAAAAATTGACTTAAGGTCAGGGTATTATCAGATTCAGATGAGGGGGTCAGATGTTGAGAAGACGACATTCCGATGCCACTATGGTCACTTTGAGTTCTTAGTCATGCCATTTGGGTTGACTAATGCTCCGACCACCTTTCAGTCTTGTATGAACAAAACTTTCTAGAAACAATTGAGGAAGTTTGTGTTGATATTCTTTGACGACATCCTCATTTACAGCAAGACTTGGGAGGAACACCTCAAGCACTTGGAGGAAGTGCTTAGTATCCTTGAGACAAAAAACTTCTTTGTGAAGGAATCCAAGTGTGAATTCGGTATGGGAGAGCTGCTCTACCTTGGCCACATCATCAGTGCAGAAGGAGTGAGAGTTGATCCAGAAAAGATCAGGGCAATCGTGGATTGGCCAACTCCAGAATATCTAACTCATTTGAGAGGGTTCTTGGGTCTATGTGGTTTTTACAGGAGGTTTGTGAAGGGCTACTCTGAGAGTGCTGCTCCTCTTACTGATCTAACCAAAAAGGGAGCATTCTTGTGGTCAGAAAAGGCACAAGTTGTCTTTGATAAGTTCAAAAGGATTATGAGTTCTTGTTCGGTTTTGGCCATACCGGATTTCTCCAAGCCATTTGAGCTGCAATGCGATGCTTCGGGAGAAGGAGTTGGTGCTGTTTTGATGCAAGAAAGCACCCCATTGTGTTCGAAAGCAGAAAGTTAAGAGGCATTAAAAGGACATACTCTATCTATGACAAGGAAATGCTTGCAATCATGCATGTATTAGCCAAGTTCAGACAATACTTGGTGGGAAGTAAGTTTGTTGTCAAGACCGATCACAATAGTCTCAAACACTTCATGCATCAGAAGGACTTGAACGAAAGATAGCAAAAGTGGGTGAGTAAGCTTCAGGCTTAGGATTTTGACATTGAGTATGTCAAGGGGAAGAATAACATTGTGGCTGATGCCTTATCTCAGAGGCCTCATTTGAGCTCATTGTGTGAGCTTACTGCTGATTGGAGAGAGTTGTTGCTTGCTGATTATGCCAAAAATCAGTTTGCAACCAACATTATTGAAGGTACTTGTCATGATGAAAAGTACAAGGTGGTTGATGGGTTGATACACTACAAAGAGAGGATCTTCTTGGTGGCCGATTCTAAGCTCAAGAAGAAAATTTTGCAGACTTTCCATGACACCCCACTTGTTGGTCACCAGGGTTACTTTAAGACTTACCGGTAGATCCGTGAAAGGTTTTCATGGAAGGGATTGAAGAATGAGGTTTTGAGCTACATCAAAGAATGCCATACTTGCCAAATGAACAAAAATGATAACACATACCCCGCTGGATTGTTGCAGCCCCTACCCATTCCCAATCAAAAATTGGAAAGCATCTCGATGGACTTCATCACGGGGTTGCCCAAAACGGAAGGGAAAGATTGTATCTTCGTGGTGGTGGACAGATTAACAAAATTTGCTCATTTCTTTGCCATCACTAGCTCATTTACAGCAGCCCAGGTAGCTGATTTGTTTTTTCATGAGGTGTTTTGGTTACATGGTTTGCTAAAAAACATTGTGAGTGATAGGGACAACAAGTTCCTAAGCACCTTTTGGCAAGAAGTCTTTTGGATGAGTGGTACAGTGCTTACTCCGAGCACCAGTTATCATCCCCAAACCGATGGGCAAACAAAAATTGTGAACAAATGGTTGGAAGGTTATCTCAGGAACTATGTTTCAGTACAGCAGAAGGCTTGGGTCAGATGGCTTCATTTGGGGGAATACTGTTATAATTCATCTTATCACATGTCTATTAGGATGTCTCCATTCAAAGCCCTCTATGGTTATGAGGCTACCAGCTTTGTAGATTTGGTGTTTGGGGATAGTAAGGCACCTCAGGCCAAAGACATGTTTCAACAAAGTTAGGATATTTTGAAATCATTGAAGAATAACATTCAGATAGCACAGAATCAGCAGAAGTTGTACGCTGATCAGCGGCGTGTTGAGTGCTCTTTTGAGGTGGGGGACATGGTTTATTTTCGTCTTCAGCCTTACAGACAGCCTACTCTCAAAAAGAGTGGAGCTGAGAAGCTCAAACCCCATTTCTATGGACCATTCAGGGTCATCAGAAGGATTGGAGCAGTGGCCTATGAGTTGGAATTTCCAGGTAGCAGCAAGGTACACAATGTCTTTCATGTGTCTCGCCTCAAGAAGGCGTTGGGAAATAACGCCGTTGGTTCATCTAATTTACCCCCTTTGGATGAGGAGGGGCAGTTGGTGCCAGTTCCTGAAGAGATTATCAATTCCAGAGAACGTTCCTTGAGGAGAAGGACAATCAAAGAATACCTGGTGAAATGAAAAAAATTGCCATTAGAGGATGCCACTTGGGAGAATGAGAAGATTTTGCAGCATCCTGGTTTGCAGTTGCTTGTGGACAAGCAATTTTGGATTTACTATTTTTAGTAAATCTATTTCTGGCAGTGACCACTGTTGGTATCAGACTTTGGCTTTCCTCTTCAAGCAGTTCAGTTGGCATAATTCGATTTGGCTTTGGGATGCTTTTCTGGGAGAGATAAGTTATTTTAATGATGTTATATTTTAATATTATGTCCCTTGGCCTAGTCTAATGACTTTTAAGTTGTTTTAAAAGGGGTCTTCATGGGTGGACGCCTCATCATGGGGTTAAGTGAAATATTTCTAGTATTGATAAAGTGGACTAAGGAAAAGGACGCCAACTTGAGGAAGGTGAATTATTTTAAAATAATGAATTATTTCATTGACAAAAAAGGGACGCCAACTTTGTGAGAAGGTGAGTCAACTTGGAAATTCAAAAATATGTTGACTCCTTGGTTTTGGCGTACTTTCTAGAAGCTTCTAGGGCGCTCCTCACAAGTTATATAAGGAGTTGCTTCTCTTCATGTTTTTTATCTTGTGTCTTCGATTGTTATTGTAAACATCCCCAAAACCGGGTAAACAAAATTTTTCTAACATTTCATTCCAGACATATAAAAGTAACAAGTAACAAAGACATTGCAATAAAATTCTTCCTTTCTTTATTGATAATACATACAAGTTACAATATATATTTCCACATGAAATCCATTTTCATTGTAAATATAAATCAGAGTACAAAAGTAAAACAAATTACATACATAGCTCGTAAGCTTTTGCACAAATAGTAGTAAGACGGTCCAGGTTCCCTTCCTTTCAAATCTTGGTGTATCCGTCGCCTGCGGTGGAGGAGAAACATCACTCAGGCGCTTTTCCGCCAACCACGGACTGTTAATGCGGTCCCCCGCACATCTATCATTCGATAGATGGCCCTCCCTTCGAACGAAGAGATTGGTAAAGTAACCGGCTGCGACAACCCAACTGAGCATAGTGTTGTGTCCTATACATCTAGAACTTGCTATTTCACAATCCCGATCTAGCATGATGGATCACAATGAACTGACAGTGTAGTCTTGACTATCTCACATCTAAGTGGATGTCGTACCTTCCACTACTTTGGCCAAAGTATTCTCATTCAGTACTTCGAATGAAGGTCATCTATCATATACACTACTCAGGGCCGATTTGACTTAAGGCTATCTTACACTACGCGTAGGTTTTAGTCCTTCACTGGATAGTCAATCATCCCAGACTATCCTACCTCAATTACTTAAACAGGGAATGGAGTACAGTCAACAAGGGGTCCCTCTGGTACTTCCTAACATGGAAATCTTTATCCATGGAGTACATAGCTTTCTCTAGTTAACCTATTTAACTCTAAAGCTTTAGACTACCTTGGTACTGAATCCACCCTCGTCCTAGTATTAAATAACTAGTCCCTTTCCTTTATTTAAGGAGTTCAAGCAGTATTCAAGCGATACAAAACATAAGGTACTTTTACTAAGAAGTAATCAAACATTTCCCTTTTTATGTTATTCCTTTTCAAATTCTCCTATGAATTCAAACTAATTCATTTCAACAAGCTTTTAAGCTATTTTCAATTCAACAAGCTCTTAAGCTATTTCTTAATTCAACAAGCCTTTTCTAATGAAACTTAAGCTATTCCCCAATTCAGCAAGCTCTTAAGCTATTTCTTAATTCATTAAGCCTTTTCTATTGAAACTTAAGCTATTCCCCAATTCAGCAAGCTCTTAAGCTATTTCTTAATTCATTAAGCTTTTTCTATTGAAATTCAAGCTATTCCCCAATTCAGCAATTCCATAGAAACATAGAGGCTTCCTAATGATTTTCCTTTCATACTACAACATAATGCAAGCACAATCAAGCAAACTAGTAACTCATTTTTAAATCAATGACATAAGTTCTACAAAGATATTTCTCATGCCTGATTTCCTTTTGCGAAATGAGCTCGATCGGTAGCTTCAGTTCTTGCTCCACCGTCCTTTTCAGCCTTTGCCAGCTACTTCTCTCAGCTTGAACAAATTCTACTCTTAGGTAAATGCAATTTGGTATGAGGAAATGTTGCTCTCAGCAATATAGTCTCAAATTGTAAATGGCTTTCACAAAATGGTAAATGGCTCTCACAATCTAATTGGTAATGTTGGATTGCAGCTTACTGTAAATGCAACAGCAGTGATGGTGGATAAACTCTTACAGAATTCAACAGCAAAGTGGAAATTTAACACATAGAAAATACCACAGCATGAAATTCGTAATTCCAATGCAAGGAGAGTGAGTGAATGAGTGAATGAGTGATTTCTAACAATGAGAGTGAACCTATATATAGGTTTCGAATTCTCATGTTTACTACTTTGTAGGCATGAGAATTCGACACCTCTTCCTTTGAAAATGTCAAAATGTGCAGTGGCAACCGAATAACCAGACACACAGCAAAAATGAGTGATGATTCAACATATTTTCCAAGAATGTTTCAACTTATCACTTGTGAATTTCGTGAAGCAACCACGTACAGGTTTAAACATTAATCATGCCCTCAAAAATGGCGGACTGAAGAACAAATGGCGTTTTAAGTTGCTGTTTGAAAATGTCAAGGGTTACACACAGTCGTTTTTATCTTCCTTTCACCCACGCGTCCACAATGGTGGCGTTTTTAAACACCTGCGACCAAGTCCATCATGTGCGAACTGGCGCGGGACTTCATATGCTGCCATTTCCCATTATTCTCAGCTCAGACAGTCGCGCGATTTCTTCACGGGAAGAAATCCGCGATTTTCAATTATTTGTTTTGAGTCTTTCAAAAGTCTAAAGTTCAACATTACATTTCCTTCATTAATTTTTATGAATTTCCAATGGTCTTAGTAAATTTCAAAATTCCTTTCCTTTCAATACTTTCAACGTATTTTCCAAAGTTTGAATATTTCGAAATTCCTTTGAATGGTAATGCAAAATAATTACCAAAGACTATATAAGTCTTAATGCCATTATTTCCAAAGGTAAATAAATTTCAAAATACCTTTATATGGTAAATGCAAAATAATTACCAAAGATTATAAGTCTATTTCAAATCTTTCCAAAGGTTTAGTCATTTTAATATTCACATTAAAATGTTATTAATACATTTTGTATTATATTCAATATAACATTATTATAGTTTTTAATTTACCTTTATTTAAATATATAAATATATCTATATAATATTTGAATATTACATTAGATATATTAATATATTATATTATCGGTAAAACTATAATAATATCGATATTAAATATATTAATAAACTTACCCAGTTTACACTTAAATATATCTATACATGTTTACTTTCAAATCCAATTACGTGTATTATAGGCTAGTCAGAGCACCTTTAATAGACGTAATTGCACAAACACGTATATATACATTTAACTGTAAATTCCAGGCATCAGTAACTTATCAGTTCACATTCAAGGTTCACAGAACAATAAGTCAGTCAATCAAGGAGCACCACTCATAAAGCATAAAGAAGTAATCAGAAACTCCTAAGCCTAAGGATGACTTATCATGACAACTTAATCTGACTCAGTTCCCAAAACTCTCAGTGAAGTGTGTGTATGCTCAGCTTGATCAACTTTACCGGTTACTCGACCAAGCCCCTCTCCCGAGTGATGTCTCCCCTCTGCCTGGAGGAATAGTTCCTGTTCCTGCATCCACAGACATACAATCTCGGCAGTTACTTGTTCATAACATCAACATATACAAAACGTCTAAGTTAGAATATTCTCAATTCAATACTTTGCATGCAACATAACATCAATAGAAGTACCAACCAAATGAGACAGTCATTTAAATAGAGAACATTCATTTTGATAACAAAACACGTTTTATTCATATCAAAGATTCACACAATACACTCATTTGCCTTATGCAATAGTAGCTATATAATCGGGGTGTAAGCTTATGTTGCCGGAATGGTGTCAGAGTTGCTTCGAGGGATGCACACCTCCTAGCTGGCTTAACTTCTTGCTTGGGAGATAGCAACTAGTTGAGAATTGGTTACAGTAGAGTTGTTTTGCATTTTGTAGTTGAGTTACTTGTATTTCAGTCAATTTTACAGTTGCTGGCTTGACTGTGGCTGAACTGGGTTTTTGCTGAGATGTTTGTGAGAGATTTTATTCTGGTTATGGGTATTTGATAAATGTTATTGGCAGGTTGGAGCAACCCTTTCCTCCAAATTTCAGATTTTATTGTTGAGTATTTATTTTTATAAAGCAAAATCGCCCCTCTTTGAGGACTGTACCATTCTGGAAATGCATTGAATTCTGTGCAAAATAAATATGAGTTCTTTGGGATGGTTTCTTGGTTTCATCTTGGGCGCCATTAGTATTAGAAGCTTTTCCAATTTGTCTCACGTTGTTTGGTTGGGTTTTGAGTGAGATAATAGCATCTTGGCAAATTTCTGTGTTGCTGATTTTGTACTTTCAGTGCAGGTCTGTCAAAATCAGGTTGTAAAATTTGGGTTTGTGAGCTGGGATTTGAGTTTGAGAAGTCAAGATAGGTATAGGAGAGTCTCTCCATTTTATTACAGCACCTCATACTTTGATCTTGATGGCAGGCGATTCTACAATATTGTAAGCTGAATAGTAGTACTGTCAGCATTCTTGTTTGTTTGCTATTTCCCACGATTGTGGAAGAGACTGGCTTCATTTCAGTCTGTAGCTCAGGTTTCAATTCTTGCATCACCCGCTGAACAAGTGGAAGAGGCCGGCTTGCTGCCTATTTACTTAATGTAATGCATTATCTCATCATATTGTTGATAGGCTGAGCCGTCAACATGCTCCCTTTGAATAAGTGGTTGAGTTGCATCTTAATTTCAGTAATGTACTTTCCATTTCAGTCCTCCCGCTGAATAAGTGGTTGAGTGATTGTATTTCCTTTCTATTACTCTTTTAGCAAGTTTCAGTAATGCTAACGATCCCCTTTCGAGTATGCTCTCAACCTTGCCTGCATTGGGATCTGGGTTGATCAGAGGAAAGGGTTCCCTTCAGTTGGATTGAGTTTTCATTAACGTTAACGGGTGAATTGAGTTGTGGAAAAATTGAAAAAAATTGGCTGGTATATTTCAGGAAAACTGATAGCTTTCAAGCTAAGCTTGAATTTCTTGATAATATAGAAATCAGAAATATAAAACTTAAAAAAAGAATGCTAATAGGTGAGCCGAAAAGAAGCAAGAGCAACTGTCATAGCTTATGTTTTTGTGGATCTATTACTTGCTTAACAAATGAAGTAAATATAAAAGAGTTAAGTGACATGATAAAGATGGGGAGTAAACAGGTAATGTAAGTTGTGTTTCTGATGTGGTAAACCATAAGAAACAAAGATGCTCACAAATGACCAAATAGATCAATGGGACTCAAACGTACAACCAGCATAAATAACTTTTGAATGAAAAGAAGCTCCAGGAGAAACTACTAGGTAGAATTACATTGAAAAAGATAAGTACAAACATTATAAATATGAGGGAATCTTTGCAAGAAAATCTGGAGTGGGAGAGCCTATGGTAGATCTTATAATGACTCAAAAGTGCTCATAGGTGCTCAGGAAATTTACAATGAACCAAGGACAACATGCAGAAGACAAAGTCAAGTAAGTTGGATAACATCTCATTTATTCTGTTTTAATAGAAAATATATTATTAGAGTAATGTCCTAGCTGTGAAGAAATGCCAGCTAGCATGCAAATTGTCAAACTCTAGCTCTACTTATACATTTATGACAGAGAAAAGAAAGGATGGGTATCTTCAGAAATTGGCTATTAACTGTTATATTGATTGCCAATCCATGCAAATTAATGGGCCTATCTTTTTTGCTGATGAGATAGTCCAACAGGTTGGTTTAGAATGATTGATCAATTTGTTTTTTCAAAACAACTTGATGTTTTTCAATAAACTAATTAATTCTGAAGTCGATATATGTTAAATAAGCACAAAGATAGAATAGTTAAGAGAAAAGAAGAGCTGGACTTTTAAAGAATATGTTTTAGATTTCAGTTAAAGACGGAAGGCATACAACTGTCTAACTTATTATGTTTGTGTTTTTATAGATTTGAAGTGATTCTCAACTTGTTGGTGGAAGATATTTTCCAGTTCAATTATGGAAGATTACAAAGCATGGAATTTAAGTAGCTGTGCTTCCAAGGAAATTATAGAGGGGTGCGAAGTTCATCACAAGGAGATTACACATAGAGATGTTACCATACACCTTGTGGAATGTGGGAATTCAGATGGAGAGCTAGTTAGTCAATCGACCTTTCTCTATAAATATTAAAGATAGATAGTATTTGCATTAACTGACTATGGAGTGTTTTCATAATTTTTATCAGTATTAAATAAATATATTAGTAAGTGCTTTTGCCAAACAAAGCATTTTATATTTTCTTTTCTGTTTTTGTTGCATATACATTCTTGTGATTGCAAGACATTCAGTTTGTTGCACTTATTTTATGGAAAAAATTATTTTAATGTTAAATTTGTGCTTTAAGTAATTCATTTTTTTTTTTGTGCATATTAGTCATTGTCATGTTGAGAATCTCTCCAAGATGTTCACCATTACAATTAACTATGGAAAATTCATACTTCTTCAATGATTAGGCCACTCCCTGTGTGAACTCCACCACTTGTATGTACAAGAACACAAAACAGAAACAAGCTATTCAATTTTAATGTCTTACTACAAATTCATTGATAGTATATGAATTCAGTTTGATTGTACTTAAATTACTAATTGCAAGAGAAAAATAACAGTAACACTTATTAAATATGAGCCATGCAATAAGTGAAGTAGATGACAATCTGCTGAATATCAAATTGAACCATTTTGAGGGCAACCTCCACAATGTTTAAAATAACATCAGTCTTCATAGATATGATCATCAATAGTAAATGACTGCCTCCTATTTATAGCATAATTAGGCTATGGTGATACCATAATCCTGATTTTGCTGATTGCTATAAGCCTGTAGTAATTAAATATATAAATTATCAAATGAACAAGGCAGAGGTCACACACGTTACAATTCAGCCACTCCATAACCTGATACATTCAATTGACTGAGTGTGTAACATTTCTTCTTTCTTCAAACAAGCACTGTCTTCAACACGAACCAATTGTGGGAATTTATGCATGAAGTCTCCAAATTCTCATGCTGCTATATGAAAGATACAGCTTAGCCGCCTCCAAAGAGTGAAACCAAACTAATAACCTAGGCGTTTTGCCTCAAGTCAACTCGTCCCAGCTCCAAGACACTGTATGGCCTGGCATAGCAGAATGGTACAGCCTAATAATGATTAGCAGTATGGCCCAAGAGAGAGATAACAGCAACAACATTTACCAGCTGATAATCATCTGATCACTAGCTAAGTTCTTCACAAACCCCTGTTATAATCTCCTCAATATGCTCTATAAACTCCCATGTGCCAAGGGAAGGAGATCATTAACAACATTGAATATATTTGTAATGCCCCGCCACGCAACCCTAGAGGAAGTTTCAATTCACAATAAAAGCGTACAATTTTTTTTTTTATTAAAGTGAATTAAACATACATATTCACCTACAATTGACAACATCCCTTAAGGCTACATAACCAAGATTACTTAAACCCACACATACATCAACATATAACCATAGCATTTAATGACATTATGAAATAAGTATTTAAACAACATAAAGATACAACATAACATAATGAGATATACATCCAAGATACAAATTCATTAACTTAATCAAAAGGTTACATCACTCATTCCCAGAATGAGGCAATAGTACAAATTTGTTACAATTACATAAATCCACCTCGTAAACATAAGAGGGGTAAAATAACATGTTACAAACTGAAAAGTTACAATGCTTGAATTAAAACAAGAACTGTGAGCTGTCCAACTGGATGTCTCGCCACCAAGTACTGAAGATAAAGGGGGACCCAACAGTGTATGGTGCATGTTCCACCCAACCAAGTGGTACCCGAAGGCCCACCCCCCATGCTAGGAGATATTAACATGGGAAAACTCTACAACCTCTATCCATAGGCTGACTCATATTGACACATACTAACACAACTAAACACATGTACAATAAAGGTCCAACTCTAACATGGTCACATTGCTTCTAGACATAAAATTTGATCGAGTATGATAAGAAATCCATACACATAAAACAAATACCAATGTTGTCTTAGACAGAGTGTCATCGCACAGCTCATCATGAGATCTCCTTTGGGAATCTTCATAGGCTTCCGTAATCTTGGCGACCTCAACCGAATCTCGGCCCTCATACTCACTCATGCGGAATCGACTACCTCTCGTAAGGACAAGATAGTTGACCTTGCCATTCCAGGCCTTCCCACTCATCCCAAGTCTAAACGAGCCCTTGTGTCTATGAGTGAGGCTAAATTATTTTGATTAGTGTGAAATACTTCCTAATTCTCTAAGTACATTAATTTAGTTATCACTTGATTAAACTACCTCTGAAGGTTATCCAGTTTACCTCTTTGGGCTCTGGTGCCTAACATAAGCCACTCTTCTACTTGACAACAAACTATACAAGACTAAACTCCAAGGGTAACTCAAGTGCACACAAACTAGCCAAAACAATCGCTCCATCACTAGGAGGCAACATATAATGGAACTCACTCCAAACACTTGGAGGAAACCAATCACATAAAACACTACCCAAGGGAAATATAAATGGTTGACATAACAAATCGACAACCCTCAACATCTGGAATCCTTCTGGAAGACTTACGAATTAAAAACTCAAATAACCCTTTTCCCCAATCATGAACACAAGGGAAATAATTACTACAAAGCAATTGCAAGGAAATAATCTATTTTTGGATATATTAAATCCATTTTCCTTTCTAATACATTTCACAGTAAATAAACCAATTGCCTTAACAAAATAATCAATTATAACAATTAAATTGCCTCTACAATAAAATCATTTTTCAAATACTTTTAAAAGCAACATATTTCCTTCTACATCGAATTCCTTCCATTTTCCAATCTAACATAAAATATGATATTTTGAAATACAACTATATTATTTATCCACATATATATTTAATATATATTCATAAAATATAAATCTATGAAGAACTGCTGTTTACTCTAATCACAGAAACACATATTAAAATAATATATATATAAACATATACATATTATATATATATACGTAATGTATATATATTTAAATATTATTCCATTTAAAAAATTTACGAAAGCCATGAAGTTCACGATTTCCGAAAACGGAAATAAGTCAAATGAAATTTAATTCTAAAAATATTTATTTTTAAACAAAATTAAACAAATATTTAAAAGACCACCGGACTGTACCAATGTACAACCGGCCTTGGTGCCTTGGGCGTCGGACTGTACATTGTACAGTCGGCCACCCATTGCATTGAGCGCCGGTTTGTACATTGTACAGTGGAACCGGAACTGGTGGCGCAATAAGCACAATCAACAGGAGCAGCCAGCCCAGAGTTCACAGTTTGCGGCTGATTGGGGTAGTATGCAGCAGTCTACTGCACCGATAGGAGACTGAGGGTTTGGTCGTAACACGGGGTGTTACTCTTGCGGCCAATAGGGCCACCTTGCTAGGAACTGTCTGCATCGGAACACTTCTGGATTTGGTCAGGGATCAGCAGTTTCAGAGCCGACCTGAAATATTCTCTCTTAAATTTTTTGATTTTTAAACCAAACATTTACAATAGAATCAATCACCCGTTAAGGTTAGCATAACCAAAACGTACATGAAAGAACTCTAACCAAGAATGTGCCCTAAAACCACTTAAGGAGGAGGGGCGGGCATATGGTCAGAGGATGCCTAGGATCTACTGAAACAATAAGTATGAGATTACACTTGAAAGAGAAATATTAAACTCGACACCAAGGATGTGCACTCAAGATCCTTTGACAGGCGAGGTGCTAACATATGGTGGAGTACTACTGCTGAATTCAAATGAACAAGGCGGATAACCAGCCAAAGAGCTTTCCACGCTACCACCAAACAGTGGGGGGAAAAAGATTACAAATGATTACTTCTTTTGCTGCGGCAGACATCCACTGAAGAGTGGGGATTCACCACTTGAAGTGGGGATGAAAGATATTACAAAACAAAATTATCCACACTGGCGGTATACCATCCAGGGGTGCTTAATGTGAAGTTAATTAATTAATGCAGCAAAGCTAAAATTGAAACAGTACTACTGTTAACAGTTTTGTACAAGGTAAAAGCTGCAAATTACAATGTTCATCATCATTTTTCTAAGCACCACTTTATACAATGTTTCCGAGTTAGAGAATAATAAGAAAGAAGATAGAATATGGAAACAGCAAATGAATTGCTTATATCTCAGAAACTGCAATTCTGGAAATGGTAATCAGCAACTACAGAAATATGTAAAATGCTCACAACTTAATCAAAATACCTCCGAATGACGTGAAATCAAAGGAAAAGGTTAATTGGGAGATAGGCGCCCCTGTTGAGACACAGAAACAACTCCAAACACCTACAATATTTAATGGCATACTTCCCAATGCATGCTGAAAGGTACGACCCTTGAGAGGGGCGATTTCTTATTATAAAAATAACCACTTCAAATTAAAATCTGCCACTTGAAGGAGTTGGTCGTCTAGACCTTAGGATTAATAATATCAAATGCCCAAAACCATATAAAATTCATACATTCAGCCATGAACAAAAACAACATTCAGCTGTGTGCAAACAGGAACTGTAAAATTGGAAAATACATCAAAATTTCACCTTGAAACTTAATCTGCTAGTCTGGATGAGAAGCAACAATAATTCAATTAGGTGTTATCTTGCAAACACGAAATTGAAGAAGGAACTAGGAGGTCAACATTCCTCGAAGCATAAAATGATAAATCATTTCGACAGCATAAGTTTAGCAAAATAATGGATGATCAAATGCTGGAGCCAAGCCTCAATTTTAAAGGAAGAGAGGAAACTGTTCAAATCCTCCAAGAAGGTACGCCAAAAGCCATCACCTTTTCAATTTCCAAAAAGAAATATAGTTCTTCAAAAATACGCCCCACTTGAGACAAATGAAGAATTAATATAAAAACCTTTTAAATTCTTCATGTGGAGCCACCCTTAAAGCCCCCCTTTTAAAACAACTTGAAGTTAATTCCTTAGGCCAAGGGATAACTGCGAATTAGAACCATTTGCTCAATTAATGAAGAAATCCATTAAATTAATATTTTCAAAAGGCCAAGGCTAAGTTCTGAATACTGCTACCAATGACGTGATGAACTGAAGGCTGACAACTGCTAATTGCCAAAAATAGTATTTACTATAAATAGTAAATAATGAGGAAAGATCACAAAACCTCCAAAATTGGAATCCTTTGATTCACCTCAACGAGCCTATAGGATTCCGGAATAGGCTGATGAGCCACTGACAAGGTTACTGCCAAAAGGGGAACATTACACGATAGTAGGGGATGCAGGTAGATCTCATCGAGCTTATGCTGCGGTTGATAACCGTCAGCTTGGATATCAAGGAGCTGTAGTCGAGACTTCTGGAGTTGGTCTCACAGTGTAGGATACTCGTCCTTAGGGGTCGAGGTTTTGATTTGGTGCAGTTTGTATGAGGGAGTTATATCCCTACTTGTTTGCAGGCTTCCAGGAGTAAGCCTAACCCTAGGGGGGAGAATGTAATACCCCTCCATTTTGCTTCCTGTTCAGACAGATTTTCATGCTTTGTTTTAGATCAGTTACTATGATACTTTGCATACTTTATCATGTATGTTTAATTCACTTTAATAATTTTTCTTTTGTACGCTTTTATTGTGAATTGAAACTTCCTCTAGGGTTGCGTGGCGGGGCATTACACATGGTATCAGAGCCTAGGTTTAAACACTGGGTGCTCTGGGATTATGATGTACCCATTAAGCTTAACTGCGTAGGTTTTCAAGTGTACCTTGTCTAATACCTTTATGTGTTTGTGTAGGAGTATGCCTCCCAGACGCGAATGAGGCAGAGGACGAGGACGTGGCCGGGTAGGCGGTCACGAAGGGAGTCAGCATGACTCTCCGCCTCATGTTACGCTTATACTAGATTAGGAGGAACAACAGGCCTCACAGAATGGCCCAGGGGGCGGTGGTAGACAGCAGGATCCTCCAGGGGTCGAAGCTGCACGTAGAGCTTTTGAGGAGGCTTTGGCACTACTAGGTCCAAGACAGGCCGATGCAGAGGTTAATCCTATTGTGAGGGCAGTTACGACACAATCAGAGATGTTAGCCTCTTCTTATATGAGAGACTTGCTTTGGTCACAACCACCACGGTTTGACGGAGTAGGCAGCGGTTTAGAGGCCGAGACTTGGCTGATAGGTCTCGATCGATGCTTTTCTATGCATCCATTCGATAGTAGTACTAAAGCGCGGTGCGCTATTATGCACCTGCGAGGGTTTGCATCCACTTGGTGGAGACTGGAGGAGCAGAAGCTCCACATTGATATGAATACTGTGTCTTGGGAGATATTCCTTGAGCGGTTTAGAGCCCGCTTTCTTTCTGGCCATTGGCGTCAGCGTAGAGGCGATGAGTTCCATGCCTTACGACAACTAGCCATGACCATAGACCAGTATGAGAGATGTTTCTACGAACTTAAACAGTTCGCAAGAATAGGTGATGACGAGGGGATGCTCATGCAACATTTTGTCAGGGGCTTGAATGCTCGTATTAGTGGTGGTGTGAGGGTCTTTGAACCCAAGTCTATGGAGACAGCTGTGGAGAAGGCACAACTAGTGGAGGAGAATTTGACCATGGCACTGGGAGGCCATACTGGTGTACACATTGGCAGTAGTTCTGGAGCTGAGACTAGTGCACGAAGGGGACAGACACAGGGAGCTGTGCCTCCTAAGACTCAGCAGGGGCCTACTCAGAGTGGGCAGCAGCAAAGTGTGCTTGGAAAGCATAAGGACTCTCAATCATATCAGGATGATAGTGGTTCTTCACCTAGAAGGAACCGAAACTGGTGGCGCAATAAGTGCAATCGACAAGAGCAGCTAGCCCAGAGTTCACAGTCTGCAATTGACTGGGGTAGTATGCAACAGTCTACTGCACCGATAGGAGACAGAGGGTTTGGTCGTAATACGGGGTGTTACTCTTGCGGCCAACAGGGCCACCTTGCTAGGAATTGTTCGCATCGGAACACTTCTGGATTTGGTCAGGGATCAGCAGTTTCAGAGCCGACAGTAGGGGATGTAGGTAGATCTCATCGAGCTTATGCTGCGGTTGATAACCGTCAGCCTGGATATCAGGGAGTTGTAGTCGAGACTTCTGGAGTTGGTCGCACAGTGCAGGATACTCGTCCTCAAGGGTCGAGGTTTTGATTTGGTGCAGTTTGTATGAGGGAGTTATATCCCTACTTGTTTGTAGGCTTCTAGGAGTAAGCCTAACACTAGGGGGGGAGAATGTAATACCCCTCCGTTTTGCTTCCTGTTCAGACAACTTTTCATGCTTTGTTTTAGATCAGTTACTATGATACTTTGCATACTTTATCATGTATGTTTAATTCACTTTAATAAAAAAAAATTTGTACGCTTTTATTGTGAATTGAAACTTCCTCTAGGGTTGCGTGGTGGGGCATTACAATATTCAGCAATGATTAATGTCTTTAATGATTTCTGATCAGCAATGAACCCTTCATGAGAAACCTCTGATTTGAGCAAACAATATCTGAAAATCAAACCAAACTATCTCCAGTTGAGCACAAACGTGACCTTTGAATAAAGCCACCAGTATTTGCACAATCAAAGAGAGGCTACATTCTCCAAGATTGATATTATAGCGAAACCCTAGGTTTCTTCCTCAAAGCCATTGCTTCTCTAGAAAAGACAAGTGTTGAATGATTTCAAGAATGAATTCTATTTGCTTTTTGAGTGCTTATATACTTCTCACAAATTAGGTCGACCTCTAAAAGCTTTTTCATCATTAAAATATTTCATTAATTGCTTTTGATGTTGACTTTATAATATCTCATTAAATGGGTGCCCTTTGCAATGCACTTTATTAATTGACTTTAAGTCATTAATTGGCCCCACTTCATAAAGTCATAATATAATATTATAATGCACTTTAATAATTAATTATTATTAAAGATTAACTTTAATAACAATTAAAAGTATCATATCTCCCTTAATAAACATTTGTTTTCCATACCGTCTGAACTAGGAGGTCGAATACTACATCCACAACACATCCAAGTGCCTTACTATAAATAGCAATATTGGACTCCAACCTTGAGGTGACTTACTATAAATAGTAAGTGTGTATAATTGAGTCCCAAAACACCAACAAAGGCCAAACTTGAACAATACCTTGCTCTGGAGAAGAATAACGCCACCAAAGGACTAGGTATCTGCCACACAAGACCCTCTAATCATCTCCATTAGCCTACGAGGGTCAGATAATAGGCTAAACCATCAGGAATCTGAAACGAGCTAAAAAGGGGACATTACAGAGTAGGCATGTAAGTAAACAGTGAGCTAAAGAGTATGAAAATGGTCAGAATATATGAAAGTTCAGGATTATAATGTTCTTGACTTTGTACCTGATAATGGTGGAAATATCTATCCGAGGGCTAAAGACCCTGTGGAAACTGAACTGGCACAGCAATACAAAAAGAGATTGAAAAAAAGTTTGAATTAAAATATGAAGCACATGAAGTTGGCTCTAGCAGTGACAATAATGCTCCTCCTCCAATTTGGACTTTTGACATTGATTTTTATGAAGAACGAAAGAATGTCAAATGTTGCTGTGAAAGAATGTTTGTGTTAATTGATATATAATGTATGTTTTGCTATTATGTTAAACAATCTTTAAGATCTTACCTATATTATTTTTCCCTGGGCTTTTGCATATCAGCCTATGGAAGGTTATCTTTTGTGATGGTTAATATGATACATAAGTCCTTACTACTGGTGTTGTCCAAAAGGGCCAACCTATATCATAATGTAGAAACCCCTGGTTTCCTGTTTCTGAATCTGACTGAGTTTTTGTTTGTTTTTGCAATTTTTGATTTTTTTGTGGTTTTTGGGTTTTTTGCATGAAATAGAGAAATTGCGATTTTTGCAATGAATTGAAATAAATTCAATAAAAATAAATCAACTCGGATAACAATAATATTCGATGTAAATGCTGATGCCAGTCTTTTATTTAGCCTTTTGTAATGATTACAAAGTAGATCTGATAGCATGCAATAAAGAAACAATATTATTTAAAAACCTGGTTTTTGCTGATTGCAGTCACCAAATGCTGAAGTAAGAGGCACGACTCCCAATGTACATGCTTTCTCCCCCTGACAGATGCTGGCAAAAGACTCCTGAAGTGCCTGCGACCAATGGTATGATGTTTCAATGCCCAAGGAGAAGGCGTTTCTCTTGAGAGAAGAAGTACGGCTCTAGGAGATGGTACGGCCCTGCTGTACAAGTACGGCTGACAGCAGCAACAACAATTAATGATAGTACGGCCCTCCTCTGTGTCTTTAGATCCCAAAAATATATGCGCCTACTGAGAGATGCTCTCTGAAATGAAACCCTGAATCAAAACTCTGTCAACAAATACTCTGTGAAATTCTATGATCCCTCCTGAATGAAGAAACCTCTGTGCTGGCAATAAATCAGATGTTATTCCACACCCTCTGAATCGCTCTCACTGGAGATGGCTCGTTCCCCAATGCATTCGAGACTGAAACCCTAAAGCTTCTGTGCTCTGCTCAAGACTTGATCAATTTTCAATTCATAAAATGACATAATGCTCGAATCCCAAGGCAAATGCACTATATCCCTCAAAAGTGCGAATTCCTTAAAGATAGGGAATTTTTAAATAATTCGACTTTTTATTCTTTTAATATTTCAATAGTTTCACTCAAATTTTTAATTATAAAATATAATTAAAAATTGGCCCCCTTTCATGATGGGCGACCCCCTTCAGCCAAATCACTTAAGTTATAATAAAATATTATAACTTTATATTATAATCTCCCATTAATTAATATTTAATTAATTCAATTAAATATTAATATCTCTCTCATTACTCATCCGATGCCTGATTCGTCTGAAGCTGACGAATACTGAAGTGATTTTGAACACTGCCAAAACCATACCATACTGCTAAAAATAGC